>JAWZYU010000001.1:96877453-97111252 GCA_038380435.1 Ryuthela nishihirai
CACCAGGGCAGGGAGTAAGAACCTTACAGTAAAGTCCCCTGGAAAAACAACAAAAACCCACACCCAGGCAGGGAGTAACAGCCTCCACAGTAAAGTCCCCTGGAAAAGCAACATAAACCCACACCAGGGCAGGGAGTAAGAACCTTACAGTAAAGTCCCCTGGAAAAACAACAAAAACCCACACCCAGGCAGGGAGTAACAGCCTCCACAGTAAAGTCCCCTGGAAAAGCAACATAAACCCACACCAGGGCAGGGAGTAAGAACCTTACAGTAAAGTCCCCTGGAAAAACAACAAAAACCCACACCCAGGCAGGGAGTAACAGCCTCCACAGTAAAGTCCCCTGGAAAAGCAACATAAACCCACACCAGGGCAGGGAGTAAGAACCTTACAGTAAAGTCCCCTGGAAAAACAACAAAAACCCACACCCAGGCAGGGAGTAACAGCCTCCACAGTAAAGTCCCCTGGAAAAGCAACATAAACCCACACCAGGGCAGGGAGTAAGAACCTTACAGTAAAGTCCCCTGGAAAAACAACAAAAACCCACACCCAGGCAGGGAGTAACAGCCTCCACAGTAAAGTCCCCTGGAAAAGCAACATAAACCCACACCAGGGCAGGGAGTAAGAACCTTACAGTAAAGTCCCCTGGAAAAACAACAAAAACCCACACCCAGGCAGGGAGTAACAGCCTCCACAGTAAAGTCCCCTGGAAAAGCAACATAAACCCACACCAGGGCAGGGAGTAAGAACCTTACAGTAAAGTCCCCTGGAAAAACAACAAAAACCCACACCCAGGCAGGGAGTAACAGCCTCCACAGTAAAGTCCCCTGGAAAAGCAACATAAACCCACACCAGGGCAGGGAGTAAGAACCTTACAGTAAAGTCCCCTGGAAAAACAACAAAAACCCACACCCAGGCAGGGAGTAACAGCCTCCACAGTAAAGTCCCCTGGAAAAGCAACATAAACCCACACCAGGGCAGGGAGTAAGAACCTTACAGTAAAGTCCCCTGGAAAAACAACAAAAACCCACACCCAGGCAGGGAGTAACAGCCTCCACAGTAAAGTCCCCTGGAAAAGCAACATAAACCCACACCAGGGCAGGGAGTAAGAACCTTACAGTAAAGTCCCCTGGAAAAACAACAAAAACCCACACCCAGGCAGGGAGTAACAGCCTCCACAGTAAAGTCCCCTGGAAAAGCAACATAAACCCACACCAGGGCAGGGAGTAAGAACCTTACAGTAAAGTCCCCTGGAAAAACAACAAAAACCCACACCCAGGCAGGGAGTAACAGCCTCCACAGTAAAGTCCCCTGGAAAAGCAACATAAACCCACACCAGGGCAGGGAGTAAGAACCTTACAGTAAAGTCCCCTGGAAAAACAACAAAAACCCACACCCAGGCAGGGAGTAACAGCCTCCACAGTAAAGTCCCCTGGAAAAGCAACATAAACCCACACCAGGGCAGGGAGTAAGAACCTTACAGTAAAGTCCCCTGGAAAAACAACAAAAACCCACACCCAGGCAGGGAGTAACAGCCTCCACAGTAAAGTCCCCTGGAAAAGCAACATAAACCCACACCAGGGCAGGGAGTAAGAACCTTACAGTAAAGTCCCCTGGAAAAACAACAAAAACCCACACCCAGGCAGGGAGTAACAGCCTCCACAGTAAAGTCCCCTGGAAAAGCAACATAAACCCACACCAGGGCAGGGAGTAAGAACCTTACAGTAAAGTCCCCTGGAAAAACAACAAAAACCCACACCCAGGCAGGGAGTAACAGCCTCCACAGTAAAGTCCCCTGGAAAAGCAACATAAACCCACACCAGGGCAGGGAGTAAGAACCTTACAGTAAAGTCCCCTGGAAAAACAACAAAAACCCACACCCAGGCAGGGAGTAACAGCCTCCACAGTAAAGTCCCCTGGAAAAGCAACATAAACCCACACCAGGGCAGGGAGTAAGAACCTTACAGTAAAGTCCCCTGGAAAAACAACAAAAACCCACACCCAGGCAGGGAGTAACAGCCTCCACAGTAAAGTCCCCTGGAAAAGCAACATAAACCCACACCAGGGCAGGGAGTAAGAACCTTACAGTAAAGTCCCCTGGAAAAACAACAAAAACCCACACCCAGGCAGGGAGTAACAGCCTCCACAGTAAAGTCCCCTGGAAAAGCAACATAAACCCACACCAGGGCAGGGAGTAAGAACCTTACAGTAAAGTCCCCTGGAAAAACAACAAAAACCCACACCCAGGCAGGGAGTAACAGCCTCCACAGTAAAGTCCCCTGGAAAAGCAACATAAACCCACACCAGGGCAGGGAGTAAGAACCTTACAGTAAAGTCCCCTGGAAAAACAACAAAAACCCACACCCAGGCAGGGAGTAACAGCCTCCACAGTAAAGTCCCCTGGAAAAGCAACATAAACCCACACCAGGGCAGGGAGTAAGAACCTTACAGTAAAGTCCCCTGGAAAAACAACAAAAACCCACACCCAGGCAGGGAGTAACAGCCTCCACAGTAAAGTCCCCTGGAAAAGCAACATAAACCCACACCAGGGCAGGGAGTAAGAACCTTACAGTAAAGTCCCCTGGAAAAACAACAAAAACCCACACCCAGGCAGGGAGTAACAGCCTCCACAGTAAAGTCCCCTGGAAAAGCAACATAAACCCACACCAGGGCAGGGAGTAAGAACCTTACAGTAAAGTCCCCTGGAAAAACAACAAAAACCCACACCCAGGCAGGGAGTAACAGCCTCCACAGTAAAGTCCCCTGGAAAAGCAACATAAACCCACACCAGGGCAGGGAGTAAGAACCTTACAGTAAAGTCCCCTGGAAAAACAACAAAAACCCACACCCAGGCAGGGAGTAACAGCCTCCACAGTAAAGTCCCCTGGAAAAGCAACATAAACCCACACCAGGGCAGGGAGTAAGAACCTTACAGTAAAGTCCCCTGGAAAAACAACAAAAACCCACACCCAGGCAGGGAGTAACAGCCTCCACAGTAAAGTCCCCTGGAAAAGCAACATAAACCCACACCAGGGCAGGGAGTAAGAACCTTACAGTAAAGTCCCCTGGAAAAACAACAAAAACCCACACCCAGGCAGGGAGTAACAGCCTCCACAGTAAAGTCCCCTGGAAAAGCAACATAAACCCACACCAGGGCAGGGAGTAAGAACCTTACAGTAAAGTCCCCTGGAAAAACAACAAAAACCCACACCCAGGCAGGGAGTAACAGCCTCCACAGTAAAGTCCCCTGGAAAAGCAACATAAACCCACACCAGGGCAGGGAGTAAGAACCTTACAGTAAAGTCCCCTGGAAAAACAACAAAAACCCACACCCAGGCAGGGAGTAACAGCCTCCACAGTAAAGTCCCCTGGAAAAGCAACATAAACCCACACCAGGGCAGGGAGTAAGAACCTTACAGTAAAGTCCCCTGGAAAAACAACAAAAACCCACACCCAGGCAGGGAGTAACAGCCTCCACAGTAAAGTCCCCTGGAAAAGCAACATAAACCCACACCAGGGCAGGGAGTGAGAACCTTACAGTAAAGTCCCCTGGAAAAACAACAAAAACCCACACCCAGGCAGGGAGTAACAGCCTCCACAGTAAAGTCCCCTGGAAAAGCAACATAAACCCACACCAGGGCAGGGAGTGAGAACCTTACAGTAAAGTCCCCTGGAAAAACAACAAAAACCCACACCCAGGCAGGGAGTAACAGCCTCCACAGTAAAGTCCCCTGGAAAAGCAACATAAACCCACACCAGGGCAGGGAGTGAGAACCTTACAGTAAAGTCCCCTGGAAAAACAACAAAAACCCACACCCAGGCAGGGAGTAACAGCCTCCACAGTAAAGTCCCCTGGAAAAGCAACATAAACCCACACCAGGGCAGGGAGTGAGAACCTTACAGTAAAGTCCCCTGGAAAAACAACAAAAACCCACACCCAGGCAGGGAGTAACAGCCTCCACAGTAAAGTCCCCTGGAAAAGCAACATAAACCCACACCAGGGCAGGGAGTGAGAACCTTACAGTAAAGTCCCCTGGAAAAACAACAAAAACCCACACCCAGGCAGGGAGTAACAGCCTCCACAGTAAAGTCCCCTGGAAAAGCAACATAAACCCACACCAGGGCAGGGAGTGAGAACCTTACAGTAAAGTCCCCTGGAAAAACAACAAAAACCCACACCCAGGCAGGGAGTAACAGCCTCCACAGTAAAGTCCCCTGGAAAAGCAACATAAACCCACACCAGGGCAGGGAGTGAGAACCTTACAGTAAAGTCCCCTGGAAAAACAACAAAAACCCACACCCAGGCAGGGAGTAACAGCCTCCACAGTAAAGTCCCCTGGAAAAGCAACATAAACCCACACCAGGGCAGGGAGTGAGAACCTTACAGTAAAGTCCCCTGGAAAAACAACAAAAACCCACACCCAGGCAGGGAGTAACAGCCTCCACAGTAAAGTCCCCTGGAAAAGCAACATAAACCCACACCAGGGCAGGGAGTGAGAACCTTACAGTAAAGTCCCCTGGAAAAACAACAAAAACCCACACCCAGGCAGGGAGTAACAGCCTCCACAGTAAAGTCCCCTGGAAAAGCAACATAAACCCACACCAGGGCAGGGAGTGAGAACCTTACAGTAAAGTCCCCTGGAAAAACAACAAAAACCCACACCCAGGCAGGGAGTAACAGCCTCCACAGTAAAGTCCCCTGGAAAAGCAACATAAACCCACACCAGGGCAGGGAGTGAGAACCTTACAGTAAAGTCCCCTGGAAAAACAACAAAAACCCACACCCAGGCAGGGAGTAACAGCCTCCACAGTAAAGTCCCCTGGAAAAGCAACATAAACCCACACCAGGGCAGGGAGTGAGAACCTTACAGTAAAGTCCCCTGGAAAAACAACAAAAACCCACACCCAGGCAGGGAGTAACAGCCTCCACAGTAAAGTCCCCTGGAAAAGCAACATAAACCCACACCAGGGCAGGGAGTGAGAACCTTACAGTAAAGTCCCCTGGAAAAACAACAAAAACCCACACCCAGGCAGGGAGTAACAGCCTCCACAGTAAAGTCCCCTGGAAAAGCAACATAAACCCACACCAGGGCAGGGAGTGAGAACCTTACAGTAAAGTCCCCTGGAAAAACAACAAAAACCCACACCCAGGCAGGGAGTAACAGCCTCCACAGTAAAGTCCCCTGGAAAAGCAACATAAACCCACACCAGGGCAGGGAGTAAGAACCTTACAGTAAAGTCCCCTGGAAAAACAACAAAAACCCACACCCAGGCAGGGAGTAACAGCCTCCACAGTAAAGTCCCCTGGAAAAGCAACATAAACCCACACCAGGGCAGGGAGTAAGAACCTTACAGTAAAGTCCCCTGGAAAAACAACAAAAACCCACACCCAGGCAGGGAGTAACAGCCTCCACAGTAAAGTCCCCTGGAAAAGCAACATAAACCCACACCAGGGCAGGGAGTAAGAACCTTACAGTAAAGTCCCCTGGAAAAACAACAAAAACCCACACCCAGGCAGGGAGTAACAGCCTCCACAGTAAAGTCCCCTGGAAAAGCAACATAAACCCACACCAGGGCAGGGAGTAAGAACCTTACAGTAAAGTCCCCTGGAAAAACAACAAAAACCCACACCCAGGCAGGGAGTAACAGCCTCCACAGTAAAGTCCCCTGGAAAAGCAACATAAACCCACACCAGGGCAGGGAGTAAGAACCTTACAGTAAAGTCCCCTGGAAAAACAACAAAAACCCACACCCAGGCAGGGAGTAACAGCCTCCACAGTAAAGTCCCCTGGAAAAGCAACATAAACCCACACCAGGGCAGGGAGTAAGAACCTTACAGTAAAGTCCCCTGGAAAAACAACAAAAACCCACACCCAGGCAGGGAGTAACAGCCTCCACAGTAAAGTCCCCTGGAAAAGCAACATAAACCCACACCAGGGCAGGGAGTAAGAACCTTACAGTAAAGTCCCCTGGAAAAACAACAAAAACCCACACCCAGGCAGGGAGTAACAGCCTCCACAGTAAAGTCCCCTGGAAAAGCAACATAAACCCACACCAGGGCAGGGAGTAAGAACCTTACAGTAAAGTCCCCTGGAAAAACAACAAAAACCCACACCCAGGCAGGGAGTAACAGCCTCCACAGTAAAGTCCCCTGGAAAAGCAACATAAACCCACACCAGGGCAGGGAGTAAGAACCTTACAGTAAAGTCCCCTGGAAAAACAACAAAAACCCACACCCAGGCAGGGAGTAACAGCCTCCACAGTAAAGTCCCCTGGAAAAGCAACATAAACCCACACCAGGGCAGGGAGTGAGAACCTTACAGTAAAGTCCCCTGGAAAAACAACAAAAACCCACACCCAGGCAGGGAGTAACAGCCTCCACAGTAAAGTCCCCTGGAAAAGCAACATAAACCCACACCAGGGCAGGGAGTGAGAACCTTACAGTAAAGTCCCCTGGAAAAACAACAAAAACCCACACCCAGGCAGGGAGTAACAGCCTCCACAGTAAAGTCCCCTGGAAAAGCAACATAAACCCACACCAGGGCAGGGAGTGAGAACCTTACAGTAAAGTCCCCTGGAAAAACAACAAAAACCCACACCCAGGCAGGGAGTAACAGCCTCCACAGTAAAGTCCCCTGGAAAAGCAACATAAACCCACACCAGGGCAGGGAGTGAGAACCTTACAGTAAAGTCCCCTGGAAAAACAACAAAAACCCACACCCAGGCAGGGAGTAACAGCCTCCACAGTAAAGTCCCCTGGAAAAGCAACATAAACCCACACCAGGGCAGGGAGTGAGAACCTTACAGTAAAGTCCCCTGGAAAAACAACAAAAACCCACACCCAGGCAGGGAGTAACAGCCTCCACAGTAAAGTCCCCTGGAAAAGCAACATAAACCCACACCAGGGCAGGGAGTGAGAACCTTACAGTAAAGTCCCCTGGAAAAACAACAAAAACCCACACCCAGGCAGGGAGTAACAGCCTCCACAGTAAAGTCCCCTGGAAAAGCAACATAAACCCACACCAGGGCAGGGAGTGAGAACCTTACAGTAAAGTCCCCTGGAAAAACAACAAAAACCCACACCCAGGCAGGGAGTAACAGCCTCCACAGTAAAGTCCCCTGGAAAAGCAACATAAACCCACACCAGGGCAGGGAGTGAGAACCTTACAGTAAAGTCCCCTGGAAAAACAACAAAAACCCACACCCAGGCAGGGAGTAACAGCCTCCACAGTAAAGTCCCCTGGAAAAGCAACATAAACCCACACCAGGGCAGGGAGTAAGAACCTTACAGTAAAGTCCCCTGGAAAAACAACAAAAACCCACACCCAGGCAGGGAGTAACAGCCTCCACAGTAAAGTCCCCTGGAAAAGCAACATAAACCCACACCAGGGCAGGGAGTAAGAACCTTACAGTAAAGTCCCCTGGAAAAACAACAAAAACCCACACCCAGGCAGGGAGTAACAGCCTCCACAGTAAAGTCCCCTGGAAAAGCAACATAAACCCACACCAGGGCAGGGAGTAAGAACCTTACAGTAAAGTCCCCTGGAAAAACAACAAAAACCCACACCCAGGCAGGGAGTAACAGCCTCCACAGTAAAGTCCCCTGGAAAAGCAACATAAACCCACACCAGGGCAGGGAGTAAGAACCTTACAGTAAAGTCCCCTGGAAAAACAACAAAAACCCACACCCAGGCAGGGAGTAACAGCCTCCACAGTAAAGTCCCCTGGAAAAGCAACATAAACCCACACCAGGGCAGGGAGTAAGAACCTTACAGTAAAGTCCCCTGGAAAAACAACAAAAACCCACACCCAGGCAGGGAGTAACAGCCTCCACAGTAAAGTCCCCTGGAAAAGCAACATAAACCCACACCAGGGCAGGGAGTAAGAACCTTACAGTAAAGTCCCCTGGAAAAACAACAAAAACCCACACCCAGGCAGGGAGTAACAGCCTCCACAGTAAAGTCCCCTGGAAAAGCAACATAAACCCACACCAGGGCAGGGAGTAAGAACCTTACAGTAAAGTCCCCTGGAAAAACAACAAAAACCCACACCCAGGCAGGGAGTAACAGCCTCCACAGTAAAGTCCCCTGGAAAAGCAACATAAACCCACACCAGGGCAGGGAGTAAGAACCTTACAGTAAAGTCCCCTGGAAAAACAACAAAAACCCACACCCAGGCAGGGAGTAACAGCCTCCACAGTAAAGTCCCCTGGAAAAGCAACATAAACCCACACCAGGGCAGGGAGTAAGAACCTTACAGTAAAGTCCCCTGGAAAAACAACAAAAACCCACACCCAGGCAGGGAGTAACAGCCTCCACAGTAAAGTCCCCTGGAAAAGCAACATAAACCCACACCAGGGCAGGGAGTAAGAACCTTACAGTAAAGTCCCCTGGAAAAACAACAAAAACCCACACCCAGGCAGGGAGTAACAGCCTCCACAGTAAAGTCCCCTGGAAAAGCAACATAAACCCACACCAGGGCAGGGAGTAAGAACCTTACAGTAAAGTCCCCTGGAAAAACAACAAAAACCCACACCCAGGCAGGGAGTAACAGCCTCCACAGTAAAGTCCCCTGGAAAAGCAACATAAACCCACACCAGGGCAGGGAGTAAGAACCTTACAGTAAAGTCCCCTGGAAAAACAACAAAAACCCACACCCAGGCAGGGAGTAACAGCCTCCACAGTAAAGTCCCCTGGAAAAGCAACATAAACCCACACCAGGGCAGGGAGTAAGAACCTTACAGTAAAGTCCCCTGGAAAAACAACAAAAACCCACACCCAGGCAGGGAGTAACAGCCTCCACAGTAAAGTCCCCTGGAAAAGCAACATAAACCCACACCAGGGCAGGGAGTAAGAACCTTACAGTAAAGTCCCCTGGAAAAACAACAAAAACCCACACCCAGGCAGGGAGTAACAGCCTCCACAGTAAAGTCCCCTGGAAAAGCAACATAAACCCACACCAGGGCAGGGAGTAAGAACCTTACAGTAAAGTCCCCTGGAAAAACAACAAAAACCCACACCCAGGCAGGGAGTAACAGCCTCCACAGTAAAGTCCCCTGGAAAAGCAACATAAACCCACACCAGGGCAGGGAGTAAGAACCTTACAGTAAAGTCCCCTGGAAAAACAACAAAAACCCACACCCAGGCAGGGAGTAACAGCCTCCACAGTAAAGTCCCCTGGAAAAGCAACATAAACCCACACCAGGGCAGGGAGTAAGAACCTTACAGTAAAGTCCCCTGGAAAAACAACAAAAACCCACACCCAGGCAGGGAGTAACAGCCTCCACAGTAAAGTCCCCTGGAAAAGCAACATAAACCCACACCAGGGCAGGGAGTAAGAACCTTACAGTAAAGTCCCCTGGAAAAACAACAAAAACCCACACCCAGGCAGGGAGTAACAGCCTCCACAGTAAAGTCCCCTGGAAAAGCAACATAAACCCACACCAGGGCAGGGAGTAAGAACCTTACAGTAAAGTCCCCTGGAAAAACAACAAAAACCCACACCCAGGCAGGGAGTAACAGCCTCCACAGTAAAGTCCCCTGGAAAAGCAACATAAACCCACACCAGGGCAGGGAGTAAGAACCTTACAGTAAAGTCCCCTGGAAAAACAACAAAAACCCACACCCAGGCAGGGAGTAACAGCCTCCACAGTAAAGTCCCCTGGAAAAGCAACATAAACCCACACCAGGGCAGGGAGTAAGAACCTTACAGTAAAGTCCCCTGGAAAAACAACAAAAACCCACACCCAGGCAGGGAGTAACAGCCTCCACAGTAAAGTCCCCTGGAAAAGCAACATAAACCCACACCAGGGCAGGGAGTAAGAACCTTACAGTAAAGTCCCCTGGAAAAACAACAAAAACCCACACCCAGGCAGGGAGTAACAGCCTCCACAGTAAAGTCCCCTGGAAAAGCAACATAAACCCACACCAGGGCAGGGAGTAAGAACCTTACAGTAAAGTCCCCTGGAAAAACAACAAAAACCCACACCCAGGCAGGGAGTAACAGCCTCCACAGTAAAGTCCCCTGGAAAAGCAACATAAACCCACACCAGGGCAGGGAGTAAGAACCTTACAGTAAAGTCCCCTGGAAAAACAACAAAAACCCACACCCAGGCAGGGAGTAACAGCCTCCACAGTAAAGTCCCCTGGAAAAGCAACATAAACCCACACCAGGGCAGGGAGTAAGAACCTTACAGTAAAGTCCCCTGGAAAAACAACAAAAACCCACACCCAGGCAGGGAGTAACAGCCTCCACAGTAAAGTCCCCTGGAAAAGCAACATAAACCCACACCAGGGCAGGGAGTAAGAACCTTACAGTAAAGTCCCCTGGAAAAACAACAAAAACCCACACCCAGGCAGGGAGTAACAGCCTCCACAGTAAAGTCCCCTGGAAAAGCAACATAAACCCACACCAGGGCAGGGAGTAAGAACCTTACAGTAAAGTCCCCTGGAAAAACAACAAAAACCCACACCCAGGCAGGGAGTAACAGCCTCCACAGTAAAGTCCCCTGGAAAAGCAACATAAACCCACACCAGGGCAGGGAGTAAGAACCTTACAGTAAAGTCCCCTGGAAAAACAACAAAAACCCACACCCAGGCAGGGAGTAACAGCCTCCACAGTAAAGTCCCCTGGAAAAGCAACATAAACCCACACCAGGGCAGGGAGTAAGAACCTTACAGTAAAGTCCCCTGGAAAAACAACAAAAACCCACACCCAGGCAGGGAGTAACAGCCTCCACAGTAAAGTCCCCTGGAAAAGCAACATAAACCCACACCAGGGCAGGGAGTAAGAACCTTACAGTAAAGTCCCCTGGAAAAACAACAAAAACCCACACCCAGGCAGGGAGTAACAGCCTCCACAGTAAAGTCCCCTGGAAAAGCAACATAAACCCACACCAGGGCAGGGAGTAAGAACCTTACAGTAAAGTCCCCTGGAAAAACAACAAAAACCCACACCCAGGCAGGGAGTAACAGCCTCCACAGTAAAGTCCCCTGGAAAAGCAACATAAACCCACACCAGGGCAGGGAGTAAGAACCTTACAGTAAAGTCCCCTGGAAAAAACAACAAAAACCCACACCCAGGCAGGGAGTAACAGCCTCCACAGTAAAGTCCCCTGGAAAAGCAACATAAACCCACACCAGGGCAGGGAGTAAGAACCTTACAGTAAAGTCCCCTGGAAAAACAACAAAAACCCACACCCAGGCAGGGAGTAACAGCCTCCACAGTAAAGTCCCCTGGAAAAGCAACATAAACCCACACCAGGGCAGGGAGTGAACCTTACAGTAAAGTCCCCTGGAAAAACAACAAAAACCCACACCCAGGCAGGGAGTAACAGCCTCCACAGTAAAGTCCCCTGGAAAAGCAACATAAACCCACACCAGGGCAGGGAGTAAGAACCTTACAGTAAAGTCCCCTGGAAAAACAACAAAAACCCACACCCAGGCAGGGAGTAACAGCCTCCACAGTAAAGTCCCCTGGAAAAGCAACATAAACCCACACCAGGGCAGGGAGTAAGAACCTTACAGTAAAGTCCCCTGGAAAAACAACAAAAACCCACACCCAGGCAGGGAGTAACAGCCTCCACAGTAAAGTCCCCTGGAAAAGCAACATAAACCCACACCAGGGCAGGGAGTAAGAACCTTACAGTAAAGTCCCCTGGAAAAACAACAAAAACCCACACCCAGGCAGGGAGTAACAGCCTCCACAGTAAAGTCCCCTGGAAAAGCAACATAAACCCACACCAGGGCAGGGAGTAAGAACCTTACAGTAAAGTCCCCTGGAAAAACAACAAAAACCCACACCCAGGCAGGGAGTAACAGCCTCCACAGTAAAGTCCCCTGGAAAAGCAACATAAACCCACACCAGGGCAGGGAGTAAGAACCTTACAGTAAAGTCCCCTGGAAAAACAACAAAAACCCACACCCAGGCAGGGAGTAACAGCCTCCACAGTAAAGTCCCCTGGAAAAGCAACATAAACCCACACCAGGGCAGGGAGTAAGAACCTTACAGTAAAGTCCCCTGGAAAAACAACAAAAGAGGTCGGATGACCTTTCTGTAAAATACTTGTTACTCGTCTTTAAAAGGGCTTTCCAATGACGAAATCCTCGAAGATCTAACTCAATTAGGGAAAAAGTTGATAGGTAGAATTTTGTTACACGATTTTGGCTTTTTCTCGTGAACCAGAAGTTATATGACCTTTCTGTAAAGTACGTATTACTCGTCTTTAAAAGGGCTTTCCAATGACGCTATCCTCGAAGCAGTAGCTCAATTAAGGAAAATGTTGATAACTAGAATTTTGTTACACGATTTTGGCTTTTTCTCGTGAACCAAAGGTCGGATGACCTTTCTGTAAAGTACGTATTACTCGTCTTTAAGAGGGCTTTCCAATGACACAAACCTCGAAGCCCTAGCTCAATTAAGGAAAATGTTGATAACTAGAATTTTGTTACACGATTTTGGCTTTTTCTCGTGAACTAGAGGTCGGATGACCTTTCTGTAAAATACTTGTTACTCGTCTTTAAAAGCGCTTTCCAATGACGCAATCCTCGAAGATCTAGGTTAATTAGCGAAAAAGTTGATAGGTAGAATTTGTTACACGTTTTTGGCTTTTTCTCGTGAACCAGAGGTCATATGACCTTTCTGTAAAGTACGTATTACTCGTCTTTAAAAGGGCTTTCCAATGACAGATTCCTCGAAGCTCTAGCTCAATTAGGGAAAAAGTTGATAGGTAGAATTTTGTTACACCTTTTTGGCTTTTTCTCGTGAACTAGAGATCGGATGACCTTTCTGTAAAGCAGTTGTTACTCGTCTTTAAAAGGGGTTTCCAATGACGCAATCCTCGAAGATCTAGCTCAATTAGGGAAAAAGTTGATAGGTAGAATTTTGTTACACGTTTTTGGCTTTTTCTCGTGAACCAGAGGTCGGATGACCTTTCTGTAAAGTACTTGTTATTCGTCTTTAAATGGGCTTTCCAATGACGCAATCCTCGAAGATCTAGGTCAATTAGGGAAAAAGGTGATAGGTAAAATTTTGGTACATGGTTTTGGCTTTTTCTCGTGAACCATAGGTGGGATGACCTTTCTGTAAAGTACTTGTTACTCGTCTTTAAAAGGGCTTTCCAATGACGCAATCCTCGAAGATCTTGGTCAATTAGGGAAAAAGTTGATAGGTAGAATTTTGTTACACGTTTTTGGCTTTTTCTCGTGAACCAGAGGTCGGATGACCTTTCTGTAAAGTACGTATTACTCGTCTTTAAAAGGGCTTTCCAATGACGCTATCCTCGAACTCTTGCTAATTTAGGGAAAAAGTTGTTAGGTAGATTTTTCCAACTTTTTGGCTTTTTGTCGTGAACCAGAGGTCGGATGACCTTTCTGTAAAGTACGTATTACTCCTCTTTAAAAGGGCTTTCCAATGACGCAATCCTCGAAGATCTAGCTCAATTAGGGAAAAAGTTGATAGGTAGAATTTTGTTACACGTTTTTGGCGTTTTCTCGTGAATCAGTGGTCGGATGACCTTTCTGTAAAGTAGTTGTTACTCGGCTTTAAAAGGGCTTTCCAATGACGCAATCCTCGAAGATCTAGCTCAATTAGGGAAAAAGTTGATAGGTAGAATTTTGTTACAGGTTTTTGGCTCTTTCTCGTGAACTAGAGGTCGGATGACCTTTCTGTAAAATACTTGTTACTCGTCTTTAAAAGGGGTTTCCAATGACGCAATCCTCGAAGATCTAGGTCAATTAGGGAAAAAGTTGATAGGTAGAATTTTGTTACACGATTTTGGCTTTTTCTCGTGAACCAGAAGTTATATGACCTTTCTGTAAAGTACGTATTACTCGTCTTTAAAAGGGCTTTCCAATGACGCTATCCTCGAAGCAGTAGCTCAATTAAGGAAAATGTTGATAACTAGAATTTTGTTACACGATTTTGGCTTTTTCTCGTGAACCATAGGTCGGATGACCTTTCTGTAAAGTACTTGTTACTCGTCTTTAAAAGGGCTTTCCAATGACAGAATCCTCGAAGCTCTAGCTCAATTAGGGAAAAAGTTGATAGGTAGAATTTTGTTACACGTTTTTGGCTTTTTCTCGTGAACCAGAGGTCGGATGACCTTTCTGTAAAATACTTGTTACTCGTCTTTAAAAGGGCTTTCCAATGACGCGATCCTCGAAGATCTAGGTCAATTAGGGAAAAAGGTGATAGGTAGAATTTTGTTACACGTTTTTGGCTTTTTCTCGTGAACCAGAGGTCGGATGACCTTTCTGTAAAGTACGTATTACTCGTCTTTAAAAGGGCTTTCCAATGACGCTATCCTCGAAGCAGTAGCTCAATTAAGGAAAATGTTGATAACTAGAATTTTGTTACACGATTTTGGCTTTTTCTCGTGAACCAAAGGTCGGATGACCTTTCTGTAAAGTACGTATTACTCGTCTTTAAGAGGGCTTTCCAATGACACAAACCTCGAAGCCCTAGCTCAGTTAAGGAAAATGTTGATAACTAGAATTTTGTTACACGATTTTGGCTTTTTCTCGTGAACCAATTGTCGGATGACCTTTCTGTAAAGTACGTATTACTCGACTTTAAAAGGGCTTTCCAATGACGCAATCCTCGAAGATCTAGCTCAAATAGGGAAAAAGTTGATAGGTAGAATTTTGTTACAGGTTTTTGGCTCTTTCTCGTGAACTAGAGGTCGGATGACCTTTCTGTAAAGTACTTATTACTCGTCTTTAAAAGGGCTTTCCAATGACGCAATCCTCGAAGATCTAGCTCAATTAGGGAAAAAGTTGATAGGTAGAATTTTGGTACAGGTTTTTGGCTTTTTCTCGTGAACTAGAGGTCGGATGACCTTTCTGTAAAATACTTGTTACTCGTCTTTAAAAGCGCTTTCCAATGACGCAATCCTCGAAGATCTAGGTCAATTAGCGAAAAAGTTGATAAGTAGAATTTTGTTACACGTTTTTGGCTTTTTCTCGTGAACCAGAGGTCATATGACCTTTCTGTAAAGTACGTATTACTCGTCTTTAAAAGGGCTTTCCAATGACGCAATCCTCGAAGCAGTAGCTCAATTAAGGAAAATGTTGATAACTAGAATTTTGTTACACGATTTTGGCTTTTTCTCGTGAACCATAGGTCGGATGACCTTTCTGTAAAGTACTTGTTACTCGTCTTTAAAAGGGCTTTCCAATGACACAAATCTCGAAGCAGTAGCTCAATTAAGGAAAATGTTGATAACTAGAATTTTGTTACACGATTTTGGCTTTTTCTCGTGAACCAAAGGTCGGATGACCTTTCTGTAAAGTACGTATTACTCGACTTTAAAAGGGCTTTCCAATGACGCAATCCTCGAAGATCTAGCTCAATTAGGGAAAACGTTGATAGGTAGAATTTTGTTACACCTTTTTGGCTTTTTCTCGTGAACCACAGGTCGGATGACATTTCTGTAAAGAACGTATTACTCGTCTTTAAGAGGGCTTTCCAATGACACAAACCTCGAAGCCCTAGCTCAATTAAGGAAAATGTTGATAACTAGAATTTTGTTACACGATTTTGGCTTTTTCTCGTGAACCAATGGTCGGATGACCTTTCTGTAAAGTACGTATTACTCGACTTTAAAAGGGCTTTCAAATGACAGATTCCTCGAAGCTCTAGCTCAATTAGGGAAAAAGTTGATAGGTAGAATTTTGTTACACGTTTTTGGCTTTTTGTCGTGAACCAGAGATCGGATGACCTTTCTGTAAAGTACGTATTACTCGTCTTTAAAAGGGCTTTGCAATGACAGAATCCTCGAAGCTCTAGCTCAATTGAGGAAAACGTTGATAACTAGAATTTTGTTACATGGTTTTGGCTTTTTCTCGTGAACCATAGGTCGGATGACCTTTCTGTAAAGTACTTGTTACTCGTCTTTAAAAGGGCTTTCCAATGACAGATTCCTCGAAGCTCTAGCTCAATTAGGGAAAAAGTTGATAGGTAGAATTTTGTTACACCTTTTTGGCTTTTTCTCGTGAACTAGAGATCGGATGACCTTTCTGTAAAGCAGTTGTTACTCGACTTTAAAAGGGCTTTCCAATGACGCAATCCTCGAAGATCTAGGTCAATTAGGAAAAAAGGTGATAGGTAGAATTTTGGTACATGGTTTTGGCTTTTTCTCGTGAACCATAGGTCGGATGACCTTTCTGTAAAGTACTTGTTACTCGTCTTTAAAAGGGCTTTCCAATGACAGATTCCTCGAAGCTCTAGCTCAATTAGGGAAAAAGTTGATAGGTAGAATTTTGTTACACCTTTTTGGCTTTTTCTCGTGAACTAGAAATCGGATGACCTTTCTGTAAAGTACTTATTACTCGTCTTTAAATGGGCTTTCCAATGACGCAATCCTCGAAGATCTAGGTCAATTAGCGAAAAAGGTGATAGGTAGAATTTTGGTACAGGTTTTTGGCTTTTTCTCGTGAACTAGAGGTCGGATGACCTTTCTGTTAAATACTTGTTACTCGTCTTTAAAAGGGCTTTCCAATGACGCAATCCTCGAAGATCTTGGTCAATTAGGGAAAAAGTTGATAGGTAGAATTTTGTTACACGTTTTTGGCTTTTTCTCGTGAACCAGAGGTCGGATGACCTTTCTGTAAAGTACGTATTACTCGTCTTTAAAAGGGCTTTCCAATGACGCTATCCTCGAACTCTTGCTAAATTAGGGAAAAAGTTGTTAGGTAGATTTTTCCAACTTTTTGGCTTTTTGTCGTGAACCAGAGGTCGGATGACCTTTCTGTAAAGTACGTATTACTCGTCTTTAAAAGGGCTTTCCAATGACGCAATCCTCGAAGATCTAGCTCAATTAGGGAAAAAGTTGATAGGTAGAATTTTGTTACACGTTTTTGGCTTTTTCTCGTGAACCAGTGGTCGGATGACCTTCCTGTAAAGCAGTTGTTACTCGGCTTTAAAAGGGCTTTCCAACGACGCAATCCTCGAAGATCTAGCTCAATTAGGGAAAAAGTTGATAGGTAGAATTTTGTTACAGGTTTTTGGCTCTTTCTCGTGAACTAGAGGTCGGATGACCTTTCTGTAAAATACTTGTTACTCGTCTTTAAAAGGGGTTTCCAATGACGCAATCCTCGAAGATCTAGGTCAATTAGGGAAAAAGTTGATAGGTAGAATTTTGTTACACGATTTTGGCTTTTTCTCGTGAACCAGAAGTTATATGACCTTTCTGTAAAGTACGTATTACTCGTCTTTAAAAGGGCTTTCCAATGACGCTATCCTCGAAGCAGTAGCTCAATTAAGGAAAATGTTGATAACTAGAATTTTGTTACACGATTTTTGCTTTTTCTCGTGAACCATAGGTCGGATGACCTTTCTGTAAAGTACTTGTTACTCGTCTTTAAAAGGGCTTTCCAATGACAGAATCCTCGAAGCTCTAGCTCAATTAGCGAAAAATTTGATAGGTAGAATTTTGTTACACGTTTTTGGCTTTTTCTCGTGAACCAGAGGTCGGATGACCTATCTGTAAAATACTTGTTACTCGTCTTTAAAAGGGCTTTCCAATGACGCAATCCTCGAAGATCTAGGTCAATTAGGGAAAAAGGTGATAGGTAGAATTTTGTTACACGTTTTTGTCTTTTTCTCGTGAACCAGAGGTCGGATGACCTTTCTGTAAAGTACGTATTACTCGTCTTTGAAAGGGCTTTCCAATGACGCTATCCTCCAACTCTTGCTAAATTAGGGAAAAAGTTGTTAGGTAAATTTTTCGCACTTTTTGGCTTTTTGTCGTGAACCAGAGGTCGGATGACCTTTCTCTAAAGTACGTATTACTCGTCTTTAAAAGGGCTTTCCAATGACGCAATCCTCGAAGATCTAGCTCAATTAGGGAAAAAGTTGATAGGTAGAATTTTGTTACACGTTTTTGGCTTTTTCTCGTGAACCAGAGGTCGGATGACCTTTCTGTAAAGTACTTGTTACTCGACTTTAAATGGGCTTTCCAATGACGCAATCCTCGAAGATCTAGGTCAATTAGGGAAAAAGGTGATAGGTAGAATTTTTGTACATGGTTTTGGCTTTTTCTCGTGAACCATAGGTCGGATGACCTTTCTGTAAAGTACTTGTTACTCGTCTTTAGAAGGGCTTTCCAATGACAGATTCCTCGAAGCTCTAGCTCAATTAGGGAAAAAGTTGATAGGTAGAATTTTGTTACAGGTTTTTGGCTCTTTCTCGTGAACTAGAGGTCGGATGACCTTTCTGTAAAATACTTGTTACTCGTCTTTAAAAGGGGTTTCCAATGACGCAATCCTCGAAGATCTAGGTCAATTAGGGAAAAAGTTGATAGGTAGAATTTTGTTACACGATTTTGGCTTTTTCTCGTGAACCAGAAGTTATATGACCTTTCTGTAAAGTACGTATTACTCGTCTTTAAAAGGGCTTTCCAATGACGCTATCCTCGAAGCAGTAGCTCAATTAAGGAAAATGTTGATAACTAGAATTTTGTTACACGATTTTGGCTTTTTCTCGTGAACCATAGGTCGGATGACCTTTCTGTAAAGTACTTGTTACTCGTCTTTAAAAGGGCTTTCCAATGACAGAATCCTCGAAGCTCTAGCTCAATTAGGGAAAAAGTTGATAGGTAGAATTTTGTTACACGTTTTTGGCTTTTTCTCGTGAACCAGAGGTCGGATGACCTTTCTGTAAAATACTTGTTACTCGTCTTTAAAAGGGCTTTCCAATGACGCGATCCTCGAAGATCTAGGTCAATTAGGGAAAAAGGTGATAGGTAGAATTTTGTTACACGTTTTTGGCTTTTTCTCGTGAACCAGAGGTCGGATGACCTTTCTGTAAAGTACGTATTACTCGTCTTTAAAAGGGCTTTCCAATGACGCTATCCTCGAACTCTTGCTAAATTAGGGAAAAAGTTGTTAGGAAGATTTTTCGAACTTTTTGGCTTTTTGTCGTGAACCAGAGGTCGGATGACCTTTCTGTAAAGTACGTATTACTCGTCTTTAAAAGGGCTTTCCAATGACGCAATCCTCGAAGATCTAGCTCAATTAGGGAAAAAGTTGATAGCTAGAATTTTGTTACACGTTTTTGGCTTTTTCTTGTGAACCACTGGTCGGATGACCTTTCTGTAAAGTAGTTGTTACTCGGCTTTAAAAGGGCTTTCCAATAACGCAATCCTCGAAGCAGTAGCTCAATTAAGGAAAATGTTGATAACTAGAATTTTGTTACACGATTTTGGCTTTTTCTCGTGAACCATAGGTCGGATGACCTTTCTGTAAAGTACTTGTTACTCGTCTTTAAAAGGGCTTTCCAATGACAGAATCCTCGAAGCTCTAGCTCAATTAGGGAAAAAGTTGATAGGTAGAATTTTGTTACACGTTTCTGGCTTTTTCTCGTGAACCAGAGGTCGGATGACCTTTCTGTAAAATACTTGTTACTCGTCTTTAAAAGGGCTTTCCAATCACGCAATCCTCGAAGATCTAGCTCAATTAGGGAAAAAGTTGATAGGTAGAATTTTGTTACACATTTTTGGCTTTTTCTCGTGAACCAGCAGAGGTCGGATGACATTTCTGTAAAGAACGTATTACTCGTCTTTAAGAGGGCTTTCCAATGACACAAACCTCGAAGATCTAGCTCAATTAAGGAAAATGTTGATAACTAGAATTTTGTTACACGTTTTTGGCTTTTTCTCGTGAACCAAAGTTCGGATGACGTTTCTGTAAAGTACGTATTACTCGTCTTTAAGAGGGCTTTCCAATGACACAAACCTCGAAGCACTAGCTCAATTAAGGAAAATGTTGATAACTTGAATTTTGTTACACGATTTTGGCTTTTTCTCGTGAACCAATGGTCGGATGACCTTTCTGTAAAGTACGTATTACTCGACTTTAAAAGGGCTTTCCAATGACGCAATCCTCGAAGATCTAGCTCAATTAGGGAAAAAGTTGATAGGTAGAATTTTGTTACAGATTTTTGGCTCTTTCTCGTGAACTAGAGGTCGGATGACCTTTCTGTAAAGTACGTATTACTCGTCTTTAAAAGGGCTTTCCAATGACGCAATCCTCGAAGATCTAGCTTAATTAGGGAAAAAGTTGATAGGTAGAATTTTGTTACACGTTTTTGGCTTTTTCTCGTGAACCAGAAGTCGGATGACCTTTCTGTAAAGTACGTATTACTCGTCTTTAAAAGGGCTTTCCAATGACGCAATCCTCGAAGATCTAGGTCAATTAGGGAAAAAGGTGATAGGTAGAATTTTGGTACAGGTTTTTGGCTTTTTCTCGTGAACTAGAGGTCGGATGACCTTTCTGTTAAATACTTGTTACTCGTCTTTAAAAGGGGTTTCCAATGACGCAATCCTCGAAGATCTAGGTCAATTAGGGAAAAAGTTGATAGGTAGAATTTTGTTACACGATTTTGGCTTTTTCTCGTGAACCAGAAGTTATATGACCTTTCTGTAAAGTACGTATTACTCGTCTTTAAAAGGGCTTTCCAATGACGCTATCCTCGAAGCAGTAGCTCAATTAAGGAAAATGTTGATAACTAGAATTTTGTTACACGATTTTGGCTTTTTCTCGTGAACCATAGGTCGGATGACCTTTCTGTAAAGTACTTGTTACTCGTCTTTAAAAGGGCTTTCCAATGACAGATTCCTCGAAGCTCTAGCTCAATTAGGGAAAAAGTTGATAGGTAGAATTTTGTTACACCTTTTTGGCTTTTTCTCGTGAACTAGAGATCGGATGACCTTTCTGTAAAGTACTTATTACTCGTCTTTAAATGGGCTTTCCAATGACGCAATCCTCGAAGATCTAGGTCAATTAGGGAAAAAGGTGATAGGTAGAATTTTGGTACAGGTTTTTGGCTTTTTCTCGTGAACTAGAGGTCGGATGACCTTTCTGTTAAATACTTGTTACTCGTCTTTAAAAGGGCTTTCCAATGACGCAATCCTCGAAGATCTTGGTCAATTAGGGAAAAAGTTGATAGGTAGAATTTTGTTACACGTTTTTGGCTTTTTCTCGTGAACCAGAGGTCGGATGACCTTTCTGTAAAGTACGTATTACTCGTCTTTAAAAGGGCTTTCCAATGACTCTATCCTCGAACTCTTGCTAAATTAGGGAAAAAGTTGTTAGGTAGATTTTTCCAACTTTTTGGCTTTTTGTCGTGAACCAGAGGTCGGATGACCTTTCTGTAAAGTACGTATTACTCGTCTTTAAAAGGGCTTTCCAATGACGCAATCCTCGAAGATCTAGCTCAATTAGGGAAAAAGTTGATAGGTAGAATTTTGTTACACGTTTTTGGCTTTTTCTCGTGAACCAGTGGTCGGATGACCTTTCTGTAAAGTAGTTGTTACTCGGCTTTGAAAGGGCTTTCCAATGACCCAATCCTCGAAGATCTAGCTCAATTAGGGAAAAAGTTGATAGGTAGAATTTTGTTACACGTTTTTGGCTTTTTCTCGTGAACCAGAGGTCATATGACCTTTCTGTAAAGTACGTATTACTCGTCTTTAAAAGGGCTTTCCAATGACGCTATCCTCGAAGCAGTAGCTCAATTAAGGAAAATGTTGATAACTAGAATTTTGTTACACGTTTTTGGCTTTTTCTCGTGAACCAAAGTTCGGATGACGTTTCTGTAAAGTACGTATTACTCGTCTTTAAGAGGGCTTTCCAATGACACAAACCTCGAAGCACTAGCTCAATTAAGGAAAATGTTGATAACTTGAATTTTGTTACACGATTTTCGCTTTTTCTCGTGAACCAATGGTCGGATGACCTTTCTGTAAAGTACGTATTACTCGACTTTAAAAGGGCTTTCCAATGACGCAATCCTCGAAGATCTAGCTCAATTAGGGAAAAAGTTGATAGGTAGAATTTTGTTACAGATTTTTGGCTCTTTCTCGTGAACTAGAGGTCGGATGACCTTTCTGTAAAGTACGTATTAGTCGTCTTTAAAAGGGCTTTCCAATGACGCAATCCTCGAAGATCTAGCTTAATTAGGGAAAAAGTTGATAGGTAGAATTTTGTTACACGTTTTTGGCTTTTTCTCGTGAACCAGAAGTCGGATGACCTTTCTGTAAAGTACGTATTACTCGTCTTTAAAAGGGCTTTCCAATGACGCAATCCTCGAAGATCTAGGTCAATTAGGGAAAAAGGTGATAGGTAGAATTTTGGTACAGGTTTTTGGCTTTTTCTCGTGAACTAGAGGTTGGATGACCTTTCTGTTAAATACTTGTTACTCGTCTTTAAAAGGGGTTTCCAATGACGCAATCCTCGAAGATCTAGGTCAATTAGGGAAAAAGTTGATAGGTAGAATTTTGTTACACGATTTTGGCTTTTTCTCGTGAACCAGAAGTTATATGACCTTTCTGTAAAGTACGTATTACTCGTCTTTAAAAGGGCTTTCCAATGACGCTATCCTCGAAGCAGTAGCTCAATTAAGGAAAATGTTGATAACTAGAATTTTGTTACACGATTTTGGCTTTTTCTCGTGAACCATAGGTCGGATGACCTTTCTGTAAAGTACTTGTTACTCGTCTTTAAAAGGGCTTTCCAATGACAGATTCCTCGAAGCTCTAGCTCAATTAGGGAAAAAGTTGATAGGTAGAATTTTGTTACACCTTTTTGGCTTTTTCTCGTGAACTAGAGATCGGATGACCTTTCTGTAAAGTACTTATTACTCGTCTTTAAATGGGCTTTCCAATGACGCAATCCTCGAAGATCTAGGTCAATTAGGGAAAAAGGTGATAGGTAGAATTTTGGTACAGGTTTTTGGCTTTTTCTCGTGAACTAGAGGTCGGATGACCTTTCTGTTAAATACTTGTTACTCGTCTTTAAAAGGGCTTTCCAATGACGCAATCCTCGAAGATCTTGGTCAATTAGGGAAAAAGTTGATAGGTAGAATTTTGTTACACGTTTTTGGCTTTTTCTCGTGAACCAGAGGTCGGATGACCTTTCTGTAAAGTACGTATTACTCGTCTTTAAAAGGGCTTTCCAATGACGCTATCCTCGAACTCTTGCTAAATTAGGGAAAAAGTTGTTAGGTAGATTTTTCCAACTTTTTGGCTTTTTGTCGTGAACCAGAGGTCGGATGACCTTTCTGTAAAGTACGTATTACTCGTCTTTAAAAGGGCTTTCCAATGACGCAATCCTCGAAGATCTAGCTCAATTAGGGAAAAAGTTGATAGGTAGAATTTTGTTACACGTTTTTGGCTTTTTCTCGTGAACCAGTGGTCCGATGACCTTTCTGTAAAGTAGTTGTTACTCGGCTTTAAAAGGGCTTTCCAATGACGCAATCCTCGAAGATCTAGCTCAATTAGGGAAAAAGTTGATAGGTAGAATTTTGTTACAGGTTTTTGGCTCTTTCTCGTGAACTAGAGGTCGGATGACCTTTCTGTAAAATACTTGTTACTCGTCTTTCAAAGGGGTTTCCAATGACGCAATCCTCGAAGATCTAGGTCAATTAGGGAAAAAGTTGATAGGTAGAATTTTGTTACACGATTTTGGCTTTTTCTCGTGAACAAGAGGTCATATGACCTTTCTGTAAATTACGTATTACTCGTCTTTAAAAGGGCTTTCCAATGACGCTATCCTCGAAGCAGTAGCTCAATTAAGGAAAATGTTGATAACTAGAATTTTGTTACACGTTTTTGGCTTTTTCTCGTGAACCAAAGTTCGGATGACGTTTCTGTAAAGTACGTATTACTCGTCTTTAAGAGGGCTTTCCAATGACACAAACCTCGAAGCACTAGCTCAATTAAGGAAAATGTTGATAACTTGAATTTTGTTACACGATTTTCGCTTTTTCTCGTGAACCAATGGTCGGATGACCTTTCTGTAAAGTACGTATTACTCGACTTTAAAAGGGCTTTCCAATGACGCAATCCTCGAAGATCTAGCTCAATTAGGGAAAAAGTTGATAGGTAGAATTTTGTTACAGATTTTTGGCTCTTTCTCGTGAACTAGAGGTCGGATGACCTTTCTGTAAAGTACGTATTAGTCGTCTTTAAAAGGGCTTTCCAATGACGCAATCCTCGAAGATCTAGCTTAATTAGGGAAAAAGTTGATAGGTAGAATTTTGTTACACGTTTTTGGCTTTTTCTCGTGAACCAGTGGTCGGATGACCTTTCTGTAAAGTAGTTGTTACTCGGCTTTAAAAGGGCTTTCCAATGACGCAATCCTCGAAGATCTAGCTCAATTAGGGAAAAAGTTGATAGGTAGAATTTTGTTACAGGTTTTTGGCTCTTTCTCGTGAACTAGAGGTCGGATGACCTTTCTGTAAAATACTTGTTACTCGTCTTTAAAAGGGGTTTCCAATGACGCAATCCTCGAAGATCTAGGTCAATTAGGGAAAAAGTTGATAGGTAGAATTTTGTTACACGATTTTGGCTTTTTCTCGTGAACCAGAAGTTATATGACCTTTCTGTAAAGTACGTATTACTCGTCTTTAAAAGGGCTTTCCAATGACGCTATCCTCGAAGCAGTAGCTCAATTAAGGAAAATGTTGATAACTAGAATTTTGTTACACGATTTTGGCTTTTTCTCGTGAACCATAGGTCGGATGACCTTTCTGTAAAGTACTGGTTACTCGTCTTTAAAAGGGCTTTCCAATGACAGAATCCTCGAAGCTCTAGCTCAATTAGGGAAAAAGTTGATAGGTAGAATTTTGTTACACGTTTTTGGCTTTTTCTCGTGAACCAGAGGTCGGATGACCTTTCTGTAAAATACTTGTTACTCGTCTTTAAAAGGGCTTTCCAATGACGCAATCCTCGAAGATCTAGGTCAATTAGGGAAAAAGGTGATAGGTAGAATTTTGTTACACGTTTTTGGCTTTTTCTCGTGAACCAGAGGTCGGATGACCTTTCTGTAAAGTACGTATTACTCGTCTTTAAAAGGGCTTTCCAATGACGCTATCCTCGAACTCTTGCTAAATTAGGGAAAAAGTTGTTAGGAAGATTTTTCGCACTTTTTGTCTTTTTGTCGTGAACCAGAGGTCGGATGACCTTTCTGTAAAGAACGTATTACTCGTCTTTAAGAGGGCTTTCCAATGACACAAACCTCGAAGATCTAGCTCAATTAAGGAAAATGTTGATAACTAGAATTTTGTTACACGTTTTTGGCTTTTTCTCGTGAACCAAAGTTCGGATGACATTTCTGTAAAGTACGTATTACTCGTCTTTAAGAGGGCTTTCCAATGACACAAACCTCGAAGCACTAGCTCAATTAAGGAAAATGTTGATAACTTGAATTTTGTTACACGATTTTGGCTTTTTCTCGTGAACCAATGGTCGGATGACCTTTCTGTAAAGTACGTATTACTCGACTTTAAAAGGGCTTTCCAATGACGCAATCCTCGAAGATCTAGCTCAATTAGGGAAAAAGTTGATAGGTAGAATTTTGTTACAGATTTTTGGCTCTTTCTCGTGAACTAGAGGTCGGATGACCTTTCTGTAAAATACTTGTTACTCGTCTTTAAAAGGGGTTTCCAATGACGCAATCCTCGAAGATCTAGGTCAATTAGGGAAAAAGTTGATAGGTAGAATTTTGTTACACGATTTTGGCTTTTTCTCGTGAACCAGAAGTTATATGACCTTTCTGTAAAGTACGTATTACTCGTCTTTAAAAGGGCTTTCCAATGACGCTATCCTCGAAGCAGTAGCTCAATTAAGGAAAATGTTGATAACTAGAATTTTGTTACACGATTTTGGCTTTTTCTCGTGAACCATAGGTCGGATGACCTTTCTGTAAAGTACTGGTTACTCGTCTTTAAAAGGGCTTTCCAATGACAGAATCCTCGAAGCTCTAGTTTAATTAGGGAAAAAGTTGATAGGTAGAATTTTGTTACACGTTTTTGGCTTTTTCTCGTGAACCAGAGGTCGGATGACCTTTCTGTAAAATACTTGTTACTCGTCTTTAAAAGGGCTTTCCAATGACGCAATCCTCGAAGATCTAGGTCAATTAGGGAAAAAGGTGATAGGTAGAATTTTGTTACACGTTTTTGGCTTTTTCTCGTGAACCAGAGGTCGGATGACCTTTCTGTAAAGTACGTATTACTCGTCTTTAAAAGGGCTTTCCAATGACGCTATCCTCGAACTCTTGCTAAATTAGGGAAAAAGTTGTTAGGAAGATTTTTCGCACTTTTTGTCTTTTTGTCGTGAACCAGAGGTCGGATGACCTTTCTGTAAAGTACGTATTACTCGTCTTTAAAAGGGCTTTCCAATGACGCAATCCTCGAAGATCTAGCTCAATTAGGGAAAAAGTTGATAGGTAGAATTTTGTTACACGTTTTTGGCTTTTTCTCGTGAACCACTGGTCGGATGACCCCTCTGTAAAGTAGTTGTTACTCGGCTTTAAAAGGGCTTTCCAATGACGCAATCCTCGAAGCAGTAGCTCAATTAAGGAAAATGTTGATAACTAGAATTTTGTTACACGATTTTGGCTTTTTCTCGTGAACCATAGGTCGGATGACCTTTCTGTAAAGTACTTGTTACTCGTCTTTAAAAGGGCTTTCCAATGACAGAATCCTCGAAGCTCTAGCTCAATTAGGGAAAAAGTTGATAGGTAGAATTTTGTTACACGTTTCTGGCTTTTTCTCGTGAACCAGAGGTCGGATGACCTTTCTGTAAAATACTTGTTACTCGTCTTTAAAAGGGCTTTCCAATCACGCAATCCTCGAAGATCTAGCTCAATTAGGGAAAAAGTTGATAGGTAGAATTTTGTTACACATTTTTGGCTTTTTCTCGTGAACCAGCAGAGGTCGGATGACATTTCTGTAAAGAACGTATTACTCGTCTTTAAGAGGGCTTTCCAATGACACAAACCTCGAAGATCTAGCTCAATTAAGGAAAATGTTGATAACTAGAATTTTGTTACACGTTTTTGGCTTTTTCTCGTGAACCAAAGTTCGGATGACATTTCTGTAAAGTACGTATTACTCGTCTTTAAGAGGGCTTTCCAATGACACAAACCTCGAAGCACTAGCTCAATTAAGGAAAATGTTGATAACTTGAATTTTGTTACACGATTTTGGCTTTTTCTCGTGAACCAATGGTCGGATGACCTTTCTGTAAAGTACGTATTACTCGACTTTAAAAGGGCTTTCCAATGACGCAATCCTCGAAAATCTAGCTCAATTAGGGAAAAAGTTGATAGGTAGAATTTTGTTACAGATTTTTGGCTCTTTCTCGTGAACTAGAGGTCGGATGACCTTTCTGTAAAGTACGCATTACTCGGCTTTAAAAGGGCTTTCCAATGACGCAATCCTCGAAGATCTAGCTTAATTAGGGAAAAAGTTGATAGGTAGAATTTTGTTACACGTTTTTGGCTTTTTCTCGTGAACCAGAAGTCGGATGACCTTTCTGTAAAGTACGTATTACTCGTCTTTAAAAGGGCTTTCCAATGACGCTATCCTCGAAGCTCTTGCTAAATTAGGGAAAAAGTTGATAGGTAGAATTTTGTTACACGTTTTTGGCTTTTTCTCGTGAACCACTGGTCGGATGACCTTTCTGTAAAGTAGTTGTTACTCGGCTTTAAAAGGGCTTTCCAATGACGCAATCCTCGAAGATCTAGCTCAATTAGGGAAAAAGTTGATAGGTAGAATTTTGTTACAGGTTTTTGGCTCTTTCTCGTGAACTAGAGGTCGGATGACCTTTCTGTAAAGTACTTGTTACTCGTCTTTAAAAGGGCTTTCCAATGACAGAATCCTCGAATCTCTAGCTCAATTAGGGAAAAAGTTGATAGGTAGAATTTTGTTACACGTTTTTGGCTTTTTCTCGTGAACCAGAGGTCGGATGACCTTTCTGTAAAATACTTGAAACTCGTCTTTAAAAGGGCTTTCCAATGACGCTATCCTCGAAGATCTAGGTCAATTAGGGAAAAAGGTGATAGGTAGAATTTTGTGACACGTTTTTGGCTTTTTCTCGTGAACCAGATGTCGGATGACCTTTCTGTAAAGTACGTATTACTCGTCTTTAAAAGGGCTTTCCAATGACGCTATCCTCGAACTCTTGCTAAATAAGGGAAAAAGTTGTTAGGTAGATTTTTCGCACTTTTTGGCTTTTTGTCGTGAACCAGAGGTCGGATGACCTTTCTGTAAAGTACGTATTACTCGTCTTTAAAAGGGCTTTCCAATGACGCAATCCTCGAAGATCTAGCTCAATTAGGGAAAAAGTTGATAGGTAGAATTTTGTTACACGTTTTTTCCTTTTTCTCGTGAACCACTGGTCGGATGACCTTTCTGTAAAGTAGTTGTTACTCGTCTTTAAAAGGGCTTTCCAATGACGCTATCCTCGAAGCTCTTTCTAAAATAGCGAAAAAGTTGTTAGGTAGATTTTTCTCACTTTTTGGATTTTTCTTGTAAACCAGAGGTCGGATGACATTTCTGTAAAGAACGTATTACTCGTCTTTAAGAGGGCTTTCCAATGACACAAACCTCGAAGCCCTAGCTCAATTAAGGAAAATGTTGATAACTAGAATTTTGTTACACGATTTTGGCTTTTTCTCGTGAACCAATGGTCGGATGACCTTTCTGTAAAGTACTTATTACTCGTCTTTAAAAGGGCTTTCCAATGACGCAATCCTCGAAGATCTAGGTCAATTAGGGAAAAAGTTGATAGGTAGAATTTTGTTACACGTTTTTGGCTTTTTCTCGTGAACCAGAGGTCATATGACCTTTCTGTAAAGTACGTATCACTCGTCTTTAAAAGGGCTTTCCAATGACGCTATCTTCGAAGCAGTAGCTCAATTAAGGAAAATGTTGATAACTAGAATTTTGTTACACGATTTTGGCATTTTCTCGTGAACCAAAGGTCGGATGACCTTTCTGTAAAGTACGTATTACTCGTCTTTAAAAGTGCTTTCCAATGACGCAATCCTCGATGATCTAGCTCAATTAGGGAAAAAGTTGATAGGTAGAATTTTGTTACATGTTTTTGGCTTTTTCTCGTGAACTAGAGGTCGGATGACCTTTCTGTAAAATACTTGTTACTCGAATTTAAAAGGGCTTTCCAATGACGCAATCCTCGAAGATCTAGGTCAATTAGGGAAAAAGTTGATAGGTAGAATTTTGTTACACCATTTTGGCTTTTTCTCGTGAACCAGAGGTCGGATGACCTTTCTGTAAAATACTTGTTACTCGTCTTTAAAAGGGCTTTCCAATGACGCTATCCTCGAAGCCCTATCTCAATTAAGGAAAAAGTTGATAACTAGAATTTTGTTACACGATTTTGGCTTTTTCTCGTGAACCAAAGGTCGGATGACGTTTCTGTAAAGTACTTGTTACTCGTCTTTAAAAGGGCGTTCCAATGACGCAATCCTCGAAGATCTAGATCAATTAGGGAAAAAGTTGATAGGTAGAATTTTCTTACACCTTTTTGGCTTTTTCTCGTGAACCAGAGGTAGGATGACCTTTCTGTAAAGTACGTGTTACTCGTCTTTAAAAGGTCTTTCCAACGACAGAATCCTCGAAGATCTAGCTCAATTAGGGAAAAAGTTGATAGGTAGAATTTTGTTACACGTTTTTGGCTTTTTCTCGTGAACCAGTGGTCGGATGACCTTTCTGTAAAGTACTTATTACTCGTCTTTAAAAGGGCTTTCCAATGACGCAATCCTCGAAGATCTAGGTCAATTAGGGAAAAAGTTGATAGGTAGAATTTTGTTACACGTTTTTGGCTTTTTCTCGTGAACCAGAGGTCATATGACCTTTCTGTAAAGTACGTATCACTCGTCTTTAAAAGGGCTTTCCAATGACGCTATCTTCGAAGCAGTAGCTCAATTAAGGAAAATGTTGATAACTAGAATTTTGTTACACGATTTTGGCATTTTCTCGTGAACCAAAGGTCGGATGACCTTTCTGTAAAGTACGTATTACTCGTCTTTAAAAGTGCTTTCCAATGACGCAATCCTCGATGATCTAGCTCAATTAGGGAAAAAGTTGATAGGTAGAATTTTGTTACATGTTTTTGGCTTTTTCTCGTGAACTAGAGGTCGGATGACCTTTCTGTAAAATACTTGTTACTCGAATTTAAAAGGGCTTTCCAATGACGCAATCCTCGAAGATCTAGGTCAATTAGGGAAAAAGTTGATAGGTAGAATTTTGTTACACCATTTTGGCTTTTTCTCGTGAACCAGAGGTCGGATGACCTTTCTGTAAAATACTTGTTACTCGTCTTTAAAAGGGCTTTCCAATGACGCTATCCTCGAAGCCCTATCTCAATTAAGGAAAAAGTTGATAACTAGAATTTTGTTACACGATTTTGGCTTTTTCTCGTGAACCAAAGGTCGGATGACGTTTCTGTAAAGTACTTGTTACTCGTCTTTAAAAGGGCGTTCCAATGACGCAATCCTCGAAGATCTAGATCAATTAGGGAAAAAGTTGATAGGTAGAATTTTCTTACACCTTTTTGGCTTTTTCTCGTGAACCAGAGGTAGGATGACCTTTCTGTAAAGTACGTGTTACTCGTCTTTAAAAGGTCTTTCCAACGACAGAATCCTCGAAGATCTAGCTCAATTAGGGAAAAAGTTGATAGGTAGAATTTTGTTACACGTTTTTGGCTTTTTCTCGTGAACCAGTGGTCGGATGACCTTTCTGTAAAGTAGTTGTTACTCGTCTTTAAAAGGGCTTTCCAATGACGCTATCCTCGAAGCTCTTTGTAAATTAGCGAAAAAGTTGTTAGGTAGATTTTTCTCACTTTTTGGCTTTTTGTTGTAAACCAGAGGTCGGATGACATTTCTGTAAAGAACGTATTACTCGTCTTTAAGAGGGCTTTCCAATGACACAAACCTCGAAGCCCTAGCTCAATTAAGGAAAATGTTGATAACTAGAATTTTGTTACACGATTTTGGCTTTTTCTCGTGAACCAATGGTCGGATGACCTTTCTGTAAAGTACTTATTACTCGTCTTTAAAAGGGCTTTCCAATGACGCAATCCTCGAAGATCTAGGTCAATTAGGGAAAAAGTTGATAGGTAGAATTTTGGTACAGGTTTTTGGCTTTTTCTCGTGAACTAGAGGTCGGATGACCTTTCTGTAAAATACTTGTTACTCGTATTTAAAAGGGCTTTCCAATGACGCAATCCTCGAAGATCTAGGTCAATTAGGGAAAAAGTTGATAGGTAGAATTTCGTTACACCCTTTTGGCTTTTTCTCGTGAACCAGAGGTCATATGACCTCTCTGTAAAGTACGTATTACTCGTCTTTAAAAGGGCTTTCCAATGACGCAATCCTCGAAGATCTAGCTCAATTAGGGAAAAAGTTGATAGGTAGAATTTTGTTACACGTTTTTGGCTTGTTCTCGTGAACCAGAGGTCGGATGACCTTTCTGTAAAGTACTTATTACTCGACTTTAAAAGGGCTTTCCAATGACGCAATCCTCGATGATCTAGCTCAATTAGGGAAAAAGTCGATAGGAAGAATTTTGTTACAGTTTTTGGCTCTTTCTCGTGAACTAGAGGTCGGATGACCTTTCTGTAAAGTACTTATTACTCGTCTTTAAAAGGGCTTTCCAATGACGCAATCATCGAAGATCTAGGTCAATTAGGGAAAAAGTTGATAGGTAGAATTTTGGTACAGGTTTTTGGCTTTTTCTCGTGAACTAGAGGTCGGATGACCTTTCTGTAAAATACTTGTTACTCGTCTTTAAAAGGGCTTTCCAATGACGCAATCCTCGAAGATCTAGCTCAATTAGGGAAAACGTTGATAGGTAGAATTTTGTTACACCTTTTTGGCTTTTTCTCGTGAACCACAGGTCGGATGACCTTTTTGTAAAGTACTTGTTAAAAAAGACGAGTAATAAGTACTTTACAGAAAGGTCATCCGACCTCTAGTTCACGAGAAAGAGCCAAAAACTGTAACAAAATTCTTCCTATCGACTTTTTCCCTAATTGAGCGAGATAATAGAGGATTGCGTCATTTTAAAGCCCTTTTAAAGTCGAGTAATAAGTACTTTACAGAAAGGTCATCCGACCTCTGGTTCACGAGAACAAGCCAAAAACGTGTAACAAAATTCTACCTATCAACTTTTTCCCTAATTGAGCTAGATCTTCGAGGATTGCGTCATTGGAAAGCCCTTTTAAAGACAAGTAACAACTACTTTACAGAAAGGTCATCCGACCACTGGTTCACGAGAAAAAGCCAAAAACATGTAACAAAATTCTACCTATCAACTTTTTCCCTAATTGAGCTAGATCTTCGAGGATTGCGTCATTGGAAAGCCCTTTTAAAGACGAGTAATAAGTACTTTACAGAAAGGTCATCCGACCTCTAGTTCACGAGAAAGAGCCAAAAACTGTAACAAAATTCTACCTATCGACTTTTTCCCTAATTGACCTAGATCTTCGAGGATTGCGTCATTGGAAAGCCCTTTTAAAGACGAGTAATAAGTACTTTACAGAAAGGTCATCCGACCATTGGTTCACGAGAAAAAGCCAAAATCGTGTAACAAAATTCTAGTTATCAACATTTTCCTTAATTGAGCTAGGGCTTCGAGGTTTGTGTCATTGGAAAGCCCTCTTAAAGACGAGTAATACGTTCTTTACAGAAATGTCATCCGACCTCTGGTTTACAACAAAAAGCCAAAAAGTGAGAAAAATCTACCTAACAACTTTTTCGCTAATTTACAAAGAGCTTCGAGGATAGCGTCATTGGAAAGCCCTTTTAAAGACGAGTAACAACTACTTTACAGAAAGGTCATCCGACCACTGGTTCACGAGAAAAAGCCAAAAACGTGTAACAAAATTCTACCTATCAACTTTTTCCCTAATTGAGCTAGATCTTCGAGGATTCTGTCGTTGGAAAGACCTTTTAAAGTCGAGTAATACGTACTTTACAGAAAGGTCATCCTACCTCTGGTTCACGAGAAAAAGTCAAAAAGGTGTAAGAAAATTCTACCTATCAACTTTTTCCCTAATTGATCTAGATCTTCGAGGATAGCGTCATTGGAACGCCCTTTTAAAGACGAGTAACAAGTACTTTACAGAAACGTCATCCGACCTTTGGTTCACGAGAAAAAGCCAAAATCGTGTAACAAAATTCTAGTTATCAACTTTTTCCTTAATTGAGCTAGGGCTTCGAGGATAGCGTCATTGGAAAGCCCGTTTAAAGACGAGTAATACGTACTTTGCAGAAAAGTCATCCGACCTTTGGTTCACGAGAAAAGCCAAAAACGTGTAACATAATTCTACCTATCACCTTTTTCCCTAATTGAACTAGATCTTCGAATATTGCGTCAATGGAAAGCCCTTTTAAAGACGAGTAAAAACAACTTTACAGAAAGGTCATCCGATCTCTGGTTCACGAGAAAAAGCCAAAATGGTGTAACAAAATTCTACCTATCAACTTTTTCCCTAATTGACCTAGATCTTCGAGGATTGCGTCATTGGAAAGCCCTTTTAAATTCGAGTAACAAGTATTTTACAGAAAGGTCATCCGACCTCTAGTTCACGAGAAAAAGCCAAAAACATGTAACAAAATTCTACCTATCAACTTTTTCCCTAATTGAGCTAGATCATCGAGGATTGCGTCATTGGAAAGCACTTTTAAAGACGAGTAATACGTACTTTACAGAAAGGTCATCCGACCTTTGGTTCACGAGAAAATGCCAAAATCGTGTAACAAAATTCTAGTTATCAACATTTTCCTTAATTGAGCTACTGCTTCGAAGATAGCGTCATTGGAAAGCCCTTTTAAAGACGAGTGATACGTACTTTACAGAAAGGTCATATGACCTCTGGTTCACGAGAAAAAGCCAAAAACGTGTAACAAAATTCTACCTATCAACTTTTTCCCTAATTGACCTAGATCTTCGAGGATTGCGTCATTGGAAAGCCCTTTTAAAGACGAGTAACAAGTACTTTACAGAAAGGTCATCCGACCTCTAGTTCACGAGAAAGAGCCAAAATCGTGTAACAAAATTCTAGTTATCAACATTTTCATTAATTGAGCTAGGGCTTCGAGGTTTGTGTCATTGGAAAGCCCTCTTAAAGACGAGTAATACGTTCTTTACAGAAATGTCATCCGACCTCTGGTTTACAAGAAAAATCCAAAAAGTGAGAAAAATCTACCTAACAACTTTTTCGCTAATTTAGAAAGAGCTTCGAGGATAGCGTCATTGGAAAGCCCTTTTAAAGACGAGTAACAACTACTTTACAGAAAGGTCATCCGACCAGTGGTTCACGAGAAAAAGGAAAAAACGTGTAACAAAATAATACCTATCAACTTTTTCCCTAATTGAGCTAGATCTTCGAGGATTGCGTCATTGGAAAGCCCTTTTAAAGACGAGTAATACGTACTTTACAGAAAGGTCATCCGACCTCTGGTTCACGACAAAAAGCCAAAAAGTTCGAAAAATCTACCTAACAACTTTTTCCCTTATTTAGCAAGAGTTCGAGGATAGCGTCATTGGAAAGCCCTTTTAAAGACGAGTAATACGTACTTTACAGAAAGGTCATCCGACCTCTGGTTCACGAGAAAAAGCCAAAAACGTGTAACAAAATTCTACCTATCACCTTTTTCCCTAATTGACCTAGATCTTCGAGGATAGCGTCATTGGAAAGCCCTTTTAAAGATGAGTTTCAAGTATTTTACAGAAAGGTCATCCGACCTCTGGTTCACGAGAAAAAGCCAAAAACGTGTAACAAAATTCTACCTATCAACTTTTTCCCTAATTGAGCTAGAGCTTCGAGGATTCTGTCATTGGAAAGCCCTTTTAAAGACGAGTAACAAGTACTTTACAGAAAGGTCATCCGACCTCTAGTTCACGAGAAAGAGCCAAAAATCTGTAACAAAATTCTACCTATCAACTTTTTCCCTAATTGAGCTAGATCTTCGAGGATTGCGTCATTGGAAAGCCCTTTTAAAGTCGAGTAATACGTACTTTACAGAAAGGTCATCCGACCATTGGTTCACGAGAAAAAGCCAAAATCGTGTAACAAAATTCAAGTTATCAACATTTTCCTTAATTGAGCTAGTGCTTCGAGGTTTTTGTCATTGGAAAGCCCTCTTAAAGACGAGTAATACGTACTTTACAGAAACGTCATCCGAACTTTGGTTCACGAGAAAAAGCCAAAAACGTGTAACAAAATTCTAGTTATCAACATTTTCCTTAATTGAGCTAGATCTTCGAGGTTTGTGTCATTGGAAAGCCCTCTTAAAGACGAGTAATACGTTCTTTACACAAATGTCATCCGACCTCTGCTGGTTCACGAGAAAAAGCCAAAAATGTGTAACAAAATTCTACCTATCAACTTTTTCCCTAATTGAGCTAGATCTTCGAGGATTGCGTGATTGGAAAGCCCTTTTAAAGACGAGTAACAAGTATTTTACATAAAGGTCATCCGACCTCTGGTTCACGAGAAAAAGCCAGAAACGTGTAACAAAATTCTACCTATCAACTTTTTCCCTAATTGAGCTAGAGCTTCGAGGATTCTGTCATTGGAAAGCCCTTTTAAAGCCGAGTAACAACTACTTTACAGAAAGGTCATCCGACCAGTGGTTCACGAGAAAAAGCCAAAAACGTGTAACAAAATTCTACCTATCAACTTTTTCCCTAATTGAGCTAGATCTTCGAGGATTGCGTCATTGGAAAGCCCTTTTAAAGACGAGTAATACGTACTTTACAGAAAGGTCATCCGACCTGTGGTTCACGACAAAAAGCCAAAAAGTGCGAAAAATCTTCCTAACAACTTTTTCCCTAATTTAGCAAGAGTTCGAGGATAGCGTCATTGGAAAGCCCTTTTAAAGACGAGTAATACGTACTTTACAGAAAGGTCATCCGACCTCTGGTTCACGAGAAAAAGCCAAAAACGTGTAACAAAATTCTACCTATCACCTTTTTCCCTAATTGACCTAGATCTTCGAGGATTGCGTCATTGGAAAGCCCTTTTAAAGACGAGTAACAAGTATTTTACAGAAAGGTCATCCGACCTCTGGTTCACGAGAAAAAGCCAAAAACGTGTAACAAAATTCTACCTATCAACTTTTTCCCTAATTGAGCTAGAGCTTCGAGGATTCTGTCATTGGAAAGCCCTTTTAAAGACGAGTAACAAGTACTTTACAGAAAGGTCATCCGACCTATGGTTCACGAGAAAAAGCCAAAATCGTGTAACAAAATTCTAGTTATCAACATTTTCCTTAATTGAGCTACTGCTTCGAGGATAGCGTCATTGGAAAGCCCTTTTAAAGACGAGTAATACGTACTTTACAGAAAGGTCATATAACTTCTGGTTCACGAGAAAAAGCCAAAATCGTGTAACAAAATTCTACCTATCAACTTTTTCCCTAATTGACCTAGATCTTCGAGGATTGCGTCATTGGAAACCCCTTTTAAAGACGAGTAACAAGTATTTTACAGAAAGGTCATCCGACCTCTAGTTCACGAGAAAGAGCCAAAAACCTGTAACAAAATTCTACCTATCAACGTTTTCATTAATTGAGCTAGATCTTCGAGGATAGCGTCATTGGAAAGCCCTTTTAAAGCCGAGTAACAACTACTTTACAGAAAGGTCATCCGACCACTGGTTCACGAGAAAAAGCCAAAAACGTGTAACAAAATTCTACCTATCAACTTTTTCCCTAATTGAGCTAGATCTTCGAGGATTGCGTCATTGGAAAGCCCTTTTAAAGACGAGTAATCCGACCTCTGGTTCACGACAAAAAGCCAAAAAGTTGGAAAAATCTACCTAACAACTTTTTCCCTAATTTAGCAAGAGTTCGAGGATAGCGTCATTGGAAAGCCCTTTTAAAGACGAGTAATACGTACTTTACAGAAAGGTCATCCGACCTCTGGTTCACGAGAAAAAGCCAAAAACGTGTAACAAAATTCTACCTATCAACTTTTTCCCTAATTGACCAAGATCTTCGAGGATTGCGTCATTGGAAAGCCCTTTTAAAGACGAGTAACAAGTATTTAACAGAAAGGTCATCCGACCTCTAGTTCACGAGAAAAAGCCAAAAACCTGTACCAAAATCCTACCTATCACCTTTTTCCCTAATTGACCTAGATCTTCGAGGATTGCGTCATTGGAAAGCCCATTTAAAGACGAGTAATAAGTACTTTACAGAAAGGTCATCCGATCTCTAGTTCACGAGAAAAAGCCAAAAAGGTGTAACAAAATTCTACCTATCAACTTTTTCCCTAATTGAGCTAGAGCTTCGAGGAATCTGTCATTGGAAAGCCCTTTTAAAGACGAGTAACAAGTACTTTACAGAAAGGTCATCCGACCTATGGTTCACGAGAAAAAGCCAAAACCATGTACCAAAATTTTACCTATCACCTTTTTCCCTAATTGACCTAGATCTTCGAGGATTGCGTCATTGGAAAGCCCATTTAAAGACGAATAACAAGTACTTTACAGAAAGGTCATCCGACCTCTGGTTCACGAGAAAAAGCCAAAAACGTGTAACAAAATTCTACCTATCAACTTTTTCCCTAATTGAGCTAGATCTTCGAGGATTGCGTCATTGGAAACCCCTTTTAAAGACGAGTAACAACTGCTTTACAGAAAGGTCATCCGATCTCTAGTTCACGAGAAAAAGCCAAAAAGGTGTAACAAAATTCTACCTATCAACTTTTTCCCTAATTGAGCTAGAGCTTCGAGGAATCTGTCATTGGAAAGCCCTTTTAAAGACGAGTAACAAGTACTTTACAGAAAGGTCATCCGACCTATGGTTCACGAGAAAAAGCCAAAACCATGTAACAAAATTCTAGTTATCAACGTTTTCCTCAATTGAGCTAGAGCTTCGAGGATTCTGTCATTGGAAAGCCCTTTTAAAGACGAGTAATACGTACTTTACAGAAAGGTCATCCGATCTCTGGTTCACGACAAAAAGCCAAAAACGTGTAACAAAATTCTACCTATCAACGTTTTCCCTAATTGAGCTAGATCTTCGAGGATTGCGTCATTGGAAAGCCCTTTTAAAGTCGAGTAATACGTACTTTACAGAAAGGTCATCCGACCATTGGTTCACGAGAAAAAGCCAAAATCGTGTAACAAAATTCTAGTTATCAACATTTTCCTTAATTGAGCTAGGGCTTCGAGGTTTGTGTCATTGGAAAGCCCTCTTAAAGACGAGTAATACGTTCTTTACAGAAATGTCATCCGACCTGTGGTTCACGAGAAAAAGCCAAAAAGGTGTAACAAAATTCTACCTATCAACGTTTTCCCTAATTGAGCTAGATCTTCGAGGATTGCGTCATTGGAAAGCCCTTTTAAAGTCGAGTAATACGTACTTTACAGAAAGGTCATCTGACCTTTGGTTCACGAGAAAAAGCCAAAATCGTGTAACAAAATTCTAGTTATCAACATTTTCCTTAATTGACCTAGGGCTTCGAGGTTTGTGTCATTGGAAAGCCCTCTTAAAGACGAGTAATACGTACTTTACAGAAAGGTCATCCGACCTTTGGTTCACGAGAAAAAGCCAAAATCGTGTAACAAAATTCTAGTTATCAACATTTTCCTTAATTGAGCTACTGCTTCGAGGATAGCGTCATTGGAAAGCCCTTTTAAAGACGAGTAATACGTACTTTACAGAAAGGTCATATAACTACTGGTTCACGAGAAAAAGCCAAAATCGTGTAACAAAATTCTACCTATCAACTTTTTCCCTAATTGACCTAGATCTTCGAGGATTTCGTCATTGGAAAGCCCTTTTAAAGACGAGTAACAAGTATTTTACAGAAAGGTCATCCGACCTCTAGTTCACGAGAAAAAGCCAAAAACCTGTACCAAAATTCTACCTATCAACTTTTTCCCTAATTGACCTAGATCTTCGAGGATTGCGTCATTGGAAAGCCCATTTAAAGTGGAGTAACAAGTATTTTACAGAAAGGTCATCCGACCTCTGGTTCACGAGAAAAAGCCAAAAACCTGTACCAAAATTCTACCTATCAACTTTTTCCCTAATTGAGCTAGAGCTTCGAGGAATCTGTCATTGGAAAGCCCTTCTAAAGACGAGTAACAAGTACTTTACAGAAAGGTCATCCGACCTCTGGTTCACGAGAAAAAGCCAAAATCGTGTAACAAAATTCTACCTATCAACTTTTTCCCTAATTGAGCTAGATCTTCGAGGATTGCGTCGTTGGAAAGCCCTTTTAAAGCCGAGTAACAACTGCTTTACAGGAAGGTCATCCGACCACTGGTTCACGAGAAAAAGCCAAAAACGTGTAACAAAATTCTACCTATCAACTTTTTCCCTAATTGAGCTAGATCTTCGAGGATTGCGTCATTGGAAAGCCCTTTTAAAGACGAGTAATACGTACTTTACAGAAAGGTCATCCGACCTCTGGTTCACGACAAAAAGCCAAAAAGTTGGAAAAATCTACCTAACAACTTTTTCCCTAATTTAGCAAGAGTTCGAGGATAGCGTCATTGGAAAGCCCTTTTAAAGACGAGTAATACGTACTTTACAGAAAGGTCATCCGACCTCTGGTTCACGAGAAAAAGCCAAAAACGTGTAACAAAATTCTACCTATCAACTTTTTCCCTAATTGACCAAGATCTTCGAGGATTGCGTCATTGGAAAGCCCTTTTAAAGACGAGTAACAAGTATTTAACAGAAAGGTCATCCGACCTCTAGTTCACGAGAAAAAGCCAAAAACCTGTACCAAAATTCTACCTATCACCTTTTTCCCTAATTGACCTAGATCTTCGAGGATTGCGTCATTGGAAAGCCCATTTAAAGACGAGTAATAAGTACTTTACAGAAAGGTCATCCGATCTCTAGTTCACGAGAAAAAGCCAAAAAGGTGTAACAAAATTCTACCTATCAACTTTTTCCCTAATTGAGCTAGAGCTTCGAGGAATCTGTCATTGGAAAGCCCTTTTAAAGACGAGTAACAAGTACTTTACAGAAAGGTCATCCGACCTATGGTTCACGAGAAAAAGCCAAAACCATGTACCAAAATTTTACCTATCACCTTTTTCCCTAATTGACCTAGATCTTCGAGGATTGCGTCATTGGAAAGCCCATTTAAAGACGAATAACAAGTACTTTACAGAAAGGTCATCCGACCTCTGGTTCACGAGAAAAAGCCAAAAACGTGTAACAAAATTCTACCTATCAACTTTTTCCCTAATTGAGCTAGATCTTCGAGGATTGCGTCATTGGAAACCCCTTTTAAAGACGAGTAACAACTGCTTTACAGAAAGGTCATCCGATCTCTAGTTCACGAGAAAAAGCCAAAAAGGTGTAACAAAATTCTACCTATCAACTTTTTCCCTAATTGAGCTAGAGCTTCGAGGAATCTGTCATTGGAAAGCCCTTTTAAAGACGAGTAACAAGTACTTTACAGAAAGGTCATCCGACCTATGGTTCACGAGAAAAAGCCAAAACCATGTAACAAAATTCTAGTTATCAACGTTTTCCTCAATTGAGCTAGAGCTTCGAGGATTCTGTCATTGGAAAGCCCTCTTAAAGACGAGTTATACGTTCTTTACAGAAATGTCATCCGACCTGTGGTTCACGAGAAAAAGCCAAAAAGGTGTAACAAAATTCTACCTATCAACGTTTTCCCTAATTGAGCTAGATCTTCGAGGATTGCGTCATTGGAAAGCCCTTTTAAAGTCGAGTAATACGTACTTTACAGAAAGGTCATCTGACCTTTGGTTCACGAGAAAAAGCCAAAATCGTGTAACAAAATTCTAGTTATCAACATTTTCCTTAATTGAGCTACTGCTTCGATGATAGCGTCATTGGAAAGCCCTTTTAAAGACGAGTAATACGTACTTTACAGAAAGGTCATATGACCTCTGGTTCACGAGAAAAAGCCAAAAACGTGTAACAAATTCTACCTATCAACTTTTTCGCTAATTGACCTAGATCTTCGAGGATTGCGTCATTGGAAAGCGCTTTTAAAGACGAGTAACAAGTATTTTACAGAAAGGTCATCCGACCTCCAGTTCACGAGAAAAAGCCAAAAACCTGTACCAAAATTCTACCTATCAACTTCTTCCCTATTTGAGCTAGATCTTCGAGGATTGCGTCATTGGAAAGACCTTTTAAAGTCGAGTAATACGTACTTTACAGAAAGGTCATCCGACCATTGGTTCACGAGAAAAAGCCAAAATCGTGTAACAAAATTCTAGTTATCAACATTTTCCTTAATTGACCTAGGGCTTCGAGGTTTGTGTCATTGGAAAGCCCTCTTAAAGACGAGTAATACGTACTTTACAGAAAGGTCATCCGACCTCTGGTTCACGAGAAAAAGCCAAAAACGTGTAACAAAATTCTACCTATCAACTTTTTCCCTAATTGAGCTAGATCTTCGAGGATTGCGTCATTGGAAAGCCCTTTTAAAGACGAGTAATACGTACTTTACAGAAAGGTCATCCGACCTCTGGTTCACGACAAAAAGCCAAAAAGTGCGAAAAATCTACCTAACAACTTTTTCCCTAATTTAGCAAGAGTTGGAGGATAGCGTCATTGGAAAGCCCTTTCAAAGACGAGTAATACGTACTTTACAGAAAGATCATCCGACCTCTGGTTCACGAGAAAAAGACAAAAACGTGTAACAAAATTCTACCTATCACCTTTTTCCCTAATTGACCTAGATCTTCGAGGATTGCGTCATTGGAAAGCCCTTTTAAAGACGAGTAACAAGTATTTTACAGATAGGTCATCCGACCTCTGGTTCACGAGAAAAAGCCAAAAACGTGTAACAAAATTCTACCTATCAAATTTTTCGCTAATTGAGCTAGAGCTTCGAGGATTCTGTCATTGGAAAGCCCTTTTAAAGACGAGTAACAAGTACTTTACAGAAAGGTCATCCGACCTATGGTTCACGAGAAAAAGCAAAAATCGTGTAACAAAATTCTAGTTATCAACATTTTCCTTAATTGAGCTACTGCTTCAAGGATAGCGTCATTGGAAAGCCCTTTTAAAGACGAGTAATACGTACTTTACAGAAAGGTCATATAACTTCTGGTTCACGAGAAAAAGCCAAAATCGTGTAACAAAATTCTACCTATCAACTTTTTCCCTAATTGACCTAGATCTTCGAGGATTGCGTCATTGGAAACCCCTTTTAAAGACGAGTAACAAGTATTTTACAGAAAGGTCATCCGACCTCTAGTTCACGAGAAAGAGCCAAAAACCTGTAACAAAATTCTACCTATCAACTTTTTCCCTAATTGAGCTAGATCTTCGAGGATTGCGTCGTTGGAAAGCCCTTTTAAAGCCGAGTAACAACTGCTTTACAGGAAGGTCATCCGACCACTGGTTCACGAGAAAAAGCCAAAAACGTGTAACAAAATTCTACCTATCAACTTTTTCCCTAATTGAGCTAGATCTTCGAGGATTGCGTCATTGGAAAGCCCTTTTAAAGACGAGTAATACGTACTTTACAGAAAGGTCATCCGACCTCTGGTTCACGACAAAAAGCCAAAAAGTTGGAAAAATCTACCTAACAACTTTTTCCCTAATTTAGCAAGAGTTCGAGGATAGCGTCATTGGAAAGCCCTTTTAAAGACGAGTAATACGTACTTTACAGAAAGGTCATCCGACCTCTGGTTCACGAGAAAAAGCCAAAAACGTGTAACAAAATTCTACCTATCAACTTTTTCCCTAATTGACCAAGATCTTCGAGGATTGCGTCATTGGAAAGCCCTTTTAAAGACGAGTAACAAGTATTTAACAGAAAGGTCATCCGACCTCTAGTTCACGAGAAAAAGCCAAAAACCTGTACCAAAATTCTACCTATCACCTTTTTCCCTAATTGACCTAGATCTTCCAGGATTGCGTCATTGGAAAGCCCATTTAAAGACGAGTAATAAGTACTTTACAGAAAGGTCATCCGATCTCTAGTTCACGAGAAAAAGCCAAAAAGGTGTAACAAAATTCTACCTATCAACTTTTTCCCTAATTGAGCTAGAGCTTCGAGGAATCTGTCATTGGAAAGCCCTTTTAAAGACGAGTAACAAGTACTTTACAGAAAGGTCATCCGACCTATGGTTCACGAGAAAAAGCCAAAACCATGTACCAAAATTTTACCTATCACCTTTTTCCCTAATTGACCTAGATCTTCGAGGATTGCGTCATTGGAAAGCCCATTTAAAGACGAATAACAAGTACTTTACAGAAAGGTCATCCGACCTCTGGTTCACGAGAAAAAGCCAAAAACGTGTAACAAAATTCTACCTATCAACTTTTTCCCTAATTGAGCTAGATCTTCGAGGATTGCGTCATTGGAAACCCCTTTTAAAGACGAGTAACAACTGCTTTACAGAAAGGTCATCCGATCTCTAGTTCACGAGAAAAAGCCAAAAAGGTGTAACAAAATTCTACCTATCAACTTTTTCCCTAATTGAGCTAGAGCTTCGAGGAATCTGTCATTGGAAAGCCCTTTTAAAGACGAGTAACAAGTACTTTACAGAAAGGTCATCCGACCTATGGTTCACGAGAAAAAGCCAAAACCATGTAACAAAATTCTAGTTATCAACGTTTTCCTCAATTGAGCTAGAGCTTCGAGGATTCTGTCATTGGAAAGCCCTTTTAAAGACGAGTAATACGTACTTTACAGAAAGGTCATCCGATCTCTGGTTCACGACAAAAAGCCAAAAACGTGTAACAAAATTCTACCTATCAACTTTTTCCCTAATTGAGCTAGATGTTCGAGGATTGCGTCATTGGAAACCCCTTTTAAAGACGAGTAACAACTGCTTTACAGAAAGGTCATCCGATCTCTAGTTCACGAGAAAAAGCCAAAAAGGTGTAACAAAATTCTACCTATCAACTTTTTCCCTAATTGAGCTAGAGCTTCGAGGAATCTGTCATTGGAAAGCCCTTTTAAAGACGAGTAACAAGTACTTTACAGAAAGGTCATCCGACCTATGGTTCACGAGAAAAAGCCAAAACCATGTAACAAAATTCTAGTTATCAACGTTTTCCCTAATTGAGCTAGATCTTCGAGGATTGCGTCATTGGAAAGCCCTTTTAAAGTCGAGTAATACGTACTTTACAGAAAGGTCATCCGACCATTGGTTCACGAGAAAAAGCCAAAATCGTGTAACAAAATTCTAGTTATCAACATTTTCCTTAATTGAGCTAGGGCTTCGAGGTTTGTGTCATTGGAAAGCCCTCTTAAAGACGAGTAATACGTTCTTTACAGAAATGTCATCCGACCTGTGGTTCACGAGAAAAAGCCAAAAAGGTGTAACAAAATTCTACCTATCAACGTTTTCCCTAATTGAGCTAGATCTTCGAGGATTGCGTCATTGGAAAGCCCTTTTAAAGTCGAGTAATACGTACTTTACGGAAAGGTCATCTGACCTTTGGTTCACGAGAAAAAGCCAAAATCGTGTAACAAAATTCTAGTTATCAACATTTTTCTTAATTGAGCTACTGCTTCGATGATAGCGTCATTGGAAAGCCCTTTTAAAGACGAGTAATACGTACTTTACAGAAAGGTCATATGACCTCTGGTTCACGAGAAAAAGCCAAAAACGTGTAACAAATTCTACCTATCAACTTTTTCGCTAATTGACCTAGATCTTCGAGGATTGCGTCATTGGAAAGCGCTTTTAAAGACGAGTAACAAGTATTTTACAGAAAGGTCATCCGACCTCCAGTTCACGAGAAAAAGCCAAAAACCTGTACCAAAATTCTACCTATCAACTTCTTCCCTATTTGAGCTAGATCTTCGAGGATTGCGTCATTGGAAAGACCTTTTAAAGTCGAGTAATACGTACTTTACAGAAAGGTCATCCGACCATTGGTTCACGAGAAAAAGCCAAAATCGTGTAACAAAATTCTAGTTATCAACATTTTCCTTAATTGACCTAGGGCTTCGAGGTTTGTGTCATTGGAAAGCCCTCTTAAAGACGAGTAATACGTACTTTACAGAAAGGTCATCCGACCTTAGGTTCACGAGAAAAAGCCAAAATCGTGTAACAAAATTCTAGTTATCAACATTTTCCTTAATTGAGCTACTGCTTCGAGGATAGCGTCATTGGAAAGCCCTTTTAAAGACGAGTAATACGTACTTTACAGAAAGGTCATATAACTTCTGGTTCACGAGAAAAAGCCAAAATCGTGTAACAAAATTCTACCTATCAACTTTTTCCCTAATTGACCTAGATCTTCGAGGATTTCGTCATTGGAAAGCCCTTTTAAAGACGAGTAACAAGTATTTTACAGAAAGGTCATCCGACCTCTAGTTCACGACAAAAAGCCAAAAAGTTGGAAAAATCTACCTAACAACTTTTTCCCTAATTTAGCAAGAGTTCGAGGATAGCGTCATTGGAAAGCCCTTTTAAAGACGAGTAATACGTACTTTACAGAAAGGTCATCCGACCTCTGGTTCACGAGAAAAAGCCAAAAACGTGTAACAAAATTCTACCTATCAACTTTTTCCCTAATTGACCAAGATCTTCGAGGATTGCGTCATTGGAAAGCCCTTTTAAAGACGAGTAACAAGTATTTAACAGAAAGGTCATCCGACCTCTAGTTCACGAGAAAAAGCCAAAAACCTGTACCAAAATTCTACCTATCACCTTTTTCCCTAATTGACCTAGATCTTCCAGGATTGCGTCATTGGAAAGCCCATTTAAAGACGAGTAATAAGTACTTTACAGAAAGGTCATCCGACCTCTGGTTCACGACAAAAAGCCAAAAAGTGCGAAAAATCTACCTAACAACTTTTCCCTAATTTAGCAAGAGTTGGAGGATAGCGTCATTGGAAAGCCCTTTCAAAGACGAGTAATACGTACTTTACAGAAAGGTCATCCGACCTCTGGTTCACGAGAAAAAGACAAAAACGTGTAACAAAATTCTACCTATCACCTTTTTCCCTAATTGACCTAGATCTTCGAGGATTGCGTCATTGGAAAGCCCTTTTAAAGACGAGTAACAAGTATTTTACAGATAGGTCATCCGACCTCTGGTTCACGAGAAAAAGCCAAAAACGTGTAACAAAATTCTACCTATCAAATTTTTCGCTAATTGAGCTAGAGCTTCGAGGATTCTGTCATTGGAAAGCCCTTTTAAAGACGAGTAACAAGTACTTTACAGAAAGGTCATCCGACCTATGGTTCACGAGAAAAAGCAAAAATCGTGTAACAAAATTCTAGTTATCAACATTTTCCTTAATTGAGCTACTGCTTCGAGGATAGCGTCATTGGAAAGCCCTTTTAAAGACGAGTAATACGTACTTTACAGAAAGGTCATATAACTTCTGGTTCACGAGAAAAAGCCAAAATCGTGTAACAAAATTCTACCTATCAACTTTTTCCCTAATTGACCTAGATCTTCGAGGATTGCGTCATTGGAAACCCCTTTTAAAGACGAGTAACAAGTATTTTACAGAAAGGTCATCCGACCTCTAGTTCACGAGAAAGAGCCAAAAACCTGTAACACAATTCTACCTATCAACTTTTTCCCTAATTGAGCTAGATCTTCGAGGATTGCGTCGTTGGAAAGCCCTTTTAAAGCCGAGTAACAACTGCTTTACAGGAAGGTCATCCGACCACTGGTTCACGAGAAAAAGCCAAAAACGTGTAACAAAATTCTACCTATCAACTTTTTCCCTAATTGAGCTAGATCTTCGAGGATTGCGTCATTGGAAAGCCCTTTTAAAGACGAGTAATACGTACTTTACAGAAAGGTCATCCGACCTCTGGTTCACGACAAAAAGCCAAAAAGTTGGAAAAATCTACCTAACAACTTTTTCCCTAATTTAGCAAGAGTTCGAGGATAGCGTCATTGGAAAGCCCTTTTAAAGACGAGTAATACGTACTTTACAGAAAGGTCATCCGACCTCTGGTTCACGAGAAAAAGCCAAAAACGTGTAACAAAATTCTACCTATCAACTTTTTCCCTAATTGACCAAGATCTTCGAGGATTGCGTCATTGGAAAGCCCTTTTAAAGACGAGTAACAAGTATTTAACAGAAAGGTCATCCGACCTCTAGTTCACGAGAAAAAGCCAAAAACCTGTACCAAAATTCTACCTATCACCTTTTTCCCTAATTGACCTAGATCTTCGAGGATTGCGTCATTGCAAAGCCCATTTAAAGACGAGTAATAAGTACTTTACAGAAAGGTCATCCGATTTCTAGTTCACGAGAAAAAGCCAAAAAGGTGTAACAAAATTCTACCTATCAACTTTTTCCCTAATTGAGCTAGAGCTTCGAGGAATCTGTCATTGGAAAGCCCTTTTAAAGACGAGTAACAAGTACTTTACAGAAAGGTCATCCGACCTATGGTTCACGAGAAAAAGCCAAAACCATGTACCAAAATTTTACCTATCACCTTTTTCCCTAATTGACCTAGATCTTCGAGGATTGCGTCATTGGAAAGCCCATTTAAAGACGAATAACAAGTACTTTACAGAAAGGTCATCCGACCTCTGGTTCACGAGAAAAAGCCAAAAACGTGTAACAAAATTCTACCTATCAACTTTTTCCCTAATTGAGCTAGATCTTCGAGGATTGCGTCATTGGAAACCCCTTTTAAAGACGAGTAACAACTGCTTTACAGAAAGGTCATCCGATCTCTAGTTCACGAGAAAAAGCCAAAAAGGTGTAACAAAATTCTACCTATCAACTTTTTCCCTAATTGAGCTAGAGCTTCGAGGAATCTGTCATTGGAAAGCCCTTTTAAAGACGAGTAACAAGTACTTTACAGAAAGGTCATCCGACCTATGGTTCACGAGAAAAAGCCAAAACCATGTAACAAAATTCTAGTTATCAACGTTTTCCTCAATTGAGCTAGAGCTTCGAGGATTCTGTCATTGGAAAGCCCTTTTAAAGACGAGTAATACGTACTTTACAGAAAGGTCATCCGATCTCTGGTTCACGACAAAAAGCCAAAAACGTGTAACAAAATTCTACCTATCAACTTTTTCCCTAATTGAGCTAGATGTTCGAGGATTGCGTCATTGGAAACCCCTTTTAAAGACGAGTAACAACTGCTTTACAGAAAGGTCATCCGATCTCTAGTTCACGAGAAAAAGCCAAAAAGGTGTAACAAAATTCTACCTATCAACTTTTTCCCTAATTGAGCTAGAGCTTCGAGGAATCTGTCATTGGAAAGCCCTTTTAAAGACGAGTAACAAGTACTTTACAGAAAGGTCATCCGACCTATGGTTCACGAGAAAAAGCCAAAACCATGTAACAAAATTCTAGTTATCAACGTTTTCCCTAATTGAGCTAGATCTTCGAGGATTGCGTCATTGGAAAGACCTTTTAAAGTCGAGTAATACGTACTTTACAGAAAGGTCATCCGACCATTGGTTCACGAGAAAAAGCCAAAATCGTGTAACAAAATTCTAGTTATCAACATTTTCCTTAATTGACCTAGGGCTTCGAGGTTTGTGTCATTGGAAAGCCCTCTTAAAGACGAGTAATACGTACTTTACAGAAAGGTCATCCGACCTTAGGTTCACGAGAAAAAGCCAAAATCGTGTAACAAAATTCTAGTTATCAACATTTTCCTTAATTGAGCTACTGCTTCGAGGATAGCGTCATTGGAAAGCCCTTTTAAAGACGAGTAATACGTACTTTACAGAAAGGTCATATAACTTCTGGTTCACGAGAAAAAGCCAAAATCGTGTAACAAAATTCTACCTATCAACTTTTTCCCTAATTGACCTAGATCTTCGAGGATTTCGTCATTGGAAAGCCCTTTTAAAGACGAGTAACAAGTATTTTACAGAAAGGTCATCCGACCTCTAGTTCACGAGAAAAAGCCAAAAACCTGTACCAAAATTCTACCTATCAACTTTTTCCCTAATTGAGCTAGAGCTTCGAGGAATCTGTCATTGGAAAGCCCTTCTAAAGACGAGTAACAAGTACTTTACAGAAAGGTCATCCGACCTATGGTTCACGAGAAAAAGCCAAAACCATGTACCAAAATTCTACCTATCACCTTTTTCCCTAATTGACCTAGATCTTCGAGGATTGCGTCATTGGAAAGCCCATTTAAAGTCGAGTAACAAGTACTTTACAGAAAGGTCATCCGACCTCTGGTTCACGAGAAAAAGCCAAAAACGTGTAACAAAATTCTACCTATCAACTTTTTCCCTAATTGAGCTAGATCTTCGAGGATTGCGTCATTGGAAAGCCCTTTTAAAGACGAGTAATACGTACTTTACAGAAAGGTCATCCGACCTCTGGTTCACGACAAAAAGCCAAAAAGTGCGAAAAATCTACCTAACAACTTTTTCCCTAATTTAGCAAGAGTTGGAGGATAGCGTCATTGGAAAGCCCTTTCAAAGACGAGTAATACGTACTTTACAGAAAGGTCATCCGACCTCTGGTTCACGAGAAAAAGACAAAAACGTGTAACAAAATTCTACCTATCACCTTTTTCCCTAATTGACCTAGATCTTCGAGGATTGCGTCATTGGAAAGCCCTTTTAAAGACGAGTAACAAGTATTTTACAGATAGGTCATCCGACCTCTGGTTCACGAGAAAAAGCCAAAAACGTGTAACAAAATTCTACCTATCAAATTTTTCGCTAATTGAGCTAGAGCTTCGAGGATTCTGTCATTGGAAAGCCCTTTTAAAGACGAGTAACAAGTACTTTACAGAAAGGTCATCCGACCTATGGTTCACGAGAAAAAGCAAAAATCGTGTAACAAAATTCTAGTTATCAACATTTTCCTTAATTGAGCTACTGCTTCGAGGATAGCGTCATTGGAAAGCCCTTTTAAAGACGAGTAATACGTACTTTACAGAAAGGTCATATAACTTCTGGTTCACGAGAAAAAGCCAAAATCGTGTAACAAAATTCTACCTATCAACTTTTTCCCTAATTGACCTAGATCTTCGAGGATTGCGTCATTGGAAACCCCTTTTAAAGACGAGTAACAAGTATTTTACAGAAAGGTCATCCGACCTCTAGTTCACGAGAAAGAGCCAAAAACCTGTAACACAATTCTACCTATCAACTTTTTCCCTAATTGAGCTAGATCTTCGAGGATTGCGTCGTTGGAAAGCCCTTTTAAAGCCGAGTAACAACTGCTTTACAGGAAGGTCATCCGACCACTGGTTCACGAGAAAAAGCCAAAAACGTGTAACAAAATTCTACCTATCAACTTTTTCCCTAATTGAGCTAGATCTTCGAGGATTGCGTCATTGGAAAGCCCTTTTAAAGACGAGTAATACGTACTTTACAGAAAGGTCATCCGACCTCTGGTTCACGACAAAAAGCCAAAAAGTTGGAAAAATCTACCTAACAACTTTTTCCCTAATTTAGCAAGAGTTCGAGGATAGCGTCATTGGAAAGCCCTTTTAAAGACGAGTAATACGTACTTTACAGAAAGGTCATCCGACCTCTGGTTCACGAGAAAAAGCCAAAAACGTGTAACAAAATTCTACCTATCAACTTTTTCCCTAATTGACCAAGATCTTCGAGGATTGCGTCATTGGAAAGCCCTTTTAAAGACGAGTAACAAGTATTTAACAGAAAGGTCATCCGACCTCTAGTTCACGAGAAAAAGCCAAAAACATGTACCAAAATTCTACCTATCACCTTTTTCCCTAATTGACCTAGATCTTCGAGGATTGCGTCATTGCAAAGCCCATTTAAAGACGAGTAATAAGTACTTTACAGAAAGGTCATCCGATTTCTAGTTCACGAGAAAAAGCCAAAAAGGTGTAACAAAATTCTACCTATCAACTTTTTCCCTAATTGAGCTAGAGCTTCGAGGAATCTGTCATTGGAAAGCCCTTTTAAAGACGAGTAACAAGTACTTTACAGAAAGGTCATCCGACCTATGGTTCACGAGAAAAAGCCAAAACCATGTACCAAAATTCTACCTATCACCTTTTTCCCTAATTGACCTAGATCTTCGAGGATTGCGTCATTGGAAAGCCCATTTAAAGACGAGTAATAAGTACTTTACAGAAAGGTCATCCGACCTCTGGTTCACGAGAAAAAGCCAAAAACGTGTAACAAAATTCTACCTATCAACTTTTTCCCTAATTGAGCTAGATCTTCGAGGATTGCGTCATTGCAAACCCCTTTTAAAGTCGAGTAACAACTGCTTTACAGAAAGGTCATCCGATCTCTAGTTCACGAGAAAAAGCCAAAAAGGTGTAACAAAATTCTACCTATCAACTTTTTCCCTAATTGAGCTAGAGCTTCGAGGAATCTGTCATTGGAAAGCCCTTTTAAAGACGAGTAACAAGTACTTTACAGAAAGGTCATCCGACCTATGGTTCACGAGAAAAAGCCAAAACCATGTAACAAAATTCTAGTTATCAACGTTTTCCTCAATTGAGCTAGAGCTTCGAGGATTCTGTCATTGCAAAGCCCTTTTAAAGACGAGTAATACGTACTTTACAGAAAGGTCATCCGATCTCTGGTTCACGACAAAAAGCCAAAAACGTGTAACAAAATTCTACCTATCAACTTTTTCCCTAATTGAGCTAGAGCTTCGAGGAATCTGTCATTTGAAATCCCTTTTAAAGTCGAGTAATACGTACTTTACAGAAAGGTCATCCGACCATTGGTTCACGAGAAAAAGCCAAAATCGTGTAACAAAATTCTAGTTATCAACATTTTCCTTAATTGAGCTAGGGCTTCGAGGTTTGTGTCATTGGAAAGCCCTCTTAAAGACGAGTAATACGTTCTTTACAGAAATGTCATCCGACCTGTGGTTCACGAGAAAAAGCCAAAAAGGTGTAACAAAATTCTACCTATCAACGTTTTCCCTAATTGAGCTAGATCTTCGAGGATTGCGTCATTGGAAAGCCCTTTTAAAGTCGAGTAATACGTACTTTACAGAAAGGTCATCCGACCTTTGGTTCACGAGAAAAAGCCAAAATCGTGTAACAAAATTCTAGTTATCAACATTTTCCTTAATTGAGCTACTGCTTCGAGATTTGTGTCATTGGAAAGCCCTTTTAAAGACGAGTAACAAGTACTTTACAGAAAGGTCATCCGACCTATGGTTCACGAGAAAAAGCCAAAATCGTGTAACAAAATTCTAGTTATCAACATTTTCCTTAATTGAGCTACTGCTTCGAGGATTGCGTCATTGGAAAGCCCTTTTAAAGACGAGTAATACGTACTTTACAGAAAGGTCATATGACCTCTGGTTCACGAGAAAAAGCCAAAAACGTGTAACAAAATTCTACTTATCAACTTTTTCGCTAATTGACCTAGATCTTCGAGGATTGCGTCATTGGAAAGCGCTTTTAAAGACGAGTAACAAGTATTTTACAGAAAGGTCATCCGACCTCTAGTTCACGAGAAAAAGCCAAAAACCTGTACCAAAATTCTACCTATCAACTTTTTCCCTAATTGAGCTAGAGCTTCGAGGAATCTGTCATTGGAAAGCCCTTCTAAAGACGAGTAACAAGTACTTTACAGAAAGGTCATCCGACCTATGGTTCACGAGAAAAAGCCAAAACCATGTACAAAAATTCTACCTATCACCTTTTTCCCTAATTGACCTAGATCTTCGAGGATTGCGTCATTGGAAAGCCCATTTAAAGTCGAGTAACAAGTACTTTACAGAAAGGTCATCCGACCTCTGGTTCACGAGAAAAAGCCAAAAACGTGTAACAAAATTCTACCTATCAACTTTTTCCCTAATTGAGCTAGATCTTCGAGGATTGCCTCATTGGAAAGCCCTTTTAAAGACGAGTAATACGTACTTTAGAGAAAGGTCATCCGACCTCTGGTTCACGACAAAAAGCCAAAAAGTGCGAAAAATCTACCTAACAACTTTTTCCCTAATTTAGCAAGAGTTCGAGGATAGCGTCATTGGAAAGCCCTTTCAAAGACGAGTAATACGTACTTTACAGAAAGGTCATCCGACCTCTGGTTCACGAGAAAAAGACAAAAACGTGTAACAAAATTCTACCTATCACCTTTTTCCCTAATTGACCTAGATCTTCGAGGATTGCGTCATTGGAAAGCCCTTTTAAAGACGAGTAACAAGTATTTTACAGAAAGGTCATCCGACCTCTGGTTCACGAGAAAAAGCCAAAAACGTGTAACAAAATTCTACCTATCAAATTTTTCGCTAATTGAGCTAGATCTTCGAGGATTGCGTCATTGGAAAGCCCTTTTAAAGACGAGTAATAAGTACTTTACAGAAAGGTCATCCGACCTCTAGTTCACGAGAAAGAGCCAAAAACCTGTAACAAAATTCTACCTATCAACTTTTTCCCTATTTGAGCTAGATCTTCGAGGATTGCGTCATTGGAAAGCCCTTTTAAAGTCGAGTAATACGTACTTTACAGAAAGGTCATCCGACAATTGGTTCACGAGAAAAGGCCAAAATCGTGTAACAAAATTCTAGTTATCAACATTTTCCTTAATTGAGCTAGGGCTTCGAGGTTTGTGTCATTGGAAAGCCCTCTTAAAGACGAGTAATACGTACTTTACAGAAAGGTCATCCGACCTTTGGTTCACGAGAAAAAGCCAAAATCGTGTAACAAAATTCTAGTTATCAACATTTTCCTTAATTGAGCTACTGCTTCGAGGATAGCGTCATTGGAAAGCCCTTTTAAAGACGAGTAATACGTACTTTACAGAAAGGTCATATAACTTCTGGTTCACGAGAAAAAGCCAAAATCGTGTAACAAAATTCTACCTATCAACTTTTTCCCTAATTGACCTAGATCTTCGAGGATTGCGTCATTGGAAAGCCCTTTTAAAGACGAGAAACAAGTATTTTACAGAAAGGTCATCCGACCTCTAGTTCACGAGAAAAAGCCAAAAACCTGTAGCAAAATTCTACCTATCAACTTTTTCCCTAATTGAGCTAGAGCTTCGAGGAATCTGTCATTGGAAAGCCCTTCTAAAGACGAGTAACAAGTACTTTACAGAAAGGTCATCCGACCTATGGTTCACGAGAAAAAGCCAAAATCGTGTAACAAAATTCTAGTTATCAACATTTTCCTTAATTGAGCTACTGCTTCGAGGATAGCGTCATTGGAAAGCCCTTTTAAAGACGAGTAATACGTACTTTACAGAAAGGTCATATAACTTCTGGTTCACGAGAAAAAGCCAAAATCGTGTAACAAAATTCTACCTATCAACTTTTTCCCTAATTGAGCTAGATCTTCGAGGATTGCGTCATTGGAAAGCCCTTTTAAAGACGAGTAACAAGTATTTAACAGAAAGGTCATCCGACCTCTAGTTCACGAGAAAAAGCCAAAAACCTGTACCAAAATTCTACCTATCACCTTTTTCCCTAATTGACCTAGATCTTCGAGGATTGCGTCATTGCAAAGCCCATTTAAAGACGAGTAATAAGTACTTTACAGAAAGGTCATCCGATTTCTAGTTCACGAGAAAAAGCCAAAAAGGTGTAACAAAATTCTACCTATCAACTTTTTCCCTAATTGAGCTAGAGCTTCGAGGAATCTGTCATTGGAAAGCCCTTTTAAAGACGAGTAACAAGTACTTTACAGAAAGGTCATCCGACCTATGGTTCACGAGAAAAAGCCAAAACCATGTACCAAAATTCTACCTATCACCTTTTTCCCTAATTGACCTAGATCTTCGAGGATTGCGTCATTGGAAAGCCCATTTAAAGACGAGTAATAAGTACTTTACAGAAAGGTCATCCGACCTCTGGTTCACGAGAAAAAGCCAAAAACGTGTAACAAAATTCTACCTATCAACTTTTTCCCTAATTGACCAAGATCTTCGAGGATTGCGTCATTGGAAAGCCCTTTTAAAGACGAGTAACAAGTATTTAACAGAAAGGTCATCCGACCTCTAGTTCACGAGAAAAAGCCAAAAACCTGTACCAAAATTCTACCTATCACCTTTTTCCCTAATTGACCTAGATCTTCGAGGATTGCGTCATTGCAAAGCCCATTTAAAGACGAGTAATAAGTACTTTACAGAAAGGTCATCCGATTTCTAGTTCACGAGAAAAAGCCAAAAAGGTGTAACAAAATTCTACCTATCAACTTTTTCCCTAATTGAGCTAGAGCTTCGAGGAATCTGTCATTGGAAAGCCCTTTTAAAGACGAGTAACAAGTACTTTACAGAAAGGTCATCCGACCTATGGTTCACGAGAAAAAGCCAAAACCATGTACCAAAATTCTACCTATCACCTTTTTCCCTAATTGACCTAGATCTTCGAGGATTGCGTCATTGGAAAGCCCATTTAAAGACGAGTAATAAGTACTTTACAGAAAGGTCATCCGACCTCTGGTTCACGAGAAAAAGCCAAAAACGTGTAACAAAATTCTACCTATCAACTTTTTCCCTAATTGAGCTAGATCTTCGAGGATTGCGTCATTGCAAACCCCTTTTAAAGTCGAGTAACAACTGCTTTACAGAAAGGTCATCCGATCTCTAGTTCACGAGAAAAAGCCAAAAAGGTGTAACAAAATTCTACCTATCAACTTTTTCCCTAATTGAGCTAGAGCTTCGAGGAATCTGTCATTGGAAAGCCCTTTTAAAGACGAGTAACAAGTACTTTACAGAAAGGTCATCCGACCTATGGTTCACGAGAAAAAGCCAAAACCATGTAACAAAATTCTAGTTATCAACGTTTTCCTCAATTGAGCTAGAGCTTCGAGGATTCTGTCATTGCAAAGCCCTTTTAAAGACGAGTAATACGTACTTTACAGAAAGGTCATCCGATCTCTGGTTCACGACAAAAAGCCAAAAACGTGTAACAAAATTCTACCTATCAACTTTTTCCCTAATTGAGCTAGAGCTTCGAGGAATCTGTCATTTGAAAGCCCTTTTAAAGTCGAGTAATACGTACTTTACAGAAAGGTCATCCGACCATTGGTTCACGAGAAAAAGCCAAAATCGTGTAACAAAATTCTAGTTATCAACATTTTCCTTAATTGAGCTAGGGCTTCGAGGTTTGTGTCATTGGAAAGCCCTCTTAAAGACGAGTAATACGTTCTTTACAGAAATGTCATCCGACCTGTGGTTCACGAGAAAAAGCCAAAAAGGTGTAACAAAATTCTACCTATCAACGTTTTCCCTAATTGAGCTAGATCTTCGAGGATTGCGTCATTGGAAAGCCCTTTTAAAGTCGAGTAATACGTACTTTACAGAAAGGTCATCCGACCTTTGGTTCACGAGAAAAAGCCAAAATCGTGTAACAAAATTCTAGTTATCAACATTTTCCTTAATTGAGCTACTGCTTCGAGATTTGTGTCATTGGAAAGCCCTTTTAAAGACGAGTAACAAGTACTTTACAGAAAGGTCATCCGACCTATGGTTCACGAGAAAAAGCCAAAATCGTGTAACAAAATTCTAGTTATCAACATTTTCCTTAATTGAGCTACTGCTTCGAGGATTGCGTCATTGGAAAGCCCTTTTAAAGACGAGTAATACGTACTTTACAGAAAGGTCATATGACCTCTGGTTCACGAGAAAAAGCCAAAAACGTGTAACAAAATTCTACTTATCAACTTTTTCGCTAATTGACCTAGATCTTCGAGGATTGCGTCATTGGAAAGCGCTTTTAAAGACGAGTAACAAGTATTTTACAGAAAGGTCATCCGACCTCTAGTTCACGAGAAAAAGCCAAAAACCTGTACCAAAATTCTACCTATCAACTTTTTCCCTAATTGAGCTAGATCTTCGAGGATTGCGTCATTGGAAAGCCCTTTTAAAGACGAGTAATAAGTACTTTACAGAAAGGTCATCCGACCTCTAGTTCACGAGAAAGAGCCAAAAACCTGTAACAAAATTCTACCTATCAACTTTTTCCCTATTTGAGCTAGATCTTCGAGGATTGCGTCATTGGAAAGCCCTTTTAAAGTCGAGTAATACGTACTTTACAGAAAGGTCATCCGACAATTGGTTCACGAGAAAAGGCCAAAATCGTGTAACAAAATTCTAGTTATCAACATTTTCCTTAATTGAGCTAGGGCTTCGAGGTTTGTGTCATTGGAAAGCCCTCTTAAAGACGAGTAATACGTACTTTACAGAAAGGTCATCCGACCTTTGGTTCACGAGAAAAAGCCAAAATCGTGTAACAAAATTCTAGTTATCAACATTTTCCTTAATTGAGCTACTGCTTCGAGGATAGCGTCATTGGAAAGCCCTTTTAAAGACGAGTAATACGTACTTTACAGAAAGGTCATATAACTTCTGGTTCACGAGAAAAAGCCAAAATCGTGTAACAAAATTCTACCTATCAACTTTTTCCCTAATTGACCTAGATCTTCGAGGATTGCGTCATTGGAAAGCCCTTTTAAAGACGAGTAACAAGTATTTTACAGAAAGGTCATCCGACCTCTAGTTCACGAGAAAAAGCCAAAAACCTGTAGCAAAATTCTACCTATCAACTTTTTCCCTAATTGAGCTAGAGCTTCGAGGAATCTGTCATTGGAAAGCCCTTCTAAAGACGAGTAACAAGTACTTTACAGAAAGGTCATCCGACCTATGGTTCACGAGAAAAAGCCAAAACCATGTACAAAAATTCTACCTATCACCTTTTTCCCTAATTGACCTAGATCTTCGAGGATTGCGTCATTGGAAAGCCCATTTAAAGTCGAGTAACAAGTACTTTACAGAAAGGTCATCCGACCTCTGGTTCACGAGAAAAAGCCAAAAACGTGTAACAAAATTCTACCTATCAACTTTTTCCCTAATTGAGCTAGATCTTCGAGGATTGCGTCATTGGAAAGCCCTTTTAAAGACGAGTAATACGTACTTTAGAGAAAGGTCATCCGACCTCTGGTTCACGACAAAAAGCCAAAAAGTGCGAAAAATTTACCTAACAACTTTTTCCCTCATTTAGCAAGAGTTGGAGGATAGCGTCATTGGAAAGCCCTTTCAAAGACGAGTAATACGTACTTTACAGAAAGGTCATCCGACCTCTGGTTCACGAGAAAAAGACAAAAACGTGTAACAAAATTCTACCTATCACCTTTTTCCCTAATTGACCTAGATCTTCGAGGATTGCGTCATTGGAAAGCCCTTTTAAAGACGAGTAACAAGTATTTTACAGATAGGTCATCCGACCTCTGGTTCACGAGAAAAAGCCAAAAACGTGTAACAAAATTCTACCTATCAAATTTTTCGCTAATTGAGCTAGAGCTTCGAGGATTCTGTCATTGGAAAGCCCTTTTAAAGACGAGTAACAAGTACTTTACAGAAAGGTCATCCGACCTATGGTTCACGAGAAAAAGCAAAAATCGTGTAACAAAATTCTAGTTATCAACATTTTCCTTAATTGAGCTACTGCTTCGAGGATAGCGTCATTGGAAAGCCCTTTTAAAGACGAGTAATACGTACTTTACAGAAAGGTCATATAACTTCTGGTTCACGAGAAAAAGCCAAAATCGTGTAACAAAATTCTACCTATCAACTTTTTCCCTAATTGACCTAGATCTTCGAGGATTGCGTCATTGGAAACCCCTTTTAAAGACGAGTAACAAGTATTTTACAGAAAGGTCATCCGACCTCTAGTTCACGAGAAAGAGCCAAAAACCTGTAACAAAATTCTACCTATCAACTTTTTCCCTAATTGAGCTAGATCTTCGAGGATTGCGTCGTTGGAAAGCCCTTTTAAAGCCGAGTAACAACTGCTTTACAGGAAGGTCATCCGACCACTGGTTCACGAGAAAAAGCCAAAAACGTGTAACAAAATTCTACCTATCAACTTTTTCCCTAATTGAGCTAGATCTTCGAGGATTGCGTCATTGGAAAGCCCTTTTAAAGACGAGTAATACGTACTTTACAGAAAGGTCATCCGACCTCTGGTTCACGACAAAAAGCCAAAAAGTTGGAAAAATCTACCTAACAACTTTTTCCCTAATTTAGCAAGAGTTCGAGGATAGCGTCATTGGAAAGCCCTTTTAAAGACGAGTAATACGTACTTTACAGAAAGGTCATCCGACCTCTGGTTCACGAGAAAAAGCCAAAAACGTGTAACAAAATTCTACCTATCAACTTTTTCCCTAATTGACCAAGATCTTCGAGGATTGCGTCATTGGAAAGCCCTTTTAAAGACGAGTAACAAGTATTTAACAGAAAGGTCATCCGACCTCTAGTTCACGAGAAAAAGCCAAAAACCTGTACCAAAATTCTACCTATCACCTTTTTCCCTAATTGACCTAGATCTTCGAGGATTGCGTCATTGGAAAGCCCATTTAAAGACGAGTAATAAGTACTTTACAGAAAGGTCATCCGATTTCTAGTTCACGAGAAAAAGCCAAAAAGGTGTAACAAAATTCTACCTATCAACTTTTTCCCTAATTGAGCTAGAGCTTCGAGGAATCTGTCATTGGAAAGCCCTTTTAAAGACGAGTAACAAGTACTTTACAGAAAGGTCATCCGACCTATGGTTCACGAGAAAAAGCCAAAACCATGTACCAAAATTCTACCTATCACCTTTTTTCCTAATTGACCTAGATCTTCGAGGATTGCGTCATTGGAAAGCCCTTTTAAAGTCGAGTAACAACTGCTTTACAGAAAGGTCATCCGATCTCTAGTTCACGAGAAAAAGCCAAAAAGGTGTAACAAAATTCTACCTATCAACTTTTTCCCTAATTGAGCTAGAGCTTCGAGGAATCTGTCATTGGAAAGCCCTTTTAAAGACGAGTAACAAGTACTTTACAGAAAGGTCATCCGACCTATGGTTCACGAGAAAAAGCCAAAACCATGTAACAAAATTCTAGTTATCAACGTTTTCCTCAATTGAGCTAGAGCTTCGAGGATTCTGTCATTGCAAAGCCCTTTTAAAGACGAGTAATACGTACTTTACAGAAAGGTCATCCGATCTCTGGTTCACGACAAAAAGCCAAAAACGTGTAACAAAATTCTACCTATCAACTTTTTCCCTAATTGAGCTAGAGCTTCGAGGAATCTGTCATTTGAAAGCCCTTTTAAAGTCGAGTAATACGTACTTTACAGAAAGGTCATCCGACCATTGGTTCACGAGAAAAAGCCAAAATCGTGTAACAAAATTCTAGTTATCAACATTTTCCTTAATTGAGCTAGGGCTTCGAGGTTTGTGTCATTGGAAAGCCCTCTTAAAGACGAGTAATACGTTCTTTACAGAAATGTCATCCGACCTGTGGTTCACGAGAAAAAGCCAAAAAGGTGTAACAAAATTCTACCTATCAACGTTTTCCCTAATTGAGCTAGATCTTCGAGGATTGCGTCATTGGAAAGCCCTTTTAAAGTCGAGTAATACGTACTTTACAGAAAGGTCATCCGACCTTTGGTTCACGAGAAAAAGCCAAAATCGTGTAACAAAATTCTAGTTATCAACATTTTCCTTAATTGAGCTACTGCTTCGAGATTTGTGTCATTGGAAAGCCCTTTTAAAGACGAGTAACAAGTACTTTACAGAAAGGTCATCCGACCTATGGTTCACGAGAAAAAGCCAAAATCGTGTAACAAAATTCTAGTTATCAACATTTTCCTTAATTGAGCTACTGCTTCGAGGATTGCGTCATTGGAAAGCCCTTTTAAAGACGAGTAATACGTACTTTACAGAAAGGTCATATGACCTCTGGTTCACGAGAAAAAGCCAAAAACGTGTAACAAAATTCTACTTATCAACTTTTTCGCTAATTGACCTAGATCTTCGAGGATTGCGTCATTGGAAAGCGCTTTTAAAGACGAGTAACAAGTATTTTACAGAAAGGTCATCCGACCTCTAGTTCACGAGAAAAAGCCAAAAACCTGTACCAAAATTCTACCTATCAACTTTTTCCCTAATTGAGCTAGATCTTCGAGGATTGCGTCATTGGAAAGCCCTTTTAAAGACGAGTAATAAGTACTTTACAGAAAGGTCATCCGACCTCTAGTTCACGAGAAAGAGCCAAAAACCTGTAACAAAATTCTACCTATCAACTTTTTCCCTATTTGAGCTAGATCTTCGAGGATTGCGTCATTGGAAAGCCCTTTTAAAGTCGAGTAATACGTACTTTACAGAAAGGTCATCCGACAATTGGTTCACGAGAAAAAGCCAAAATCGTGTAACAAAATTCTAGTTATCAACATTTTCCTTAACTGAGCTAGGGCTTCGAGGTTTGTGTCATTGGAAAGCCCTCTTAAAGACGAGTAATACGTACTTTACAGAAAGGTCATCCGACCTTTGGTTCACGAGAAAAAGCCAAAATCGTGTAACAAAATTCTAGTTATCAACATTTTCCTTAATTGAGCTACTGCTTCGAGGATAGCGTCATTGGAAAGCCCTTTTAAAGACGAGTAATACGTACTTTACAGAAAGGTCATATAACTTCTGGTTCACGAGAAAAAGCCAAAATCGTGTAACAAAATTCTACCTATCAACTTTTTCCCTAATTGACCTAGATCTTCGAGGATTGCGTCATTGGAAAGCCCTTTTAAAGACGAGTAACAAGTATTTTACAGAAAGGTCATCCGACCTCTAGTTCACGAGAAAAAGCCAAAAACCTGTAGCAAAATTCTACCTATCAACTTTTTCCCTAATTGAGCTAGAGCTTCGAGGAATCTGTCATTGGAAAGCCCTTCTAAAGACGAGTAACAAGTACTTTACAGAAAGGTCATCCGACCTATGGTTCACGAGAAAAAGCCAAAACCATGTACAAAAATTCTACCTATCACCTTTTTCCCTAATTGACCTAGATCTTCGAGGATTGCGTCATTGGAAAGCCCATTTAAAGTCGAGTAACAAGTACTTTACAGAAAGGTCATCCGACCTCTGGTTCACGAGAAAAAGCCAAAAACGTGTAACAAAATTCTACCTATCAACTTTTTCCCTAATTGAGCTAGATCTTCGAGGATTGCGTCATTGGAAAGCCCTTTTAAAGACGAGTAATACGTACTTTAGAGAAAGGTCATCCGACCTCTGGTTCACGACAAAAAGCCAAAAAGTGCGAAAAATTTACCTAACAACTTTTTCCCTAATTTAGCAAGAGTTGGAGGATAGCGTCATTGGAAAGCCCTTTCAAAGACGAGTAATACGTACTTTACAGAAAGGTCATCCGACCTCTGGTTCACGAGAAAAAGACAAAAACGTGTAACAAAATTCTACCTATCACCTTTTTCCCTAATTGACCTAGATCTTCGAGGATTGCGTCATTGGAAAGCCCTTTTAAAGACGAGTAACAAGTATTTTACAGATAGGTCATCCGACCTCTGGTTCACGAGAAAAAGCCAAAAACGTGTAACAAAATTCTACCTATCAAATTTTTCGCTAATTGAGCTAGAGCTTCGAGGATTCTGTCATTGGAAAGCCCTTTTAAAGACGAGTAACAAGTACTTTACAGAAAGGTCATCCGACCTATGGTTCACGAGAAAAAGCAAAAATCGTGTAACAAAATTCTAGTTATCAACATTTTCCTTAATTGAGCTACTGCTTCGAGGATAGCGTCATTGGAAAGCCCTTTTAAAGACGAGTAATACGTACTTTACAGAAAGGTCATATAACTTCTGGTTCACGAGAAAAAGCCAAAATCGTGTAACAAAATTCTACCTATCAACTTTTTCCCTAATTGACCTAGATCTTCGAGGATTGCGTCATTGGAAACCCCTTTTAAAGACGAGTAACAAGTATTTTACAGAAAGGTCATCCGACCTCTAGTTCACGAGAAAGAGCCAAAAACCTGTAACAAAATTCTACCTATCAACTTTTTCCCTAATTGAGCTAGATCTTCGAGGATTGCGTCGTTGGAAAGCCCTTTTAAAGCCGAGTAACAACTGCTTTACAGGAAGGTCATCCGACCACTGGTTCACGAGAAAAAGCCAAAAACGTGTAACAAAATTCTACCTATCAACTTTTTCCCTAATTGAGCTAGATCTTCGAGGATTGCGTCATTGGAAAGCCCTTTTAAAGACGAGTAATACGTACTTTACAGAAAGGTCATCCGACCTCTGGTTCACGACAAAAAGCCAAAAAGTTGGAAAAATCTACCTAACAACTTTTTCCCTAATTTAGCAAGAGTTCGAGGATAGCGTCATTGGAAAGCCCTTTTAAAGACGAGTAATACGTACTTTACAGAAAGGTCATCCGACCTCTGGTTCACGAGAAAAAGCCAAAAACGTGTAACAAAATTCTACCTATCAACTTTTTCCCTAATTCACCAAGATCTTCGAGGATTGCGTCATTGGAAAGCCCTTTTAAAGACGAGTAACAAGTATTTAACAGAAAGGTCATCCGACCTCTAGTTCACGAGAAAAAGCCAAAAACCTGTACCAAAATTCTACCTATCACCTTTTTCCCTAATTGACCTAGATCTTCGAGGATTGCGTCATTGGAAAGCCCATTTAAAGACGAGTAATAAGTACTTTACAGAAAGGTCATCCGATTTCTAGTTCACGAGAAAAAGCCAAAAAGGTGTAACAAAATTCTACCTATCAACTTTTTCCCTAATTGAGCTAGAGCTTCGAGGAATCTGTCATTGGAAAGCCCTTTTAAAGACGAGTAACAAGTACTTTACAGAAAGGTCATCCGACCTATGGTTCACGAGAAAAAGCCAAAACCATGTACCAAAATTCTACCTATCACCTTTTTTCCTAATTGACCTAGATCTTCGAGGATTGCGTCATTGGAAAGCCCTTTTAAAGTCGAGTAACAACTGCTTTACAGAAAGGTCATCCGATCTCTAGTTCACGAGAAAAAGCCAAAAAGGTGTAACAAAATTCTACCTATCAACTTTTTCCCTAATTGAGCTAGAGCTTCGAGGAATCTGTCATTGGAAAGCCCTTTTAAAGACGAGTAACAAGTACTTTACAGAAAGGTCATCCGACCTATGGTTCACGAGAAAAAGCCAAAACCATGTAACAAAATTCTAGTTATCAACGTTTTCCTCAATTGAGCTAGAGCTTCGAGGATTCTGTCATTGCAAAGCCCTTTTAAAGACGAGTAATACGTACTTTACAGAAAGGTCATCCGATCTCTGGTTCACGACAAAAAGCCAAAAACGTGTAACAAAATTCTACCTATCAACTTTTTCCCTAATTGAGCTAGAGCTTCGAGGAATCTGTCATTTGAAAGCCCTTTTAAAGTCGAGTAATACGTACTTTACAGAAAGGTCATCCGACCATTGGTTCACGAGAAAAAGCCAAAATCGTGTAACAAAATTCTAGTTATCAACATTTTCCTTAATTGAGCTAGGGCTTCGAGGTTTGTGTCATTGGAAAGCCCTCTTAAAGACGAGTAATACGTTCTTTACAGAAATGTCATCCGACCTGTGGTTCACGAGAAAAAGCCAAAAAGGTGTAACAAAATTCTACCTATCAACGTTTTCCCTAATTGAGCTAGATCTTCGAGGATTGCGTCATTGGAAAGCCCTTTTAAAGTCGAGTAATACGTACTTTACAGAAAGGTCATCCGACCTTTGGTTCACGAGAAAAAGCCAAAATCGTGTAACAAAATTCTAGTTATCAACATTTTCCTTAATTGAGCTACTGCTTCGAGATTTGTGTCATTGGAAAGCCCTTTTAAAGACGAGTAACAAGTACTTTACAGAAAGGTCATCCGACCTATGGTTCACGAGAAAAAGCCAAAATCGTGTAACAAAATTCTAGTTATCAACATTTTCCTTAATTGAGCTACTGCTTCGAGGATTGCGTCATTGGAAAGCCCTTTTAAAGACGAGTAATACGTACTTTACAGAAAGGTCATATGACCTCTGGTTCACGAGAAAAAGCCAAAAACGTGTAACAAAATTCTACTTATCAACTTTTTCGCTAATTGACCTAGATCTTCGAGGATTGCGTCATTGGAAAGCGCTTTTAAAGACGAGTAACAAGTATTTTACAGAAAGGTCATCCGACCTCTAGTTCACGAGAAAAAGCCAAAAACCTGTACCAAAATTCTACCTATCAACTTTTTCCCTAATTGAGCTAGATCTTCGAGGATTGCGTCATTGGAAAGCCCTTTTAAAGACGAGTAATAAGTACTTTACAGAAAGGTCATCCGACCTCTAGTTCACGAGAAAGAGCCAAAAACCTGTAACAAAATTCTACCTATCAACTTTTTCCCTATTTGAGCTAGATCTTCGAGGATTGCGTCATTGGAAAGCCCTTTTAAAGTCGAGTAATACGTACTTTACAGAAAGGTCATCCGACAATTGGTTCACGAGAAAAAGCCAAAATCGTGTAACAAAATTCTAGTTATCAACATTTTCCTTAACTGAGCTAGGGCTTCGAGGTTTGTGTCATTGGAAAGCCCTCTTAAAGACGAGTAATACGTACTTTACAGAAAGGTCATCCGACCTTTGGTTCACGAGAAAAAGCCAAAATCGTGTAACAAAATTCTAGTTATCAACATTTTCCTTAATTGAGCTACTGCTTCGAGGATAGCGTCATTGGAAAGCCCTTTTAAAGACGAGTAATACGTACTTTACAGAAAGGTCATATAACTTCTGGTTCACGAGAAAAAGCCAAAATCGTGTAACAAAATTCTACCTATCAACTTTTTCCCTAATTGACCTAGATCTTCGAGGATTGCGTCATTGGAAAGCCCTTTTAAAGACGAGTAACAAGTATTTTACAGAAAGGTCATCCGACCTCTAGTTCACGAGAAAAAGCCAAAAACCTGTAGCAAAATTCTACCTATCAACTTTTTCCCTAATTGAGCTAGAGCTTCGAGGAATCTGTCATTGGAAAGCCCTTCTAAAGACGAGTAACAAGTACTTTACAGAAAGGTCATCCGACCTATGGTTCACGAGAAAAAGCCAAAACCATGTACAAAAATTCTACCTATCACCTTTTTCCCTAATTGACCTAGATCTTCGAGGATTGCGTCATTGGAAAGCCCATTTAAAGTCGAGTAACAAGTACTTTACAGAAAGGTCATCCGACCTCTGGTTCACGAGAAAAAGCCAAAAACGTGTAACAAAATTCTACCTATCAACTTTTTCCCTAATTGAGCTAGATCTTCGAGGATTGCGTCATTGGAAAGCCCTTTTAAAGACGATTGGGTTGGGTTGTTTTACCTCTGAGCGGCACTTTTTTGCACACCATGGGCTAAATGGCCAGGTCACATGGACCCCGAAGGCTCAGAGAAGGTTGGGGGAGGGGACCCACTGGAACAGCTGTTGGGAGACAGATGGTAGCCTCCCGTCAAGGCCATCCAGCGTGTTCTTTAACGTGCACAGGGTATGGCTCTCCCGCACACGGGGCCACGGCTTAACGTCCCATCCGACGGACGGCGGCCTTTCCAAGCCCATCGGTGTCCCCTACTGACCGTGGGCAGGGCGGGGAATTTTGCGGAGATAAATCTCAACGCTTACCCAGCTGGGACTCGAACCTGGGAACTACAGATTACGAGCCTGGCGCGCTACCGACTGAGCCACCCCCGCCCCTTTTAAAGACGAGTAATACGTACTTTAGAGAAAGGTCATCCGACCTCTGGTTCACGACAAAAAGCCAAAAAGTGCGAAAAATCTACCTAACAACTTTTTCCCTAATTTAGCAAGAGTTCGAGGATAGCGTCATTGGAAAGCCCTTTCAAAGACGAGTAATACGTACTTTACAGAAAGGTCATCCGACCTCTGTTTCACGAGAAAAAGACAAAAACGTGTAACAAAATTCTACCTATCACCTTTTTCCCTAATTGACCTAGATCTTCGAGGATTGCGTCATTGGAAAGCCCTTTTAAAGACGAGTAACAAGTATTTTACAGAAAGGTCATCCGACCTCTGGTTCACGAGAAAAAGCCAAAAACGTGTAACAAAATTCTACCTATCAAATTTTTCGCTAATTGAGCTAGAGCTTCGAGGATTCTGTCATTGGAAAGCCCTTTTAAAGACGAGTAACAAGTACTTTACAGAAAGGTCATCCGACCTATGGTTCACGAGAAAAAGCCAAAATCGTGTAACAAAATTCTAGTTATCAACATTTTCCTTAATTGAGCTACTGCTTCGAGGATAGCGTCATTGGAAAGCCCTTTTAAAGACGAGTAATACGTACTTTACAGAAAGGTCATATAACTTCTGGTTCACGAGAAAAAGCCAAAATCGTGTAACAAAATTCTACCTATCAACTTTTTCCCTAATTGAGCTAGATCTTCGAGGATTGCGTCATTGGAAAGAACTTTTAAAGTCGAGTAATACGTACTTTACAGAAAGGTCATCCGACAATTGGTTCACGAGAAAAAGCCAAAATCGTGTAACAAAATTCTAGTTATCAACATTTTCCTTAATTGAGCTAGGGCTTCGAGGTTTGTGTCATTGGAAAGCCCTCTTAAAGACGAGTAATACGTACTTTACAGAAAGGTTATCCGACCTTTGGTTCACGAGAAAAAGCCAAAATCGTGTAACAAAATTCTAGTTATCAACATTTTCCTTAATTGAGCTAGGGCTTCGAGGTTTGTGTCATTGGAAAGCCCTCTTAAAGACGAGTAATACGTACTTTACAGAAAGGTCATCCGACCTTTGGTTCACGAGAAAAAGCCAAAATCGTGTAACAAAATTCTAGTTATCAACATTTTCCTTAATTGAGCTACTGCTTCGAGGATAGCGTCATTGGAAAGCCCTTTTAAAGACGAGTAATACGTACTTTACAGAAAGGTCATATAACTTCTGGTTCACGAGAAAAAGCCAAAATCGTGTAACAAAATTCTACCTATCAACTTTTTCCCTAATTGACCTAGATCTTCGAGGATTGCGTCATTGGAAAGCCCTTTTAAAGACGAGTAACAAGTATTTTACAGAAAGGTCATCCGACCTCTAGTTCACGAGAAAAAGCCAAAATCCTGTAACAAAATTCTACCTATCAACTTTTTCCCTAATTGAGCTAGAGCTTCGAGGAATCTGTCATTGGAAAGCCCTTCTAAAGACGAGTAACAAGTACTTTACAGAAAGGTCATCCGACCTATGGTTCACGAGAAAAAGCCAAAACCATGTACAAAAATTCTACCTATCACCTTTTTCCCTAATTGACCTAGATCTTCGAGGATTGCGTCATTGGAAAGCCCATTTAAAGTCGAGTAACAAGTACTTTACAGAAAGGTCATCCGACCTCTGGTTCACGAGAAAAAGCCAAAAACGTGTAACAAAATTCTACCTATCAACTTTTTCCCTAATTGAGCTAGATCTTCGAGGATTGCGTCATTGGAAAGCCCTTTTAAAGACGAGTAATACGTACTTTAGAGAAAGGTCATCCGACCTCTGGTTCACGACAAAAAGCCAAAAAGTGCGAAAAATCTACCTAACAACTTTTTCCCTAATTTAGCAAGAGTTCGAGGATAGCGTCATTGGAAAGCCCTTTCAAAGACGAGTAATACGTACTTTACAGAAAGGTCATCCGACCTCTGGTTCACGAGAAAAAGACAAAAACGTGTAACAAAATTCTACCTATCACCTTTTTCCCTAATTGACCTAGATCTTCGAGGATTGCGTCATTGGAAAGCCCTTTTAAAGACGAGTAACAAGTATTTTACAGAAAGGTCATCCGACCTCTGGTTCACGAGAAAAAGCCAAAAACGTGTAACAAAATTCTACCTATCAAATTTTTCGCTAATTGAGCTAGAGCTTCGAGGATTCTGTCATTGGAAAGCCCTTTTAAAGACGAGTAACAAGTACTTTACAGAAAGGTCATCCGACCTATGGTTCACGAGAAAAAGCCAAAATCGTGTAACAAAATTCTAGTTATCAACATTTTCCTTAATTGAGCTACTGCTTCGAGGATAGCGTCATTGGAAAGCCCTTTTAAAGACGAGTAATACGTACTTTACAGAAAGGTCATATAACTTCTGGTTCACGAGAAAAAGCCAAAATCGTGTAACAAAATTCTACCTATCAACTTTTTCCCTAATTGACCTAGATCTTCGAGGATTGCGTCATTGGAAACCCCTTTTAAAGACGAGTAACAAGTATTTTACAGAAAGGTCATCCGACCTCTAGTTCACGAGAAAGAGCCAAAAACCTGTAACAAAATTCTACCTATCAACTTTTTCCCTAATTGAGCTAGATCTTCGAGGATTGTGTCGTTGGAAAGCCCTTTTAAAGCCGAGTAACAACTGTTTTACAGGAAGGTCATCCGACCATTGGTTCACGAGAAAAAGCCAAAAACGTGTAACAAAATTCTACCTATCAACTTTTTCCCTAATTGAGCTAGATCTTCGAGGATTGCGTCATTGGAAAGCCCTTTTAAAGACGGGTAATACGTACTTTACAGAAAGGTCATCCGACCTCTGGTTCACGAGAAAAAGCCAAAAACGTGTAACAAAATTCTACCTATCAACTTTTTCCCTAATTGAGCTAGATCTTCGAGGATTGCGTCATTGCAAACCCCTTTTAAAGACGAGTAACATCTGCTTTACAGAAAGGTCATCCGATCTCTAGTTCACGAGAAAAAGCCAAAAAGGTGTAACAAAATTCTACCTATCAACTTTTTCCCTAATTGAGCTAGAGCTTCGAGGAATCTGTCATTGGAAAGCCCTGTTAAAGACGAGTAACAAGTACTTTACAGAAAGGTCATCCGACCTATGGTTCACGAGAAAAAGCCAAAACCATGTAACAAAATTCTAGTTATCAACGTTTTCCTCAATTGAGCTAGAGATTCGAGGATTCTGTCATTGCAAAACCCTTTTAAAGACGAGTAATACGTACTTTACAGAAAGGTCATCCGATCTCTGGTTCACGACAAAAAGCCAAAAACGTGTAACAAAATTCTACCTATCAACTTTTTCCCTAATTGAGCTAGATCTTCGAGGATTGCGTCATTGGAAAGCCCTTTTAAAGACGAGTAATACGTACTTTACAGAAAGGTCATCCGACCATTGGTTCACGAGAAAAAGCCAAAATCGTGTAACAAAATTCTAGTTATCAACATTTTCCTTAATTGAGCTAGTGCTTCGAGTTTTGTGTCATTGGAAAGCCCTCTTAAAGACGAGTAATACGTACTTTACAGAAACGTCATCCGACCTTTGTTTCACGAGAAAAAGCCAAAATCGTGTAACAAAATTCTAGTTATCAACATTTTCCTTAATTGAGCTAGTGCTTCGAGGTTTGTGTCATTGGAAAGCCCTCTTAAAGACGAGTAATACGTACTTTACAGAAACGTCATCCGACCTCTGGTTCACGAGAAAAAGCCAAACACGTGTACCAAAATTCTACCTATCAACTTTTTCCCTAATTGACCTAGATCTTCGAGGATTGCGTCATTGGAAAGCCCTTTTAAAGACGAGTAATACGTACTTTACAGAAAGGTCATCCGACCTCTGGTTCACGAGAAAAAGCCAAAAACGTGTAACAAAATTCTACCTATCAACTTTTTCCCTAATTGAGCTAGATCTTCGAGGATTGCGTCGTTGGAAAGCCCTTTTAAAGTCGAGTAACAGGTACTTTACAGAAAGGTCATCCGACCTATGGTTCACGAGAAAAAGCCAAAACCATGTAACAAAATTCTAGTTATCAACGTTTTCCTCAATTGAGCTAGAGCTTCGAGGATTCTGTCATTGGAAAGCCCTTTTAAAGTCGAGTAATACGCACTTTACAGAAAGGTCATCCGACCATTGGTTCACGAGAAAAAGCCAAAATCGTGTAACAAAATTCTAGTTATCAACATTTTCCTTAATTGAGCTAGGGTTTCGAGGTTTGTGTCATTGGAAAGCCCTCTTAAAGACGAGTAATACGTTCTTTACAGAAATGTCATCCGACCTCTGGTTCACGAGAAAAAGCCAAAAAGGTGTAACAAAATTCTACCTATCAACTTTTTCCCTAATTGAGCTATATCTTCGAGGATTGCGTCATTGGAAAGCTCTTTTAAAGACGAGTAATACGTTCTTTACAGAAATGTCATCCGACCTCTGGTTTACAACAAAAAACCAAAAAGTGGGAAAAATCTGCATAACAACTTTTTCGCTAATTTAGCAAGAGCTTCGAGGATTGCGTCATTGGAAAGCCCTTTTAAAGACGAGTAATCCGTACTTTACAGAAAGGTCATCCGACCTTTGGTTCACGAGAAAAAGCCAAAATCGTGTAACAAAATTCTAGTTATCAACATTTTCCTTAATTGAGCTACTGCTTCGAGGATAGCGTCATTGGAAAGCCCTTTTAAAGACGAGTACTACGTACTTTACAGAAAGGTCATATGACCTCTGGTTCACGAGAAAAAGCCAAAAACGTGTAACAAAATTCTACCTATCAACTTTTTCCCTAATTGAGCTAGATCTTCGAGGATTGCGTCATTGGAAAGCCCTTTTAAAGTCGAGTAACAGGTACTTTACAGAAAGGTCATCCGACCTATGGTTCACGAGAAAAAGCCAAAACCATGTAACAAAATTCTAGTTATCAACGTTTTCCTCAATTGAGCTAGAGCTTCGAGGATTCTGTCATTGGAAAGCCCTTTTAAAGTCGAGTAATACGCACTTTACAGAAAGGTCATCCGACCATTGGTTCACGAGAAAAAGCCAAAATCGTGTAACAAAATTCTAGTTATCAACATTTTCCTTAATTGAGCTAGGGTTTCGAGGTTTGTGTCATTGGAAAGCCCTCTTAAAGACGAGTAATACGTTCTTTACAGAAATGTCATCCGACCTCTGGTTCACGAGAAAAAGCCAAAAAGGTGTAACAAAATTCTACCTATCAACTTTTTCCCTAATTGAGCTATATCTTCGAGGATTGCGTCATTGGAAAGCTCTTTTAAAGACGAGTAATACGTTCTTTACAGAAATGTCATCCGACCTCTGGTTTACAACAAAAAACCAAAAAGTGGGAAAAATCTGCATAACAACTTTTTCGCTAATTTAGCAAGAACTTCGAGGATTGCGTCATTGGAAAGCCCTTTTAAAGACGAGTAATCCGTACTTTACAGAAAGGTCATCCGACCTTTGGTTCACGAGAAAAAGCCAAAATCGTGTAACAAAATTCTAGTTATCAACATTTTCCTTAATTGAGCTACTGCTTCGAGGATAGCGTCATTGGAAAGCCCTTTTAAAGACGAGTACTACGTACTTTACAGAAAGGTCATATGACCTCTGGTTCACGAGAAAAAGCCAAAAACGTGTAACAAAATTCTACCTATCAACTTTTTCGCTAATTGACCTAGATCTTCGAGGATTGCGTCATTGGAAAGCCCTTTTAAAGACGAGTAATACGTACTTTACAGAAAGGTCATATGACCTCTGGTTCACGAGAAAAAGCCAAAATCGTGTAACAAAATTCTACCTATCAACTTTTTCCCTAATTGACCTAGATCTTCGAGGATTGCGTCATTGGAAAGCCCTTTTAAAGAGGAGTAATAAGTACTTTACAGAAAGGTCATCCAACCTCTAGTTCACGAGAAAAAGCCAAAAACGTGTACCAAAATTCTACCTATCAACTTTTTCCCTAATTGACCTAGATCTTCGAGGATTGCGTCATTGGAAAGCCCTTTTAAAGACGAGTAACAACTACTTTACAGAAAGGTCATCCGACCTCTAGTTCACGAGAAAAAGCCAAAAACCTGTACCAAAATTCTACCTATCAACTTTTTCCCTAATTGAGCTAGATCATCGAGGATTGCGTCATTGGAAAGCCCTCTTAAAGACGAGTAATACGTACTTTACAGAAAGGTCATCCGACCTTTGGTTCACGAGAAAAAGCCAAAATCGTGTAACAAAATTCTAGTTATCAACATTTTCCTTAATTGAGCTAGGGCTTCGAGGTTTGTGTCATTGGAAAGCCCTCTTAAAGACGAGTAATACGTTCTTTACAGAAATGTCATCCGACCTGTGGTTCACGAGAAAAAGCCAAAAAGGTGTAACAAAATTCTACCTATCAACGTTTTCCCTAATTGAGCTAGATCTTCGAGGATTGCGTCATTGGAAAGCCCTTTTAAAGTCGAGTAATACGTACTTTACAGAAAGGTCATCCGACCTTTGGTTCACGAGAAAAAGCCAAAATCGTGTAACAAAATTCTAGTTATCAACATTTTCCTTAATTGAGCTACTGCTTCGAGGATAGCGTCATTAGAAAGCCCTTTTAAAGACGAGTAATACGTACTTTACAGAAAGGTCATATGACCTCTGGTTCACGAGAAAAAGCCAAAAACGTGTAACAAAATTCTACCTATCAACTTTTTCCCTAATTGAGCTAGATCTTCGAGGATTGCGTCATTGGAAAGCCCTTTTAAAGACGAGTAATACGTACTTTACAGAAAGGTCATCCGACCTATGGTTCACGAGAAAAAGCCAAAACCATGTAACAAAATTCTAGTTATCAACGTTTTCCTCAATTGAGCTAGAGCTTCGAGGATTCTGTCATTGGAAAGCCCTTTTAAAGTCGAGTAATACGTACTTTACAGAAAGGTCATATGACCTCTGGTTCACGAGAAAAAGCCAAAATCGTCTAACAAAATTCTACCTATCAACATTTTCCTTAATTGAGCTAGGGTTTCGAGGTTTGTGTCATTGGAAAGCCCTTTTAAAGAGGAGTAATAAGTACTTTACAGAAAGGTCATCCAACCTCTAGTTCACGAGAAAAAGCCAAAAACGTGTACCAAAATTCTACCTATCAACTTTTTCCCTAATTGACCTAGATCTTCGAGGATTGCGTCATTGGAAAGCCCTTTTAAAGACGAGTAACAACTACTTTACAGAAAGGTCATCCGACCTCTAGTTCACGAGAAAAAGCCAAAAACCTGTACCAAAATTCTACCTATCAACTTTTTCCCTAATTGAGCTAGATCATCGAGGATTGCGTCATTGGAAAGCCCTCTTAAAGACGAGTAATACGTACTTTACAGAAACGTCATCCGACCTTTGGTTCACGAGAAAAAGCCAAAAACGTGTAACAAAATTCTAGTTATCAACATTTTCCTTAATTGAGCTAGGGCTTCGAGGTTTGTGTCATTGGAAAGCCCTCTTAAAGACGAGTAATACGTACTTTACAGAAAGGTCATCCGACCTTTGTTTCACGAGAAAAAGCCAAAATCTTGTAACAAAATTCTAGTTATCAACATTTTCCTTAATTGAGCTACTGCTTCGAGGATAGCGTCATTGGAAAGCCCTTTTAAAGACGAGTAATACGTACTTTACAGAAAGGTCATATGACCTCTGGTTCACGAGAAAAAGCCAAAATCGTGTAACAAAATTCTACCTATCAACTTTTTCCCTAATTGACCTAGATCTTCGAGGATTGCGTCATTGGAAAGCCCTTTTAAAGAGGAGTAATAAGTACTTTACAGAAAGGTCATCCAACCTCTAGTTCACGAGAAAAAGCCAAAAACGTGTACCAAAATTCTACCTATCAACTTTTTCCCTAATTGACCTAGATCTTCGAGGATTGCGTCATTGGAAAGCCCTTTTAAAGACGAGTAACAACTACTTTACAGAAAGGTCATCCGACCTCTAGTTCACGAGAAAAAGCCAAAAACCTGTACCAAAATTCTACCTACCAACTTTTTCCCTAATTGAGCTAGATCATCGAGGATTGCGTCATTGGAAAGCCCTCTTAAAGACGAGTAATACGTACTTTACAGAAAGGTCATCCGACCTTTGGTTCACGAGAAAAAGCCAAAATCGTGTAACAAAATTCTAGTTATCAACATTTTCCTTAATTGAGCTACTGCTTCGAGGATAGCGTCATTGGAAAGCCCTTTTAAAGACGAGTACTACGTACTTTACAGAAAGGTCATATGACCTCTGGTTCACGAGAAAAAGCCAAAAACGTGTAACAAAATTCTACCTATCAACTTTTTCCCTAATTGAGCTAGATCTTCGAGGATTGCGTCATTGGAAAGCCCTTTTAAAGTCGAGTAACAGGTACTTTACAGAAAGGTCATCCGACCTATGGTTCACGAGAAAAAGCCAAAACCATGTAACAAAATTCTAGTTATCAACGTTTTCCTCAATTGAGCTAGAGCTTCGAGGATTCTGTCATTGGAAAGCCCTTTTAAAGTCGAGTAATACGCACTTTACAGAAAGGTCATCCGACCATTGGTTCACGAGAAAAAGCCAAAATCGTGTAACAAAATTCTAGTTATCAACATTTTCCTTAATTGAGCTAGGGTTTCGAGGTTTGTGTCATTGGAAAGCCCTCTTAAAGACGAGTAATACGTTCTTTACAGAAATGTCATCCGACCTCTGGTTCACGAGAAAAAGCCAAAAAGGTGTAACAAAATTCTACCTATCAACTTTTTCCCTAATTGAGCTATATCTTCGAGGATTGCGTCATTGGAAAGCTCTTTTAAAGACGAGTAATACGTTCTTTACAGAAATGTCATCCGACCTCTGGTTTACAACAAAAAACCAAAAAGTGGGAAAAATCTGCATAACAACTTTTTCGCTAATTTAGCAAGAGCTTCGAGGATTGCGTCATTGGAAAGCCCTTTTAAAGACGAGTAATCCGTACTTTACAGAAAGGTCATCCGACCTTTGGTTCACGAGAAAAAGCCAAAATCGTGTAACAAAATTCTAGTTATCAACATTTTCCTTAATTGAGCTACTGCTTCGAGGATAGCGTCATTGGAAAGCCCTTTTAAAGACGAGTACTACCTACTTTACAGAAAGGTCATATGACCTCTGGTTCACGAGAAAAAGCCAAAAACGTGTAACAAAATTCTACCTATCAACTTTTTCGCTAATTGACCTAGATCTTCGAGGATTGCGTCATTGGAAAGCCCTTTTAAAGACGAGTAATACGTACTTTACAGAAAGGTCATATGACCTCTGGTTCACGAGAAAAAGGCAAAATCGTGTAACAAAATTCTACCTATCAACTTTTTCCCTAATTGACCTAGATCTTCGAGGATTGCGTCATTGGAAAGCCCTTTTAAAGAGGAGTAATAAGTATATTACAGAAAGGTCATCCAACCTCTAGTTCACGAGAAAAAGCCAAAAACGTGTACCAAAATTCTACCTATCAACTTTTTCCCTAATTGACCTAGATCTTCGAGGATTGCGTCATTGGAAAGCCCTTTTAAAGACGAGTAATACGTACTTTACAGAAAGGTCATCCGACCTCTGGTTCACGAGAAAAAGCCAAAAACGTGTAACAAAATTCTACCTATCAACTTTTTCCCTAATTGAGCTAGATCTTCGAGGATTGCGTCATTGGAAAGCCCTTTTAAAGTCGAGTAACAGGTACTTTACAGAAAGGTCATCCGACCTATGGTTCACGAGAAAAAGCCAAAACCATGTAACAAAATTCTAGTTATCAACGTTTTCCTCAATTGAGCTAGAGCTTCGAGGATTCTGTCATTGGAAAGCCCTTTTAAAGTCGAGTAATACGCACTTTACAGAAAGGTCATCCGACCATTGGTTCACGAGAAAAAGCCAAAATCGTGTAACAAAATTCTAGTTATCAACATTTTCCTTAATTGAGCTAGGGTTTCGAGGTTTGTGTCATTGGAAAGCCCTCTTAAAGACGAGTAATACGTTCTTTACAGAAATGTCATCCGACCTCTGGTTCACGAGAAAAAGCCAAAAAGGTGTAACAAAATTCTACCTATCAACTTTTTCCCTAATTGAGCTATATCTTCGAGGATTGCGTCATTGGAAAGCTCTTTTAAAGACGAGTAATACGTTCTTTACAGAAATGTCATCCGACCTCTGGTTTACAACAAAAAACCAAAAAGTGGGAAAAATCTGCATAACAACTTTTTCGCTAATTTAGCAAGAGCTTCGAGGATTGCGTCATTGGAAAGCCCTTTTAAAGACGAGTAATCCGTACTTTACAGAAAGGTCATCCGACCTTTGGTTCACGAGAAAAAGCCAAAATTGTGTAACAAAATTCTAGTTATCAACATTTTCCTTAATTGAGCTACTGCTTCGAGGATAGCGTCATTGGAAAGCCCTTTTAAAGACGAGTACTACCTACTTTACAGAAAGGTCATATGACCTCTGGTTCACGAGAAAAAGCCAAAAACGTGTAACAAAATTGTACCTATCAACTTTTTCGCTAATTGACCTAGATCTTCGAGGATTGCGTCATTGGAAAGCCCTTTTAAAGACGAGTAATACGTACTTTACAGAAAGGTCATATGACCTCTGGTTCACGAGAAAAAGGCAAAATCGTGTAACAAAATTCTACCTATCAACTTTTTCCCTAATTGACCTAGATCTTCGAGGATTGCGTCATTGGAAAGCCCTTTTAAAGAGGAGTAATAAGTACTTTACAGAAAGGTCATCCAACCTCTAGTTCACGAGAAAAAGCCAAAAACGTGTACCAAAATTCTACCTATCAACTTTTTCCCTAATTGACCTAGATCTTCGAGGATTGCGTCATTGGAAAGCCCTTTTAAAGACGAGTAATACGTACTTTACAGAAAGGTCATCCGACCTCTGGTTCACGAGAAAAAGCCAAAAACGTGTAACAAAATTCTACCTATCAACTTTTTCCCTAATTGAGCTAGATCTTCGAGGATTGCGTCATTGGAAAGCCCTTTTAAAGTCGAGTAACAGGTACTTTACAGAAAGGTCATCCGACCTATGGTTCACGAGAAAAAGCCAAAACCATGTAACAAAATTCTAGTTATCAACGTTTTCCTCAATTGAGCTAGAGCTTCGAGGATTCTGTCATTGGAAAGCCCTTTTAAAGTCGAGTAATACGCACTTTACAGAAAGGTCATCCGACCATTGGTTCACGAGAAAAAGCCAAAATCGTGTAACAAAATTCTAGTTATCAACATTTTCCTTAATTGAGCTAGGGTTTCGAGGTTTGTGTCATTGGAAAGCCCTCTTAAAGACGAGTAATACGTTCTTTACAGAAATGTCATCCGACCTCTGGTTCACGAGAAAAAGCCAAAAAGGTGTAACAAAATTCTACCTATCAACTTTTTCCCTAATTGAGCTATATCTTCGAGGATTGCGTCATTGGAAAGCTCTTTTAAAGACGAGTAATACGTTCTTTACAGAAATGTCATCCGACCTCTGGTTTACAACAAAAAACCAAAAAGTGGGAAAAATCTGCATAACAACTTTTTCGCTAATTTAGCAAGAGCTTCGAGGATTGCGTCATTGGAAAGCCCTTTTAAAGACGAGTAATCCGTACTTTACAGAAAGGTCATCCGACCTTTGGTTCACGAGAAAAAGCCAAAATCGTGTAACAAAATTCTAGTTATCAACATTTTCCTTAATTGAGCTACTGCTTCGAGGATAGCGTCATTGGAAAGCCCTTTTAAAGACGAGTACTACGTACTTTACAGAAAGGTCATATGACCTCTGGTTCACGAGAAAAAGCCAAAAACGTGTAACAAAATTCTACCTATCAACTTTTTCGCTAATTGACCTAGATCTTCGAGGATTGCGTCATTGGAAAGCCCTTTTAAAGACGAGTAATACGTACTTTACAGAAAGGTCATATGACCTCTGGTTCACGAGAAAAAGCCAAAATCGTGTAACAAAATTCTACCTATCAACTTTTTCCCTAATTGACCTAGATCTTCGAGGATTGCGTCATTGGAAAGCCCTTTTAAAGAGGAGTAATAAGTACTTTACAGAAAGGTCATCCAACCTCTAGTTCACGAGAAAAAGCCAAAAACGTGTACCAAAATTCTACCTATCAACTTTTTCCCTAATTGACCTAGATCTTCGAGGATTGCGTCATTGGAAAGCCCTTTTAAAGACGAGTAACAACTACTTTACAGAAAGGTCATCCGACCTCTAGTTCACGAGAAAAAGCCAAAAACCTGTACCAAAATTCTACCTATCAACTTTTTCCCTAATTGAGCTAGATCATCGAGGATTGCGTCATTGGAAAGCCCTCTTAAAGACGAGTAATACGTACTTTACAGAAAGGTCATCCGACCTTTGGTTCACGAGAAAAAGCCAAAATCGTGTAACAAAATTCTAGTTATCAACATTTTCCTTAATTGAGCTACTGCTTCGAGGATAGCGTCATTGGAAAGCCCTTTTAAAGACGAGTACTACGTACTTTACAGAAAGGTCATATGACCTCTGGTTCACGAGAAAAAGCCAAAAACGTGTAACAAAATTCTACCTATCAACTTTTTCCCTAATTGAGCTAGATCTTCGAGGATTGCGTCATTGGAAAGCCCTTTTAAAGACGAGTAATACGTACTTTACAGAAAGGTCATCCGACCTATGGTTCACGAGAAAAAGCCAAAACCATGTAACAAAATTCTAGTTATCAACGTTTTCCTCAATTGAGCTAGAGCTTCGAGGATTCTGTCATTGGAAAGCCCTTTTAAAGTCGAGTAATACGTACTTTACAGAAAGGTCATATGACCTCTGGTTCACGAGAAAAAGCCAAAATCGTCTAACAAAATTCTACCTATCAACATTTTCCTTAATTGAGCTAGGGTTTCGAGGTTTGTGTCATTGGAAAGCCCTTTTAAAGAGGAGTAATAAGTACTTTACAGAAAGGTCATCCAACCTCTAGTTCACGAGAAAAAGCCAAAAACGTGTACCAAAATTCTACCTATCAACTTTTTCCCTAATTGACCTAGATCTTCGAGGATTGCGTCATTGGAAAGCCCTTTTAAAGACGAGTAACAACTACTTTACAGAAAGGTCATCCGACCTCTAGTTCACGAGAAAAAGCCAAAAACCTGTACCAAAATTCTACCTATCAACTTTTTCCCTAATTGAGCTAGATCATCGAGGATTGCGTCATTGGAAAGCCCTCTTAAAGACGAGTAATACGTACTTTACAGAAACGTCATCCGACCTTTGGTTCACGAGAAAAAGCCAAAAACGTGTAACAAAATTCTAGTTATCAACATTTTCCTTAATTGAGCTAGGGCTTCTAGGTTTGTGTCATTGGAAAGCCCTCTTAAAGACGAGTAATACGTACTTTACAGAAAGGTCATCCGACCTTTGTTTCACGAGAAAAAGCCAAAATCTTGTAACAAAATTCTAGTTATCAACATTTTCCTTAATTGAGCTACTGCTTCGAGGATAGCGTCATTGGAAAGCCCTTTTAAAGACGAGTACTACGTACTTTACAGAAAGGTCATATGACCTCTGGTTCACGAGAAAAAGCCAAAAACGTGTAACAAAATTCTACCTATCAACTTTTTCCCTAATTGAGCTAGATCTTCGAGGATTGCGTCATTGGAAAGCCCTTTTAAAGTCGAGTAACAGGTACTTTACAGAAAGGTCATCCGACCTATGGTTCACGAGAAAAAGCCAAAACCATGTAACAAAATTCTAGTTATCAACGTTTTCCTCAATTGAGCTAGAGCTTCGAGGATTCTGTCATTGGAAAGCCCTTTTAAAGTCGAGTAATACGCACTTTACAGAAAGGTCATCCGACCATTGGTTCACGAGAAAAAGCCAAAATCGTGTAACAAAATTCTAGTTATCAACATTTTCCTTAATTGAGCTAGGGTTTCGAGGTTTGTGTCATTGGAAAGCCCTCTTAAAGACGAGTAATACGTTCTTTACAGAAATGTCATCCGACCTCTGGTTCACGAGAAAAAGCCAAAAAGGTGTAACAAAATTCTACCTATCAACTTTTTCCCTAATTGAGCTATATCTTCGAGGATTGCGTCATTGGAAAGCTCTTTTAAAGACGAGTAATACGTTCTTTACAGAAATGTCATCCGACCTCTGGTTTACAACAAAAAACCAAAAAGTGGGAAAAATCTGCATAACAACTTTTTCGCTAATTTAGCAAGAGCTTCGAGGATTGCGTCATTGGAAAGCCCTTTTAAAGACGAGTAATCCGTACTTTACAGAAAGGTCATCCGACCTTTGGTTCACGAGAAAAAGCCAAAATCGTGTAACAAAATTCTAGTTATCAACATTTTCCTTAATTGAGCTACTGCTTCGAGGATAGCGTCATTGGAAAGCCCTTTTAAAGACGAGTACTACCTACTTTACAGAAAGGTCATATGACCTCTGGTTCACGAGAAAAAGCCAAAAACGTGTAACAAAATTCTACCTATCAACTTTTTCGCTAATTGACCTAGATCTTCGAGGATTGCGTCATTGGAAAGCCCTTTTAAAGACGAGTAATACGTACTTTACAGAAAGGTCATATGACCTCTGGTTCACGAGAAAAAGGCAAAATCGTGTAACAAACTTCTACCTATCAACTTTTTCCCTAATTGACCTAGATCTTCGAGGATTGCGTCATTGGAAAGCCCTTTTAAAGACGAGTAATACGTACTTTACAGAAAGGTCATCCGACCTCTGGTTCACGAGAAAAAGCCAAAAACGTGTAACAAAATTCTACCTATCAACTTTTTCCCTAATTGAGCTAGATCTTCGAGGATTGCGTCATTGGAAAGCCCTTTTAAAGTCGAGTAACAGGTACTTTACAGAAAGGTCATCCGACCTATGGTTCACGAGAAAAAGCCAAAACCATGTAACAAAATTCTAGTTATCAACGTTTTCCTCAATTGAGCTGGAGCTTCGAGGATTCTGTCATTGGAAAGCCCTTTTAAAGTCGAGTAATACGCACTTTACAGAAAGGTCATCCGACCATTGGTTCACGAGAAAAAGCCAAAATCGTGTAACAAAATTCTAGTTATCAACATTTTCCTTAATTGAGCTAGGGTTTCGAGGTTTGTGTCATTGGAAAGCCCTCTTAAAGACGAGTAATACGTTCTTTACAGAAATGTCATCCGACCTCTGGTTCACGAGAAAAAGCCAAAAAGGTGTAACAAAATTCTACCTATCAACTTTTTCCCTAATTGAGCTATATCTTCGAGGATTGCGTCATTGGAAAGCTCTTTTAAAGACGAGTAATACGTTCTTTACAGAAATGTCATCCGACCTCTGGTTTACAACAAAAAACCAAAAAGTGGGAAAAATCTGCATAACAACTTTTTCGCTAATTTAGCAAGAGCTTCGAGGATTGCGTCATTGGAAAGCCCTTTTAAAGACGAGTAATCCGTACTTTACAGAAAGGTCATCCGACCTTTGGTTCACGAGAAAAAGCCAAAATCGTGTAACAAAATTCTAGTTATCAACATTTTCCTTAATTGAGCTACTGCTTCGAGGATAGCGTCATTGGAAAGCCCTTTTAAAGACGAGTACTACCTACTTTACAGAAAGGTCATATGACCTCTGGTTCACGAGAAAAAGCCAAAAACGTGTAACAAAATTCTACCTATCAACTTTTTCGCTAATTGACCTAGATCTTCGAGGATTGCGTCATTGGAAAGCCCTTTTAAAGACGAGTAATACGTACTTTACAGAAAGGTCATATGACCTCTGGTTCACGAGAAAAAGGCAAAATCGTGTAACAAAATTCTACCTATCAACTTTTTCCCTAATTGACCTAGATCTTCGAGGATTGCGTCATTGGAAAGCCCTTTTAAAGACGAGTAATACGTACTTTACAGAAAGGTCATCCGACCTCTGGTTCACGAGAAAAAGCCAAAAACGTGTAACAAAATTCTACCTATCAACTTTTTCCCTAATTGAGCTAGATCTTCGAGGATTGCGTCATTGGAAAGCCCTTTTAAAGTCGAGTAACAGGTACTTTACAGAAAGGTCATCCGACCTATGGTTCACGAGAAAAAGCCAAAACCATGTAACAAAATTCTAGTTATCAACGTTTTCCTCAATTGAGCTGGAGCTTCGAGGATTCTGTCATTGGAAAGCCCTTTTAAAGTCGAGTAATACGCACTTTACAGAAAGGTCATCCGATCATTGGTTCACGAGAAAAAGCCAAAATCGTGTAACAAAATTCTAGTTATCAACATTTTCCTTAATTGAGCTAGGGTTTCGAGGTTTGTGTCATTGGAAAGCCCTCTTAAAGACGAGTAATACGTTCTTTACAGAAATGTCATCCGACCTCTGGTTCACGAGAAAAAGCCAAAAAGGTGTAACAAAATTCTACCTATCAACTTTTTCCCTAATTGAGCTATATCTTCGAGGATTGCGTCATTGGAAAGCTCTTTTAAAGACGAGTAATACGTTCTTTACAGAAATGTCATCCGACCTCTGGTTTACAACAAAAAACCAAAAAGTGGGAAAAATCTGCATAACAACTTTTTCGCTAATTTAGCAAGAGCTTCGAGGATTGCGTCATTGGAAAGCCCTTTTAAAGACGAGTAATCCGTACTTTACAGAAAGGTCATCCGACCTTTGGTTCACGAGAAAAAGCCAAAATCGTGTAACAAAATTCTAGTTATCAACATTTTCCTTAATTGAGCTACTGCTTCGAGGATTGCGTCATTGGAAAGCCCTTTTAAAGACGAGTAATACGTACTTTACAGAAAGGTCATCCGACCTATGGTTCACGAGAAAAAGCCAAAACCATGTAACAAAATTCTAGTTATCAACGTTTTCCTCAATTGAGCTAGAGCTTCGAGGATTCTGTCATTGGAAAGCCCTTTTAAAGTCGAGTAATACGTACTTTACAGAAAGGTCATATGACCTCTGGTTCACGAGAAAAAGCCAAAATCGTCTAACAAAATTCTACCTATCAACATTTTCCTTAATTGAGCTAGGGTTTCGAGGTTTGTGTCATTGGAAAGCCCTTTTAAAGAGGAGTAATAAGTACTTTACAGAAAGGTCATCCAACCTCTAGTTCACGAGAAAAAGCCAAAAACGTGTACCAAAATTCTACCTATCAACTTTTTCCCTAATTGACCTAGATCTTCGAGGATTGCGTCATTGGAAAGCCCTTTTAAAGACGAGTAACAACTACTTTACAGAAAGGTCATCCGACCTCTAGTTCACGAGAAAAAGCCAAAAACCTGTACCAAAATTCTACCTATCAACTTTTTCCCTAATTGAGCTAGATCATCGAGGATTGCGTCATTGGAAAGCCCTCTTAAAGACGAGTAATACGTACTTTACAGAAACGTCATCCGACCTTTGGTTCACGAGAAAAAGCCAAAAACGTGTAACAAAATTCTAGTTATCAACATTTTCCTTAATTGAGCTAGGGCTTCTAGGTTTGTGTCATTGGAAAGCCCTCTTAAAGACGAGTAATACGTACTTTACAGAAAGGTCATCCGACCTTTGTTTCACGAGAAAAAGCCAAAATCTTGTAACAAAATTCTAGTTATCAACATTTTCCTTAATTGAGCTACTGCTTCGAGGATAGCGTCATTGGAAAGCCCTTTTAAAGACGAGTACTACGTACTTTACAGAAAGGTCATATGACCTCTGGTTCACGAGAAAAAGCCAAAAACGTGTAACAAAATTCTACCTATCAACTTTTTCCCTAATTGAGCTAGATCTTCGAGGATTGCGTCATTGGAAAGCCCTTTTAAAGTCGAGTAACAGGTACTTTACAGAAAGGTCATCCGACCTATGGTTCACGAGAAAAAGCCAAAACCATGTAACAAAATTCTAGTTATCAACGTTTTCCTCAATTGAGCTAGAGCTTCGAGGATTCTGTCATTGGAAAGCCCTTTTAAAGTCGAGTAATACGCACTTTACAGAAAGGTCATCCGACCATTGGTTCACGAGAAAAAGCCAAAATCGTGTAACAAAATTCTAGTTATCAACATTTTCCTTAATTGAGCTAGGGTTTCGAGGTTTGTGTCATTGGAAAGCCCTCTTAAAGACGAGTAATACGTTCTTTACAGAAATGTCATCCGACCTCTGGTTCACGAGAAAAAGCCAAAAAGGTGTAACAAAATTCTACCTATCAACTTTTTCCCTAATTGAGCTATATCTTCGAGGATTGCGTCATTGGAAAGCTCTTTTAAAGACGAGTAATACGTTCTTTACAGAAATGTCATCCGACCTCTGGTTTACAACAAAAAACCAAAAAGTGGGAAAAATCTGCATAACAACTTTTTCGCTAATTTAGCAAGAGCTTCGAGGATTGCGTCATTGGAAAGCCCTTTTAAAGACGAGTAATCCGTACTTTACAGAAAGGTCATCCGACCTTTGGTTCACGAGAAAAAGCCAAAATCGTGTAACAAAATTCTAGTTATCAACATTTTCCTTAATTGAGCTACTGCTTCGAGGATAGCGTCATTGGAAAGCCCTTTTAAAGACGAGTACTACCTACTTTACAGAAAGGTCATATGACCTCTGGTTCACGAGAAAAAGCCAAAAACGTGTAACAAAATTCTACCTATCAACTTTTTCGCTAATTGACCTAGATCTTCGAGGATTGCGTCATTGGAAAGCCCTTTTAAAGACGAGTAATACGTACTTTACAGAAAGGTCATATGACCTCTGGTTCACGAGAAAAAGGCAAAATCGTGTAACAAACTTCTACCTATCAACTTTTTCCCTAATTGACCTAGATCTTCGAGGATTGCGTCATTGGAAAGCCCTTTTAAAGACGAGTAATACGTACTTTACAGAAAGGTCATCCGACCTCTGGTTCACGAGAAAAAGCCAAAAACGTGTAACAAAATTCTACCTATCAACTTTTTCCCTAATTGAGCTAGATCTTCGAGGATTGCGTCATTGGAAAGCCCTTTTAAAGTCGAGTAACAGGTACTTTACAGAAAGGTCATCCGACCTATGGTTCACGAGAAAAAGCCAAAACCATGTAACAAAATTCTAGTTATCAACGTTTTCCTCAATTGAGCTGGAGCTTCGAGGATTCTGTCATTGGAAAGCCCTTTTAAAGTCGAGTAATACGCACTTTACAGAAAGGTCATCCGACCATTGGTTCACGAGAAAAAGCCAAAATCGTGTAACAAAATTCTAGTTATCAACATTTTCCTTAATTGAGCTAGGGTTTCGAGGTTTGTGTCATTGGAAAGCCCTCTTAAAGACGAGTAATACGTTCTTTACAGAAATGTCATCCGACCTCTGGTTCACGAGAAAAAGCCAAAAAGGTGTAACAAAATTCTACCTATCAACTTTTTCCCTAATTGAGCTATATCTTCGAGGATTGCGTCATTGGAAAGCTCTTTTAAAGACGAGTAATACGTTCTTTACAGAAATGTCATCCGACCTCTGGTTTACAACAAAAAACCAAAAAGTGGGAAAAATCTGCATAACAACTTTTTCGCTAATTTAGCAAGAGCTTCGAGGATTGCGTCATTGGAAAGCCCTTTTAAAGACGAGTAATCCGTACTTTACAGAAAGGTCATCCGACCTTTGGTTCACGAGAAAAAGCCAAAATCGTGTAACAAAATTCTAGTTATCAACATTTTCCTTAATTGAGCTACTGCTTCGAGGATAGCGTCATTGGAAAGCCCTTTTAAAGACGAGTACTACCTACTTTACAGAAAGGTCATATGACCTCTGGTTCACGAGAAAAAGCCAAAAACGTGTAACAAAATTCTACCTATCAACTTTTTCGCTAATTGACCTAGATCTTCGAGGATTGCGTCATTGGAAAGCCCTTTTAAAGACGAGTAATACGTACTTTACAGAAAGGTCATATGACCTCTGGTTCACGAGAAAAAGGCAAAATCGTGTAACAAAATTCTACCTATCAACTTTTTCCCTAATTGACCTAGATCTTCGAGGATTGCGTCATTGGAAAGCCCTTTTAAAGACGAGTAATACGTACTTTACAGAAAGGTCATCCGACCTCTGGTTCACGAGAAAAAGCCAAAAACGTGTAACAAAATTCTACCTATCAACTTTTTCCCTAATTGAGCTAGATCTTCGAGGATTGCGTCATTGGAAAGCCCTTTTAAAGTCGAGTAACAGGTACTTTACAGAAAGGTCATCCGACCTATGGTTCACGAGAAAAAGCCAAAACCATGTAACAAAATTCTAGTTATCAACGTTTTCCTCAATTGAGCTGGAGCTTCGAGGATTCTGTCATTGGAAAGCCCTTTTAAAGTCGAGTAATACGCACTTTACAGAAAGGTCATCCGATCATTGGTTCACGAGAAAAAGCCAAAATCGTGTAACAAAATTCTAGTTATCAACATTTTCCTTAATTGAGCTAGGGTTTCGAGGTTTGTGTCATTGGAAAGCCCTCTTAAAGACGAGTAATACGTTCTTTACAGAAATGTCATCCGACCTCTGGTTCACGAGAAAAAGCCAAAAAGGTGTAACAAAATTCTACCTATCAACTTTTTCCCTAATTGAGCTATATCTTCGAGGATTGCGTCATTGGAAAGCTCTTTTAAAGACGAGTAATACGTTCTTTACAGAAATGTCATCCGACCTCTGGTTTACAACAAAAAACCAAAAAGTGGGAAAAATCTGCATAACAACTTTTTCGCTAATTTAGCAAGAGCTTCGAGGATTGCGTCATTGGAAAGCCCTTTTAAAGACGAGTAATCCGTACTTTACAGAAAGGTCATCCGACCTTTGGTTCACGAGAAAAAGCCAAAATCGTGTAACAAAATTCTAGTTATCAACATTTTCCTTAATTGAGCTACTGCTTCGAGGATAGCGTCATTGGAAAGCCCTTTTAAAGACGAGTACTACGTACTTTACAGAAAGGTCATATGACCTCTGGTTCACGAGAAAAAGCCAAAAACGTGTAACAAAATTCTACCTATCAACTTTTTCCCTAATTGAGCTAGATCTTCGAGGATTGCGTCATTGGAAAGCCCTTTTAAAGACGAGTAATACGTACTTTACAGAAAGGTCATCCGACCTATGGTTCACGAGAAAAAGCCAAAACCATGTAACAAAATTCTAGTTATCAACGTTTTCCTCAATTGAGCTAGAGCTTCGAGGATTCTGTCATTGGAAAGCCCTTTTAAAGTCGAGTAATACGTACTTTACAGAAAGGTCATATGACCTCTGGTTCACGAGAAAAAGCCAAAATCGTCTAACAAAATTCTACCTATCAACATTTTCCTTAATTGAGCTAGGGTTTCGAGGTTTGTGTCATTGGAAAGCCCTTTTAAAGAGGAGTAATAAGTACTTTACAGAAAGGTCATCCAACCTCTAGTTCACGAGAAAAAGCCAAAAACGTGTACCAAAATTCTACCTATCAACTTTTTCCCTAATTGACCTAGATCTTCGAGGATTGCGTCATTGGAAAGCCCTTTTAAAGTCGAGTAATACGTATTTTACAGAAACGTCATCCGACCTTTGTTTCACGAGAAAAAGCCAAAATCTTGTAACAAAATTCTAGTTATCAACATTTTCCTTAATTGAGCTACTGCTTCGAGGATAGCGTCATTGGAAAGCCCTTTTAAAGACGAGTAATACGTACTTTACAGAAAGGTCATCCGACCTTTGTTTCACGAGAAAAAGCCAAAATCGTGTAACAAAATTCTAGTTATCAACATTTTCCTTAATTGAGCTACTGCTTCGAGGATAGCGTCATTGGAAAGCCCTTTTAAAGACGAGTAATACGTACTTTACAGAAAGGTCATATGACCTCTGGTTCACGAGAAAAAACCAAAATCGTCTAACAAAATTCTACCTATCAACTTTTTCCCTAATTGACCTAGATCTTCGAGGATTGCGTCATTGGAAAGCCCTTTTAAAGAGGAGTAATAAGTACTTTACAGAAAGTTCATCCAACCTGTAGTTCACGAGAAAAAGCCAAAAACGTGTACCAAAATTCTACCTATCAACTTTTTCCCTAATTGACCTAGATCTTCGAGGATTGCGTCATTGGAAAGCCCTTTTAAAGACGAGTAACAACTACTTTACAGAAAGGTCATCTGACCAGTGGTTCACGAGAAAAAGCCAAAAACGTGTAACAAAATTCTACCTATCAACTTTTTCCCTAATTGACCTAGATCTTCGAGGATTGCGTCATTGGAAAGCCCTTTTAATGTCGAGTAACAAGTATTTTACAGAAAGATCATCCGACCTCTAGTTCACGAGAAAAAGCCAAAACCCTGTACCAAAATTCTACCTATCAACTTTTTCCCTAATTGACCTAGATCTTCGAGGATTGCGTCATTGGAAAGCCCTTTTAAAGTCGAGTAACAAGTATTTTACAGAAAGATCATCCGACCTCTAGTTCGCGAGAAAGAGCCAAAAACCTGTAACAAAATTTTACCTATCGACTTTTTCCCTAATTGAGCTAGATCTTCGAGGATTCTGTCATTGGAAAGCCCTTTTAAAGACGAGTAACAAGTATATTACAGAAAGGTCATCCGACCTCTAGTTCACGAGAAAAAGCCAAAAACCTGTATTAAAATTCTACATATCAACTTTTTCCCTAATTGACCTAGATCTTCGAGGATTGCGTCATTGGAAACCCCTTTTAAAGACGAGTAACAAGTGCTTTACACAAAGGTCATCCGATCTCTAGTTCACGAGAAAAAGCCAAAAAGGTGTAACAAAATTCTACCTATCAACTTTTTCTCTAATTGAGCTAGAGCTTCGAGGATTCTATCATTGGAAAACCCTTTTAAAGACGAGTAACAAGTATTTTACAGAAAGGTCATCCGACCTATGGTTCACGAGAAAAAGCCAAAACCGTGTAACAAAATTCTAGTTATCAACGTTTTCCCTAATTGACCTAGATCTTCGAGGATTGCGTCATTGGAAAGCCCTTTTAAAGACGAGTAATACGTACTTTACAGAAAGGTTATATGACCTCTGGTTCACGAGAAAAAGCCAAAATCGTCTAACAAAATTCTACCTATCAACTTTTTCCCTAATTGACCTAGATCTTCGAGGATTGCGTCATTGGAAAGCCCTTTTAAAGAGGAGTAATAAGTACTTTACAGAAAGGTCATCCAACCTCTAGTTCACGAGAAAAAGCCAAAAACGTGTACCAAAATTCTACCTATCAACTTTTTCCCTAATTGACCTAGATCTTCGAGGATTGCGTCATTGGAAAGCCCTTTTAAAGACGAGTAACAACTACTTTACAGAAAGGTCATCCGACCTCTAGTTCACGAGAAAAAGCCAAAAACCTGTACCAAAATTCTACCTATCAACTTTTTCCCTAATTGAGCTAGATCATCGAGGATTGCGTCATTGGAAAGCCCTCTTAAAGACGAGTAATACGTACTTTACAGAAACGTCATCCGACCTTTGGTTCACGAGAAAAAGCCAAAAACGTGTAACAAAATTCTAGTTATCAACATTTTCCTTAATTGAGCTAGGGCTTCGAGGTTTGTGTCATTGGAAAGCCCTCTTAAAGACGAGTAATACGTACTTTACAGAAAGGTCATCCGACCTTTGTTTCACGAGAAAAAGCCAAAATCGTGTAACAAAATTCTAGTTATCAACATTTTCCTTAATTGAGCTACTGCTTCGAGGATAGCGTCATTGGAAAGCCCTTTTAAAGACGAGTAATACGTACTTTACAGAAAGGTCATATGACCTCTGGTTCACGAGAAAAAACCAAAATCGTCTAACAAAATTCTACCTATCAACTTTTTCCCTAATTGACCTAGATCTTCGAGGATTGCGTCATTGGAAAGCCCTTTTAAAGAGGAGTAATAAGTACTTTACAGAAAGTTCATCCAACCTGTAGTTCACGAGAAAAAGCCAAAAACGTGTACCAAAATTCTACCTATCAACTTTTTCCCTAATTGACCTAGATCTTCGAGGATTGCGTCATTGGAAAGCCCTTTTAAAGACGAGTAACAACTACTTTACAGAAAGGTCATCTGACCAGTGGTTCACGAGAAAAAGCCAAAAACGTGTAACAAAATTCTACCTATCAACTTTTTCCCTAATTGACCTAGATCTTCGAGGATTGCGTCATTGGAAAGCCCTTTTAATGTCGAGTAACAAGTATTTTACAGAAAGATCATCCGACCTCTAGTTCACGAGAAAAAGCCAAAAACCTGTACCAAAATTCTACCTATCAACTTTTTCCCTAATTGACCTAGATCTTCGAGGATTGCGTCATTGGAAAGCCCTTTTAAAGTCGAGTAACAAGTATTTTACAGAAAGATCATCCGACCTCTAGTTCGCGAGAAAGAGCCAAAAACCTGTAACAAAATTTTACCTATCGACTTTTTCCCTAATTGAGCTAGATCTTCGAGGATTCTGTCATTGGAAAGCCCTTTTAAAGACGAGTAACAAGTGTATTACAGAAAGGTCATCCGACCTCTAGTTCACGAGAAAAAGCCAAAAACCTGTTTTAAAATTCTACATATCAACTTTTTCCCTAATTGACCTAGATCTTCGAGGATTGCGTCATTGGAAACCCCTTTTAAAGACGAGTAACAAGTGCTTTACACAAAGGTCATCCGATCTCTAGTTCACGAGAAAAAGCCAAAAAGGATTAACAAAATTCTACCTATCAACTTTTTCTCTAATTGAGCTAGAGCTTCGAGGATTCTATCATTGGAAAACCCTTTTAAAGACGAGTAACAAGTACTTTACAGAAAGGTCATCCGACCTATGGTTCAGGAGAAAAAGCCAAAAACCTGTAACAAAATTCTAGTTATCAACGTTTTCCCTAATTGACCTAGATCTTCGAGGATTGCGTCATTGGAAAGCCCTTTTAAAGACGAGTAATAAGTATTTTACAGAAAGATCATCCGACCTCTAGTTCACGAGAAAAAACCAAAAACGTGTACCAAAATTCTACCTATCAACTTTTTCCCTAATTGACCTAGATCTTCGAGGATTCTGTCATTGGAAAGCCCTTTTAAAGACGAGTAACAAGTACTTTACAGAAAGGTCATCCGACATATGGTTCACGAGAAAAAGCCAAAACCTTGTAACAAAATTCTAGTTATCAACGTTTTCCTCAATTGAGCTAGAGCTTCGAGGATTCTGTCAATGGAAAGCCCTTTTAAAGACGAGTAATACGTACTTTACAGAAAGGTCATCCGACCTCTGGTTCACGAGAAAAAGCCAAAAAGGTGTAACAAAATTCTACCTATCAACTTTTTCCCTAATTGACCTAGATCTTCGAGGATTGCGTCATTGGAACGCCCTGTTAAAGACGAGTAACAAGTACTTTACAGAAAGGTCATCCGACCTTTGGTTCACGAGAAAAAGCCAAAATCGTGTAACAAAATTCTAGTTATCAACTTTTTCCTTAATTGAGCTAGGGCTTCGAGGATAGCGTCATTGGAAAGCCCGTTTAAAGACGAGTAATACGTACTTTGCAGAAAAGTCATCCGACCTCTGGTTCACGAGAAAAGCCAAAAAGGTGTAGCATAATTCTACCTATCACCTTTTTCCCTAATTGAACTAGATCTTCGAGGATTGCGTCATTTGAAAGCCCTTTTAAAGACGAGTAATAAGTACTTTACAGAAAGGTCATCCAACCTCTAGTTCACGAGAAAGAGCCAAAAACCTGTAACAAAATTCTACCTATCAACTTTTTCCCTAATTGAGCTAGATCTTCGAGGATTGCGTCATTGGAAAGCTCTTTTAAAGACGAGTAATACGTTCTTTACAGAAATGTCATCCGACCTCTGGTTTACAACAAAAAGCCAAAAAGTGAGAAAAATCTACCTAACAACTTTTTCCCTAAATTAGCAAGAGCTTCGAGGATAGCGTCATTAGAAAGCCCTTTTAAAGGCGAGTAATACGTACTTTACAGAAAGGTCATCCGACCTCTGGTTCGCGAGAAAAAGCCAAAAACGTGTAACAAAATTCTAGTTATCAACTTTTTCCTTAATTGAGCTAGGGCTTCGAGGATAGCGTCATTGGAAAGCGCGTTTAAAGACGAGTAATACGTACTTTGCAGAAAAGTCATCCGACCTCTGGTTCACGAGAAAAGCCAAAAACGAGTAGTATAATTCTACCTATCACCTTTTTCCCTAATTGAACTAGATCTTCGAGGATTGCGTCATTGGAAAGCCCTTTTAAAGACGAGTAAAAACAATTTTACAGAAAGGTCATCCGACCTCTGGTTCACGAGAAAAAGCCAAAAAGGTGTAATAAAATTCTACCTATCAACTTTTTCCCTAATTGAGCTAGATCTTCGAGGATTGTGTCATTGGAAAGCCCTTTTAAAGACGAGTAATACGTACTTTACAGAAAGGTCATCCGACCTCTGGTTCACGAGAAAAAGCCAAACACGTGTAACAAAATTCTACCTATGAACTTTTTCCCTAATTGACCTAGATCTTCGAGGATTGCGTCATTGGAAAGCCCTTTTAAAGACGAGTAATAAGTACTTTACAGAAAGGTCATCCGACCTCTAGTTCACGAGAAAGAGCCAAAAACCTGTAACAAAATTCTACCTATCGACTTTTTCCCTAATTGAGCTAGATCTTCGAGGATTGCGTCATTGGAAACCCCTTTTAAAGACGAGTAACAAGTGCTTTACACAAAGGTCTTCCGATCTTTAGTTCACGAGAAAAAGCCAAAAAGGTGTAACAAAATTCTACCTATCAACTTTTTCCCTAATTGAGCTAGAGCTTCGAGGATTCTGTCATTGGAAAGCCCTTTTAAAGACGAGTAACAAGTACTTTACAGAAAGGTCATCCGACCTATGGTTCACGAGAAAAAGCCAAAATCGTGTAACAAAATTCTAGTTATCAACATTTTCCTTAATTGAGCTACTGCTTCGAGGATAGCGTCATTGGAAAGCCCTTTTAAAGACGAGTAATACGTACTTTACAGAAAGGTCATCCGACCATTGGTTCACGAGAAAAAGCCAAAATCGTGTAACAAAATTCTAGTTATCAACATTTTCCTTAATTGAGCTAGGGCTTCGAGGATAGCGTCATTGGAAAGCCCGTTTAAAGACGAGTAATACGTACTTTGCAGAAAAGTCATCCGACCTCTGGTTCACGAGAAAAGCCAAAAACGTGTAGCATAATTCTACCTATCACCTTTTTCCCTAATTGAGCTAGATCTTCGAGGATTGCGTCATTGGAAAGCCCTCTTAAAGACGAGTAATACGTTCTTTACAGATATGTCAGCCGACCTCTGGTTAACGAGAAAAAGCCAAAAACGTGTAACAAATTTCTACCTATCAACTTTTTCCCTAATTGAGCTAGATCATCGAGGATTGCGTCATTGGAAAGCTCTTTTAAATACGAGTACTACGTACTTTACAGGAAGGTCATCCGACCTTTGTTTCACGAGAAAAATCCAAAATCGTGTAACAAAATTCTAGTTATCAACATTTTTCTTAATTGAGCTAGTGCTTCGAGGTTTGTGTCATTGGAAAGCCCTCTTAAAGACGAGTAATACGTTCTTTACAGATATGTCATCCGACCTCTGGTTCACGAGAAAAAGCCAAAAACGTGTAACAAAATTCTACCTATCAACTTTTTCCGTAATTGAGCTAGATCATCGACGATTGCGTCATTAGAAAGCCCTTTTAAAGGCGAGTAATACGTACTTTACAGAAAGGTCATCCGACCTCTGGTTCACGAGAAAAAGCCAAAAAGGTGTAACAAAATTCTACCTATCAACTTTTTTCCTAATTGACCTAGATCTTCGAGGATTGCGTCATTGGAAAGCCCTTTTAAAGTCGAATAACAATTACTTTACAGAAAGGTCATCCGACCTCTGGTTCACGAGAAAAAGCCAAAAACCTGTAACAAAATTTTACCTATCAACTTTTTCCCTAATTGAGCTAGATCTTCGAGGATTCTGTCATTGGAAAGCCCTTTTAAAGACGAGTAACAAGTATATTACAGAAAGGTCATCCGACCTCTAGTTCACGAGAAAAAGCCAAAAACCTGTATTAAAATTCTACATATCACCTTTTTCCCTAATTGACCTAGATCTTCGAGGATTGCGTCATTGGAAACCCCTTTTAAAGACGAGTAACAAGTGCTTTACACAAAGGTCATCCGATCTCTAGTTCACGAGAAAAAGCCAAAAAGGTGTAACAAAATTCTACCTATCAACTTTTTCTCTAATTGAGCTAGAGCTTCGAGGATTCTATCATTGGAAAACCCTTTTAAAGACGAGTAACAAGTACTTTACAGAAAGGTCATCCGACCTATGGTTCAGGAGAAAAAGCCAAAAACGTGTAACAAAATTCTAGTTATCAACGTTTTCCCTAATTGACCTAGATCTTCGAGGATTGCGTCATTGGAAAGCCCTTTTAAAGACGAGTAATAAGTACTTTACAGAAAGGTCATCCGACCTCTAGTTCACGAGAAAGAGCCAAAAACCTGTAACAAAATTCTACCTATCAACTTTTTCCCTAATTGACCTAGATCTTCGAGGATTCCGTCATTGGAAAGCCCTTTTAAAGTCGAGTAAAAACTACTTTACAGAAAGGTCATCCGACCAGTGGTTCACGAGAAAAAGCCAAAAACGTGTAACAAAATTCTACCTATCAACTTTTTCCCTAATTGACCTAGATCTTCGAGGATTGCGTCATTGGAAAGCCCTTTTAAAGTCGAGTAACAAGTATTTTACAGAAAGATCATCCGACCTCTAGTTCACGAGAAAAAACCAAAAACGTGTACCAAAATTCTACCTATCAACTTTTTCCCTAATTGACCTAGATCTTCGAGGATTCTGTCATTGGAAAGCCCTTTTAAAGACGAGTAACAAGTACTTTACAGAAAGGTCATCCGACCTATGGTTCACGAGAAAAAGCCAAAACCGTGTAACAAAATTCTAGTTATCAACGTTTTCCTCAATTGAGCTAGAGCTTCGAGGATTCTGTCAATGGAAAGCCCTTTTAAAGACGAGTAATACGTACTTTACAGAAAGGTCATCCGACCTCTGGTTCACGAGAAAAAGCCAAAAAGGTGTAACAAAATTCTACCTATCAACTTTTTCCCTAATTGACCTAGATCTTCGAGGATTGCGTCATTGGAACGCCCTGTTAAAGACGAGTAACAAGTACTTTACAGAAAGGTCATCCGACCTTTGGTTCACGAGAAAAAGCCAAAATCGTGTAACAAAATTCTAGTTATCAACTTTTTCCTTAATTGAGCTAGGGCTTCGAGGATAGCGTCATTGGAAAGCCCGTTTAAAGACGAGTAATACGTACTTTGCAGAAAAGTCATCCGACCTCTGGTTCACGAGAAAAGCCAAAAAGGTGTAGCATAATTCTACCTATCACCTTTTTCCCTAATTGAACTAGATCTTGGAGGATTGCGTCATTGGAAAGCCCTTTTAAAGACGAGTAAAAACAACTTTACACAAAGGTCATCCGACCTCTGGTTAACGAGAAAAAGCCAAAAACCTGTACCAAAATTCTACCTATCACCTTTTTCCCTAATTGACCTAGATCTTCGAGGATTGCGTCATTTGAAAGCCCTTTTAAAGACGAGTAATAAGTACTTTACAGAAAGGTCATCCAACCTCTAGTTCACGAGAAAGAGCCAAAAACCTGTAACAAAATTCTACCTATCAACTTTTTCCCTAATTGAGCTAGATCTTCGAGGATTGCGTCATTGGAAAGCTCTTTTAAAGACGAGTAATACGTTCTTTACAGAAATGTCATCCGACCTCTGGTTTACAACAAAAAGCCAAAAAGTAAGAAAAATCTACCTAACAACTTTTTCCCTAATTTAGCAAGAGCTTCGAGGATAGCGTCATTAGAAAGCCCTTTTAAAGGCGAGTAATACGTACTTTACAGAAAGGTCATCCGACCTCTGGTTCGCGACAAAAAGCCAAAAACGTGTAACAAAATTCTAGTTATCAACTTTTTCCTTAATTGAGCTAGGGCTTCGAGGATAGCGTCATTGGAAAGCGCGTTTAAAGACGAGTAATACGTACTTTGCAGAAAAGTCATCCGACCTCTGGTTCACGAGAAAAGCCAAAAACGAGTAGTATAATTCTACCTATCACCTTTTTCCCTAATTGAACTAGATCTTCGAGGATTGCGTCATTGGAAAGCCCTTTTAAAGACGAGTAAAAACAATTTTACAGAAAGGTCATCCGACCTCTGGTTCACGAGAAAAAGCCAAAAAGGTGTAACAAAATTCTACCTATCAACTTTTTCCCTAATTGAGCTAGATCTTCGAGGATTGTGTCATTGGAAAGCCCTTTTAAAGACGAGTAATACGTACTTTACAGAAAGGTCATCCGACCTCTGGTTCACGAGAAAAAGCCAAACACGTGTAACAAAATTCTACCTATGAACTTTTTCCCTAATTGACCTAGATCTTCGATAATTGCGTCATTGGAAAGCCCTTTTAAAGACGAGTAATAAGTACTTTACAGAAAGGTCATCCGACCTCTAGTTCACGAGAAAGAGCCAAAAACCTGTAACAAAATTCTACCTATCGACTTTTTCCCTAATTGAGCTAGATCTTCGAGGATTGCGTCATTGGAAACCCCTTTTAAAGACGAGTAACAAGTGCTTTACACAAAGGTCATCCGATCTTTAGTTCACGAGAAAAAGCCAAAAAGGTGTAACAAAATTCTACCTATCAACTTTTTCCCTAATTGAGCTAGAGCTTCGAGGATTCTGTCATTGGAAAGCCCTTTTAAAGACGAGTAACAAGTACTTTACAGAAAGGTCATCCGACCTATGGTTCACGAGAAAAAGCCAAAACCGTGTAACAAAATTCTAGTTATCAACGTTTTCCTCAATTGAGCTAGAGCTTCGAGGATTCTGTCATTGGAAAGCCCTTTTAAAGGCGAGTAATACGTACTTTACAGAAAGGTCATCCGACCTCTGGTTCACGAGAAAAAGCCAAAAATGTGTAACAAAATTCTACCTATCAACTTTTTCCCTAATTCACCTAGATCTTCGAGGATTGCGTCATTGGAAAGCCCTTTTAAAGACGAGTAAAAAGTATATTACAGAAAGGTCATCCGACCTCTAGTTCACGAGAAAAAGCCAAAAACCTGTACCAAAATTCTACCTATCAACTTTTTCCCTAATTGACCTAGATCTTCGAGGATTGCGTCATTGGAAAGCCCTTTTAAAGACGAGTAATAAGTACTTTACAGAAAGGTCATCCGACCTCTAGTTCACGAGAAAGAGCGAAAAACCTGTAACAAAATTCTACCTATCGACTTTTTCCCTAATTGAGCTAGATCTTCGAGGATTGCGTCATTGGAAACCCCTTTTAAAGACGAGTAACAAGTGCTTTACACAAAGGTCATCCGATCTCTAGTTCACGAGAAAAAGCCAAAAAGGTGTAACAAAATTCTACCTATCAACTTTTTCCCTAATTGAGCTAGAGCTTCGAGGATTCTGTCATTGGAAAGCCCTTTTAAAGACGAGTAACAAGTACTTTACAGAAAGGTCATCCGACCTATGGTTCACGAGAAAAAGCCAAAACCGTGTAACAAAATTCTAGTTATCAACGTTTTCCTCAATTGAGCTAGAGCTTCGAGGATTCTGTCATTGGAAAGCCCTTTTAAAGACGAGTAATACGTACTTTACAGAAAGGTCATCCGACCTCTGGTTCACGAGAAAAAGCCAAAAAGGTGTAACAAAATTCTACCTATCAACTTTTTCCCTAATTGACCTAGATCTTCGAGGATTGCGTCATTGGAAAGCCCTTTTAAAGACGAGTAACAAGTATATTACAGAAAGGTCATCCGACCTCTAGTTCACGAGAAAAAGCCAAAAACCTGTACCAAAATTCTACCTATCAACTTTTTCCCTAATTGACCTAGATCTTCGAGGATTGCGTCATTGGAAAGCCCTTTTAAAGACGAGTAATAAGTACTTTACAGAAAGGTCATCCGACCTCTAGTTCACGAGAAAGAGCCAAAAACCTGTAACAAAATTCTACCTATCGACTTTTTCCCTAATTGAGCTAGATCTTCGAGGATTGCGTCATTGGAAACCCCTTTTAAAGACGAGTAACAAGTGCTTTACACAAAGGTCATCCGACCTATGGTTCAGGAGAAAAAGCCAAAATCGTGTAACAAAATTCTAGTTATCAACATTTTCCTTAATTGAGCTACTGCTTCGAGGATTGTGTCATTGGAAAGCCCTCTTAAAGACGAGTAATACGTTCTTTACAGATATGTCGGCCGACCTCTGGTTCACGAGAAAAAGCCAAAAACGTTTACAAAATTCTACCTATCAACTTTTTCCCTAATTGAGCTAGAGCTTCGAGGATTGCGTCATTGGAAAGCACTTTTAAAGTCGAGTAATAAGTACTTTACAGAAAGGTCATCCGACCTCTGGTTCATGAGAAAAAGCCAAAAACTTGTAACAAAATTCTACCTATCAACTTTTTCCGTAATTGAGCTAGATCATCGAGGATTCCGTCATTGGAAAGCCCTTTTAAAGACGAGTAATACGTACTTTACAGAAAGGTCATCCGACCATTGGTTCACGAGAAAAAGCCAAAATCGTGTAACAAAATTCTAGTTATCAACATTTTCCTTAATTGAGCTAGGGCTTCGAGGATAGCGTCATTGGAAAGCCCGTTTAAAGACGAGTAATACGTACTTTGCAGAAAAGTCATCCGACCTCTGGTTCACGAGAAAAGCCAAAAAGGTGTAGCATAATTCTACCTATCACCTTTTTCCCTAATTGACCTAGATCTTCGAGGATTGCGTCATTGGAAAGCCCTTTTAAAGACGAGTAATAAGTACTTTACAGAAAGGTCATCCGACCTCTAGTTCACGAGAAAGAGCCAAAAACCTGTTACAAAATTCTACCTATCAACTTTTTCCCTAATTGAGCTAGATCTTCGAGGATTGCGTCATTGGAAAGCTCTTTTAAAGACGAGTAACACGTTCTTTACAGAAATGTCATCCGACCTCTGGTTTACAACAAAAAGCCAAAAAGTGAGAAAAATCTACCTAACAACTTTTTCCCTAATTTAGCAAGAGCTTCGAGGATAGCGTCATTGGAAAGCCCTTTTAAAGGCGAGTAATACGTATTTTACAGAAAGGTCATCCGACCTCTGGTTCGCGAGAAAAAGCCAAAAACGTGTAACAAAATTCTACCTATCAACTTTTTCCATAATTGACCTAGATCTTCGAGGATTGCGTCATTGGAAAGCCCTTTTAAAGACGAGTAATACGTACTTTACAGAAAGGTAATCCGACCTCTGGTTCACGACAAAAAGCCAAAAAGTTGGAAAAATCTACCTAACAACTTTTTCCCTAATTTAGCAACAGTTCGAGGATAGCGTCATTGGAAAGCCCGTTTAAAGACGAGTAATGCGTACTTTACAGAAAGGCCATCCGACCTGTAGTTCACGAGAAAATGCCAAAAACCTGTACCAAAATTCTACCTATCACCATTTTCCCTATTTGACCTAGATCTTCGAGGATTGCGTCATTGGAAAGCCCTTTTAAAGACGAGTAATAAGTACTTTACAGAAAGGTCATCCGACCTCTAGTTCACGAGAAAGAGCCAAAAACCTGTAACAAAATTCTACCTATCAACTTTTTCTCTAATTGAGCTAGATCTTCGAGGATTCTGTCATTGGAAAGCCCTTTTAAAGACGAGTAACAAGTACTTTACAGAAAGGTCATCCGACCTATGGTTCACGAGAAAAAGCCAAAATCGTGTAACAAAATTCTAGTTATCAACGTTTTCCTCAATTGAGCTAGAGCTTCGAGGATTGCGTCATTGGAAAGCCCTCTTAAAGACGAGTAATACGTTCTTTACAGATATGTCAGCCGACCTCTGGTTAACGAGAAAAAGCCAAAAACGTGTAACAAATTTCTACCTATCAACTTTTTCCCTAATTGAGCTAGATCATCGAGGATTGCGTCATTGGAAAGCCCTTTTAAATACGAGTACTACGTACTTTACAGGAAGGTCATCCGACCTTTGTTTCACGAGAAAAATCCAAAATCGTGTAACAAAATTCTAGTTATCAACATTTTTCTTAATTGAGCTAGTGCTTCGAGGTTTGTGTCATTGGAAAGCCCTCTTAAAGACGAGTAATACGTTCTTTACAGATATGTCATCCGACCTCTGGTTCACGAGAAAAAGCCAAAAAGGAGTAACAAAATTCTACCTATCAACTTTTTCCCTAATTGACCTAGATCTTCGAGGATTACGTCATTGGAAAGCCCTTTTAAAGACGAGTAATACGTACTTTACAGAAAGGTCATCCGACCTCTGGTTCACGAGAAAAAGCCAAAAACGTGTAACAAAATTCTAGTTATCAACATTTTCCTTAATTGAGCTACTGATTCGAGATTTGTGTCATTGGAAAGCCCTCTTAAAGACGAGTAATACGTTCTTTACAGATATGTCATCCGACCTCTGGTTCACGAGAAAAAGCCAAAAACGTGTAACAAAATTCTACCTATCAACTTTTTCCCTAATTGACCTAGATCTTCGAGAATTGCGTCATTGGAAACCCCTTTTAAAGACGAGTAATAAGTGCTTTACAGAAAGGTCATCCGACCTCTAGTTCACGAGGAAAATCGAAAAAGGTGTAACAAAATCCTATCTATCAACTTTTTCCCTAATTGACCTAGATCTTCGAGGATTGCGTCATTGGAAACCCCTTTTAAAGACGAGTAACAACTACTTTACAGAAAGGTCATCCGACCTCTAGTTCACGAGAAAAAGCCAAAAACGTGTAACAAAATTCTACCTATCAACTTTTTCCCTAATTGACCTAGATCTTCGAGGATTGCGTCATTGGAAAGCCCTTTTAAAGACGAGTAACAAGTATATTACAGAAAGGTCATCCGACCTCTAGTTCACGTGAAAAAGCCAAAAACCTGTACCAAAATTCTACCTATCAACTTTTTCCCTAATTGACCTAGATCTTCGAGGATTGCGTCATTGGAAAGCCCTTTTAAAGTCGAATAACAAGTACTTTACAGAAAGGTCATCCGACCTCTGGTTCACGAGAAAAAGCCAAAAAGGTGTAACAAAATTCTACCTATCTACTTTTTCCCTAATTGACCTAGATCTTCGAGGATTGCGTCATTGGAAAGCCATTTTAAAGAGGAGTAACACGTACTTTACGGAAAGGTCATCTGACCTTTGGTTCACGAGAAAAAGCCAAAAAGGTGTAACAAAATTCTACCTATACACTTTTTCCCTAATTGACCTAGATCTTCGAGGATTGCGTCATTGGAAAGCCCTTTTAAAGAGGAGTAACACGTACTTTACAGAAAGGTCATCCGACTTCTGGTTCACGAGAAAAAGCCAAAAACTTGTAACAAAATTCTACATATCAACTTTTTCCCTAATTGACCTAGATCTTCGAGGATTGCGTCATTGGAAACCCCTTTTAAAGACGAGTAATAAGTGCTTTACAGAAAGGTCATCCGACCTCTAGTTCACGAGGAAAATCCAAAGAGGTGTAACAAAATCCTATCTATCAACTTTTCCCTAATTGACCTAGATCTTCGAGGATTGCGTCATTGGAAACCCCTTTTAAAGACGAGTAACAACTACTTTACAGAAAGGTCATCCGACCTTTAGTTCACGAGGAAAATCCAAAAATGTGTAACAAAATTCTACCTATCAACTTTTTCCCTAATTGACCTAGATCTTCGAGGATTGCGTCATTGGAAACCCCTTTTAAAGACGAGTAATAAGTGCTTTACAGAAAGGTCATCCGACCTCTAGTTCACGAGGAAAATCCAAAAAGGTGTAACAAAATCCTACCTATCAACTTTTTCCCTAATTGACCAAGATCTTCGAGGATTGCGTCATTGGAAACCCCTTTTAAAGACGAGTAACAACTACTTTACAGAAAGGTCATCCGACCTTTAGTTCACGAGGAAAATCCAAAAAGGTGTAACAAAATTCTACCTATCAACTTTTTCCCTAATTGAGCTGGATCTTCGAGGATTGCGTCATTGGAAACCCCTTTTAAAGACGAGTAATAAGTGCTTTACAGAAAGGTCATCCGACCTTTAGTTCACGAGGAAAATCCAAAAAGGTGTAACAAAATTCTACCTCTCAACTTTTTCCCTAATTGACCTAGATCTTCGAGGATTGCGTCATTGGAAACCCCTTTTAAAGACGAGTAACAACTACTTTACAGAAAGGTCATCCGACCTTTAGTTCACGAGGAAAATCCAAAAAGGTGTAACAAAATTCTAGTTATCAACTTTTTCCCTAATTGAGCTGGATCTTCGAGGATTGCGTCATTGGAAACCCCTTTTAAAGACGAGTAATAAGTGCTTTACAGAAAGGTCATCCGACCTCTGGTTCACGAGAAAAAGCCAAAAACGTGTAACAAAATCCTACCTATCAACTTTTTCCCTAATTGAGCTAGATCTTCGAGGATTCCTTCATTATAAAGCTCGTTTAAAGACCAGTAATACGTTCTTTACAGAAAGGTCATCCGACCTCTGGTTCACGAGAAAGAGCCAAAAACCTGTAACAAAATTCTACCTATCAACTTTTTCCCTATTTGAGCTAGATCTTCGAGGATTGCGTCATTGGAAAGCCCTTTTAAAGTCGAATAACAAGTACTTTACAGAAAGGTCATCCGACCTCTGGTTCACGAGAAAAAGCCAAAAAGGTGTAACAAAATTTTACCTATCAACTTTTTCCCTAATTGACCTAGATCTTCGAGGATTACGTCATTGGAAAGCCCTTTTAAAGACGAGTAATACGTACTTTACAGAAAGGTCATCCGACCTCTGGTTCACGAGAAAAAGCCAAAAACGTGTAACAAAATTCTAGTTATCAACATTTTCCTTAATTGAGCTACTGCTTCGAGATTTGTGTCATTGGAAAGCCCTCTTAAAGACGAGTAATACGTTCTTTACAGATATGTCATCCGACCTCTGGTTCACGAGAAAAAGCCAAAAAGCTGTAACAAAATTCTACCTATCAACTTTTTCCCTAATTGACCTAGATCTTCGAGGATTGCGTCATTGGAAAGCCCTTTTAAAGAGGAGTAACACGTACTTTACAGAAAGGTCGTTTGGGTCGTTTTACCTCTAAGCGGCACTTTTTTGCACACCATGGGCTAAATGGCCAGGTCATATGGACCCCGAAGGCTCAGAGAAGGTTGGGGGAGGGGATCCACTGGAACAGCTGTTGGGAGACAGATGGTAGCCTCCCGTCAAGGCCATCCAGCGTGTTCTTTAACGTGCACAAGGTATGGCTCTCCCACACACGGGGCCACGGCTTAACGTCCATCCGACGGACGGCGGCCTTTCCAAGCCCATCGGTGTCCCTTACTGACCGTGGGCAGGGCGGGGAATTTTGCGGACATAAATCTCAACGCTGACCCAGCTGGGACTCGAACCTAGAAACTACAGATTACGAGCCTGGCGCGTTACAGAAAGGTCATCCGACCTTTGGTTCACGAGAAAAAGCCAAAATCGTGTAATAAAATTCTAGTTATCAACATTTTCCTTAATTGAGCTACTGCTTCGAGATTTGTGTCATTGGAAAGCCCTCTTAAAGACGAGTAATACGTTCTTTACAGATATGTCATCCGACCTCTGGTTCACGAGAAAAAGCCAAAAACGTGTAACAAAATTCTACCTATCAACTTTTTCCCTAATTGACCTAGATCTTCGAGAATTGCGTCATTGGAAACCCCTTTTAAAGACGAGTAATAAGTGCTTTACAGAAAGGTCATCCGACCTCTAGTTCACGAGGAAAATCGAAAAAGGTGTACCAAAATCCTATCTATCAACTTTTTCCCTAATTGACCTAGATCTTCGAGGATTGCGTCATTGGAAACCCCTTTTAAAGACGAGTAACAACTACTTTACAGAAAGGTCATCCGACCTCTGGTTCACGAGAAAAAGCCAAAAAGGTGTAACAAAATTCTACCTATCAACTTTTCACTAATTGACCCAGATCTTCGAGGATTGCGTCATTGGAAACCCCTTTTAAAGACGAGTAATAAGTGCTTTAGAGAAAGGTCATCCGACCTTTGGTTCACGAGAAAAAGCTAAAATCGTGTAACAAAATTCTAATTATCAACATTTTCCTTAATTCAGCTACTGCTTCGAGATTTGTGTCATTGGAAAGCCCTCTTAAAGACGAGTAATACGTTCTTTACAGATATGTCATCCGACCTCTGGTTCACGAGAAAAAGCCAAAAACGTGTCACAAAATTCTACCTATCAAACTTTTCCCTAATTGACCTAGATCTTCGAGGATTGCGTCATTGGAAAGCCCTTTTAAAGACGAGTAATACGTACTTTACAGAAAGGTCATCCGACCACTGGTTCACGAGAAAAATCCAAAAAGGTGTTACAAAATCCTACCTATCAACTTTTTCCCTAATTGACCAAGATCTTCGAGGATTGCGTCATTGGAAACCCCTTTTAAAGACGAGTAACAACTACTTTACAGAAAGGTCCTCCGACCTTTAGTTCACGAGGAAAATCCAAAAAGGTGTAACAAAATTCTACCTATCAACTTTTTCCCTAATTGAGCTGGATCTTCGAGGATTGCGTCATTGGAAACCCCTTTTAAAGACGAGTAATAAGTGCTTTACAGAAAGGTCATCCGACCTTTAGTTCACGAGGAAAATCCAAAAAGGTGTAACAAAATTCTACCTATCAACTTTTTCCCTAATTGACCTAGATCTTCGAGGATTGCGTCATTGGAAACCCCTTTTAAAGACGAGTAACAACTACTTTACAGAAAGGTCATACGACCTTTAGTTCACGAGGAAAATCCAAAAAGGTGTAACAAAATTCTACCTATCAACTTTTTCCCTAATTGAGCTGGATCTTCGAGGATTGCGTCATTGGAAACCCCTTTTAAAGACGAGTAATAAGTGCTTTACAGAAAGGTCATCCGACCTCTGGTTCACGAGAAAAAGCCAAAAACGTGTAACAAAATCCTACCTATCAACTTTTTCCCTAATTGAGCTAGATCTTCGAGGATTCCTTCATTATAAAGCCCGTTTAAAGACCAGTAATACGTTTTTTACAGAAAGGTCATCCGACCTCTGGTTCACGAGAAAAAGCCAAAAACCTGTAACAAAATTCTACCTATCAACTTTTTCCTTAATTGACCTAGATCTTCGAGGATTGCGTCATTGGAAAGCCCTTTCAAAGACGAGTAACAAGTACTTTACAGAAAGGTCATCCGACCTCTGGTTCACGAGAAAAAGCCAAAAAGGTGTAACAAAATTCTACCTATCAACTTTTTCCCTAATTGACCTAGATCTTCGAGGATTACGTCATTGGAAAGCCCTTTTAAAGACGAGTAATACGTACTTTACAGAAAGGTCATCCGACCTCTGGTTCACGAGAAAAAGCCAAAAACGTGTAACAAAATTCTAGTTATCAACATTTTCCTTAATTGAGCTACTGCTTCGAGATTTGTGTCATTGGAAAGCCCTCTTAAAGACGAGTAATACGTTCTTTACAGATATGTCATCCGACCTCTGGTTCACGAGAAAAAGCCAAAAAGCTGTAACAAAATTCTACCTATCAACTTTTTCCCTAATTGACCTACATCTTCGAGGATTGCGTCATTGGAAAGCCCTTTTAAAGAGGAGTAACACGTACTTTACAGAAAGGTCGTTTGGGTCGTTTTACCTCTGAGCGGCACTTTTTTGCACACCATGGGCTAAATGGCCAGGTCATATGGACCCCGAAGGCTCAGAGAAGGTTGGGGGAGGGGACCCACTGGAACAGCTGTTGGGAGACAGATGGTAGCCTCCCGTCAAGGCCATCCAGCGTGTTCTTTAACGTGCACAAGGTATGGCTCTCCCACACACGGGGCCACGGCTTAACGTCCCATCCGACGGACGGCGGCCTTTCCAAGCCCATCGGTGTCCCTTACTGACCGTGGGCAGGGCGGGGAATTTTGCGGACATAAATCTCAACGCTGACCCAGCTGGGACTCGAACCTAGAAACTACAGATTACGAGCCTGGCGCGTTACAGAAAGGTCATCCGACCTTTGGTTCACGAGAAAAAGCCAAAATCGTGTAATAAAATTCTAGTTATCAACATTTTCCTTAATTGAGCTACTGCTTCGAGATTTGTGTCATTGGAAAGCCCTCTTAAAGACGAGTAATACGTTCTTTACAGATATGTCATCCGACCTCTGGTTCACGAGAAAAAGCCAAAAACGTGTAACAAAATTCTACCTATCAACTTTTTCCCTAATTGACCTAGATCTTCGAGAATTGCGTCATTGGAAACCCCTTTTAAAGACGAGTAATAAGTGCTTTACAGAAAGGTCATCCGACCTCTAGTTCACGAGGAAAATCGAAAAAGGTGTACCAAAATCCTATCTATCAACTTTTTCCCTAATTGACCTAGATCTTCGAGGATTGCGTCATTGGAAACCCCTTTTAAAGACGAGTAACAACTACTTTACAGAAAGGTCATCCGACCTCTGGTTCACGAGAAAAAGCCAAAAAGGTGTAACAAAATTCTACCTATCAACTTTTCACTAATTGACCCAGATCTTCGAGGATTGCGTCATTGGAAACCCCTTTTAAAGACGAGTAATAAGTGCTTTACACAAAGGTCATCCGACCTTTGGTTCACGAGAAAAAGCTAAAATCGTGTAACAAAATTCTAATTATCAACATTTTCCTTAATTGAGCTACTGCTTCGAGATTTGTGTCATTGGAAAGCCCTCTTAAAGACGAGTAATACGTTCTTTACAGATATGTCATCCGACCACTGGTTCACGAGAAAAATCCAAAAAGGTGTAACAAAATCCTACCTATCAACTTTTTCCCTAATTGACCAAGATCTTCGAGGATTGCGTCATTGGAAACCCCTTTTAAAGACGAGTAACAGCTACTTTACAGAAAGGTCATCCGACCTTTAGTTCACAAGGAAAATCCAAAAAGGTGTAACAAAATTCTACCTATCAACTTTTTCCCTAATTGAGCTGGATCTTCGAGGATTGCGTCATTGGAAACCCCTTTTAAAGACGAGTAATAAGTGCTTTACAGAAAGGTCATCCGACCTTTAGTTCACGAGGAAAATCCAAAAAGGTGTAACAAAATTCTACCTATCAACTTTTTCCCTAATTGACCTAGATCTTCGAGGATTGCGTCATTGGAAACCCCTTTTAAAGACGAGTAACAACTACTTTACAGAAAGGTCATACGACCTTTAGTTCACGAGGAAAATCCAAAAAGGTGTAACAAAATTCTACCTATCAACTTTTTCCCTAATTGAGCTGGATCTTCGAGGATTGCGTCATTGGAAACCCCTTTTAAAGACGAGTAATAAGTGCTTTACAGAAAGGTCATCCGACCTCTGGTTCACGAGAAAAAGCCAAAAACGTGTAACAAAATCCTACCTATCAACTTTTTCCCTAATTGAGCTAGATCTTCGAGGATTCCTTCATTATAAAGCCCGTTTAAAGACCAGTAATACGTTTTTTACAGAAAGGTCATCCGACCTCTGGTTCACGAGAAAAAGCCAAAAACCTGTAACAAAATTCTACCTATCAACTTTTTCCCTAATTGACCTAGATCTTCGAGGATTGCGTCATTGGAAAGCCCTTTTAAAGACGAGTAACAACTACTTTACAGAAAGGTCATCCGACCTCTAGTTCACGAGAAAAAGCCAAAAACCTGTAACAAAATTCTACCTATCAACTTTTTCCCTAATTGAGCTGGATCTTCGAGGATTGCGTCATTGGAAACCCCTTTTAAAGACGAGTAATAAGTGCTTTACAGAAAGGTCATCCGACCTTTAGTTCACGAGGAAAATCCAAAAAGGTGTAACAAAATTCTACCTATCAACTTTTTCCCTAATTGACCTAGATCTTCGAGGATTGCGTCATTGGAAACCCCTTTTAAAGACGAGTAACAACTACTTTACAGAAAGGTCATACGACCTTTAGTTCACGAGGAAAATCCAAAAAGGTGTAACAAAATTCTACCTATCAACTTTTTCCCTAATTGAGCTGGATCTTCGAGGATTGCGTCATTGGAAACCCCTTTTAAAGACGAGTAATAAGTGCTTTACAGAAAGGTCATCCGACCTCTGGTTCACGAGAAAAAGCCAAAAACGTGTAACAAAATCCTACCTATCAACTTTTTCCCTAATTGAGCTAGATCTTCGAGGATTCCTTCATTATAAAGCCCGTTTAAAGACCAGTAATACGTTTTTTACAGAAAGGTCATCCGACCTCTGGTTCACGAGAAAAAGCCAAAAACCTGTAACAAAATTCTACCTATCAACTTTTTCCTTAATTGACCTAGATCTTCGAGGATTGCGTCATTGGAAAGCCCTTTCAAAGACGAGTAACAAGTACTTTACAGAAAGGTCATCCGACCTCTGGTTCACGAGAAAAAGCCAAAAAGGTGTAACAAAATTCTACCTATCAACTTTTTCCCTAATTGACCTAGATCTTCGAGGATTACGTCATTGGAAAGCCCTTTTAAAGACGAGTAATACGTACTTTACAGAAAGGTCATCCGACCTCTGGTTCACGAGAAAAAGCCAAAAACGTGTAACAAAATTCTAGTTATCAACATTTTCCTTAATTGAGCTACTGCTTCGAGATTTGTGTCATTGGAAAGCCCTCTTAAAGACGAGTAATACGTTCTTTACAGATATGTCATCCGACCTCTGGTTCACGAGAAAAAGCCAAAAAGCTGTAACAAAATTCTACCTATCAACTTTTTCCCTAATTGACCTACATCTTCGAGGATTGCGTCATTGGAAAGCCCTTTTAAAGAGGAGTAACACGTACTTTACAGAAAGGTCGTTTGGGTCGTTTTACCTCTGAGCGGCACTTTTTTGCACACCATGGGCTAAATGGCCAGGTCATATGGACCCCGAAGGCTCAGAGAAGGTTGGGGGAGGGGACCCACTGGAACAGCTGTTGGGAGACAGATGGTAGCCTCCCGTCAAGGCCATCCAGCGTGTTCTTTAACGTGCACAAGGTATGGCTCTCCCACACACGGGGCCACGGCTTAACGTCCCCTCCGACGGACGGCGGCCTTTCCAAGCCCATCGGTGTCCCTTACTGACCGTGGGCAGGGCGGGGAATTTTGCGGACATAAATCTCAACGCTGACCCAGCTGGGACTCGAAACTAGAAACTACAGATTACGAGCCTGGCGCGTTACAGAAAGGTCATCCGACCTTTGGTTCACGAGAAAAAGCCAAAATCGTGTAATAAAATTCTAGTTATCAACATTTTCCTTAATTGAGCTACTGCTTCGAGATTTGTGTCATTGGAAAGCCCTCTTAAAGACGAGTAATACGTTCTTTACAGATATGTCATCCGACCTCTGGTTCACGAGAAAAAGCCAAAAACGTGTAACAAAATTCTACCTATCAACTTTTTCCCTAATTGACCTAGATCTTCGAGAATTGCGTCATTGGAAACCCCTTTTAAAGACGAGTAATAAGTGCTTTACAGAAAGGTCATCCGACCTCTAGTTCACGAGGAAAATCGAAAAAGGTGTACCAAAATCCTATCTATCAACTTTTTCCCTAATTGACCTAGATCTTCGAGGATTGCGTCATTGGAAACCCCTTTTAAAGACGAGTAACAACTACTTTACAGAAAGGTCATCCGACCTCTGGTTCACGAGAAAAAGCCAAAAAGGTGTAACAAAATTCTACCTATCAACTTTTCACTAATTGACCCAGATCTTCGAGGATTGCGTCATTGGAAACCCCTTTTAAAGACGAGTAATAAGTGCTTTACAGAAAGGTCATCCGACCTTTGGTTCACGAGAAAAAGCTAAAATCGTGTAACAAAATTCTAATTATCAACATTTTCCTTAATTGAGCTACTGCTTCGAGATTTGTGTCATTGGAAAGCCCTCTTAAAGACGAGTAATACGTTCTTTACAGATATGTCATCCGACCACTGGTTCACGAGAAAAATCCAAAAAGGTGTAACAAAATCCTACCTATCAACTTTTTCCCTAATTGACCAAGATCTTCGAGGATTGCGTCATTGGAAACCCCTTTTAAAGACGAGTAACAACTACTTTACAGAAAGGTCATCCGACCTTTAGTTCACGAGGAAAATCCAAAAAGGTGTAACAAAATTCTACCTATCAACTTTTTCCCTAATTGAGCTGGATCTTCGAGGATTGCGTCATTGGAAACCCCTTTTAAAGACGAGTAATAAGTGCTTTACAGAAAGGTCATCCGACCTTTAGTTCACGAGGAAAATCCAAAAAGGTGTAACAAAATTCTACCTATCAACTTTTTCCCTAATTGACCTAGATCTTCGAGGATTGCGTCATTGGAAACCCCTTTTAAAGACGAGTAACAACTACTTTACAGAAAGGTCATACGACCTTTAGTTCACGAGGAAAATCCAAAAAGGTGTAACAAAATTCTACCTATCAACTTTTTCCCTAATTGAGCTGGATCTTCGAGGATTGCGTCATTGGAAACCCCTTTTAAAGACGAGTAATAAGTGCTTTACAGAAAGGTCATCCGACCTCTGGTTCACGAGAAAAAGCCAAAAACGTGTAACAAAATCCTACCTATCAACTTTTTCCCTAATTGAGCTAGATCTTCGAGGATTCCTTCATTATAAAGCCCGTTTAAAGACCAGTAATACGTTTTTTACAGAAAGGTCATCCGACCTCTGGTTCACGAGAAAAAGCCAAAAACCTGTAACAAAATTCTACCTATCAACTTTTTCCCTAATTGACCTAGATCTTCGAGGATTGCGTCATTGGAAAGCCCTTTTAAAGACGAGTAACAACTACTTTACAGAAAGGTCATCCGACCTCTAGTTCACGAGAAAAAGCCAAAAACCTGTAACAAAATTCTACCTATCAACTTTTTCCCTAATTGACCTAGATCTTCGAGGATTGCGTCATTGGAAAGCCCTTTTGAAGACGAGTAATACGTACTTTACAGAAAGGTCATCCGACCTCTGGTTCACGAGAAAAAGCCAAAAACGTGTAACAAAATTCTACCTATCAACTTTTTCCCTAATTGACCTAGATCTTCGAGGATTGCGTCATTGGAAAGCCCTTTTAAAGACGAGTAATAAGTGTTTTACAGAAAGGTCATCCGACCTTTGGTTCACGAGAAAAAGCTAAAATCGTGTAACAAAATTCTAATTATCAACATTTTCCTTAATTGGGCTACTGCTTCGAGATTTGTGTCATTGGAAAGCCTTCTTAAAGACGAGTAATACGTTCTTTACAGATATGTTATCCGACCTCTGGTTCACGAGAAAAAGCCAAAAACGTGTAACAAAATTCTACCTATCAACTTTTTCCCTAATTGACCTAGATCTTCGAGAATTGCGTCATTCGAAACCCCTTTTAAAGACGAGTAATAAGTGCTTTACAGAAAGGTCATCCGACCTCTAGTTCACGAGGAAAATCGAAAAAGGTGTAACAAAATCCTATCTATCAACTTTTTCCCTAATTGACCTAGATCTTCAAGGATTGCGTCATTGGAAACCCCTTTTAAAGACGAGTAACAACTACTTTACAGAAAGGTCATCCGACCTCTGGTTCACGAGAAAAAGCCAAAAAGGTGTAACAAAATTCTACCTATCAACTTTTCCCTAATTGACCCAGATCTTCGAGGATTGCGTCATTGGAAACCCCTTTTAAAGACCAGTAATAAGTGCTTTACAGAAAGGTCATCCGACCTTTGGTTCACGAGAAAAAGCTAAAATCGTGTAACAAAATTCTAATTATCAACATTTTCCTTAATTGAGCTACTGCTTCGAGATTTGTGTCATTGGAAAGCCCTCTTAAAGACGAGTAATACGTTCATTACAGATATGTCATCCGACCTCTGGTTCACGAGAAAAAGCCAAAAACGTGTAACAAAATTCTACCTATCAACCTTTTCCCTAATTGACCTAGATCTTCGAGGATTGCGTCATTGGAAAACCCTTTTAAAGAGGAGTAACACGTACTTTACAGAAAGGTCATCCGACTTCTGGTTCACGAGAAAAAGCCAAAAACTTGTAACAAAATTCTACATATCAACTTTTTCCCTAATTGACCTAGATCTTCGAAAATTGCGTCATTGGAAACCCCTTTTAAAGACGAGTAATAAGTGCTTTACAGAAAGGTCATCCGACCTTTGGTTCACGAGAAAAAGCCAAAAATGTATAACAAAATTCTACCTATCAACTTTTTCCCTAATTGACCTAGATCTTCGAGGATTGCGTCATTGGAAAGCCCTTTTAAAGTCGAATAACAAGTACTTTACAGAAAGGTCATCCGACCTCTGGTTCACGAGAAAAAGCCAAAAAGGTGTAACAAAATTCTACCTATTAACTTTTTCCCTAATTGACCTAGATCTTCGAGGATTGCGTCATTGGAAAGCCCTTTTAAAGGCGAATAACAACTACTTTACAGAAGGGTCATCCGACCTCTGGTTCACGAGGAAAATCCAAAAAGGTGTAACAAAATTCTACCTATCAACTTTTTCCCTAATTGACCTAGATCTTCGAGGATTGCGTCATTGGAAACCCCTTTTAAAGACGAGTAATAAGTGCTTTACAGAAAGGTCATCCGACCTTTGGTTCAGGAGAAAAAGCTAAAATCGTGTAACAAAATTCTAATTATCAACATTTTCCTTAATTGAGCTACTGCTTCGAGATTTGTGTCATTGGAAAGCCTTCTTAAAGACGAGTAATACGTTCTTTACAGATATGTCATCCGACCTCTGGTTCACGAGAAAAAGCCAAAAACGTGTAACAAAATTCTACCTATTAACTTTTTCCCTAATTGACCTAGATCTTCGAGGATAGCGTCATTGGAAAGCCCTTTTAAAGGCGAATAACAACTACTTTACAGAAGGGTCATCCGACCTCTGGTTCACGAGGAAAATCCAAAAAGGTGTAACAAAATTCTACCTATCAACTTTTTCCCTAATTGAGCTGGATCTTCGAGGATTGCGTCATTGGAAACCCCTTTTAAAGACGAGTAATAAGTGCTTTACAGAAAGGTCATCCGACCTCTGGTTCACGAGAAAAAGCCAAAAACGTGTAACAAAATCCTACCTATCAACTTTTTCCCTAATTGAGCTAGATCTTCGAGGATTCCTTCATTATAAAGCCCGTTTAAAGACCAGTAATACGTTTTTTACAGAAAGGTCATCCGACCTCTGGTTCACGAGAAAAAGCCAAAAACCTGTAACAAAATTCTACCTATCAACTTTTTCCTTAATTGACCTAGATCTTCGAGGATTGCGTCATTGGAAAGCCCTTTCAAAGACGAGTAACAAGTACTTTACAGAAAGGTCATCCGACCTCTGGTTCACGAGAAAAAGCCAAAAAGGTGTAACAAAATTCTACCTATCAACTTTTTCCCTAATTGACCTAGATCTTCGAGGATTACGTCATTGGAAAGCCCTTTTAAAGACGAGTAATACGTACTTTACAGAAAGGTCATCCGACCTCTGGTTCACGAGAAAAAGCCAAAAACGTGTAACAAAATTCTAGTTATCAACATTTTCCTTAATTGAGCTACTGCTTCGAGATTTGTGTCATTGGAAAGCCCTCTTAAAGACGAGTAATACGTTCTTTACAGATATGTCATCCGACCTCTGGTTCACGAGAAAAAGCCAAAAAGCTGTAACAAAATTCTACCTATCAACTTTTTCCCTAATTGACCTACATCTTCGAGGATTGCGTCATTGGAAAGCCCTTTTAAAGAGGAGTAACACGTACTTTACAGAAAGGTCGTTTGGGTCGTTTTACCTCTGAGCGGCACTTTTTTGCACACCATGGGCTAAATGGCCAGGTCATATGGACCCCGAAGGCTCAGAGAAGGTTGGGGGAGGGGACCCACTGGAACAGCTGTTGGGAGACAGATGGTAGCCTCCCGTCAAGGCCATCCAGCGTGTTCTTTAACGTGCACAAGGTATGGCTCTCCCACACACGGGGCCACGGCTTAACGTCCCATCCGACGGACGGCGGCCTTTCCAAGCCCATCGGTGTCCCTTACTGACCGTGGGCAGGGCGGGGAATTTTGCGGACATAAATCTCAACGCTGACCCAGCTGGGACTCGAACCTAGAAACTACAGATTACGAGCCTGGCGCGTTACAGAAAGGTCATCCGACCTTTGGTTCACGAGAAAAAGCCAAAATCGTGTAATAAAATTCTAGTTATCAACATTTTCCTTAATTGAGCTACTGCTTCGAGATTTGTGTCATTGGAAAGCCCTCTTAAAGACGAGTAATACGTTCTTTACAGATATGTCATCCGACCTCTGGTTCACGAGAAAAAGCCAAAAACGTGTAACAAAATTCTACCTATCAACTTTTTCCCTAATTGACCTAGATCTTCGAGAATTGCGTCATTGGAAACCCCTTTTAAAGACGAGTAATAAGTGCTTTACAGAAAGGTCATCCGACCTCTAGTTCACGAGGAAAATCGAAAAAGGTGTACCAAAATCCTATCTATCAACTTTTTCCCTAATTGACCTAGATCTTCGAGGATTGCGTCATTGGAAACCCCTTTTAAAGACGAGTAACAACTACTTTACAGAAAGGTCATCCGACCTCTGGTTCACGAGAAAAAGCCAAAAAGGTGTAACAAAATTCTACCTATCAACTTTTCACTAATTGACCCAGATCTTCGAGGATTGCGTCATTGGAAACCCCTTTTAAAGACGAGTAATAAGTGCTTTACACAAAGGTCATCCGACCTTTGGTTCACGAGAAAAAGCTAAAATCGTGTAACAAAATTCTAATTATCAACATTTTCCTTAATTGAGCTACTGCTTCGAGATTTGTGTCATTGGAAAGCCCTCTTAAAGACGAGTAATACGTTCTTTACAGATATGTCATCCGACCACTGGTTCACGAGAAAAATCCAAAAAGGTGTAACAAAATCCTACCTATCAACTTTTTCCCTAATTGACCAAGATCTTCGAGGATTGCGTCATTGGAAACCCCTTTTAAAGACGAGTAACAACTACTTTACAGAAAGGTCATCCGACCTTTAGTTCACAAGGAAAATCCAAAAAGGTGTAACAAAATTCTACCTATCAACTTTTTCCCTAATTGAGCTGGATCTTCGAGGATTGCGTCATTGGAAACCCCTTTTAAAGACGAGTAATAAGTGCTTTACAGAAAGGTCATCCGACCTTTAGTTCACGAGGAAAATCCAAAAAGGTGTAACAAAATTCTACCTATCAACTTTTTCCCTAATTGACCTAGATCTTCGAGGATTGCGTCATTGGAAACCCCTTTTAAAGACGAGTAACAACTACTTTACAGAAAGGTCATACGACCTTTAGTTCACGAGGAAAATCCAAAAAGGTGTAACAAAATTCTACCTATCAACTTTTTCCCTAATTGAGCTGGATCTTCGAGGATTGCGTCATTGGAAACCCCTTTTAAAGACGAGTAATAAGTGCTTTACAGAAAGGTCATCCGACCTCTGGTTCACGAGAAAAAGCCAAAAACGTGTAACAAAATCCTACCTATCAACTTTTTCCCTAATTGAGCTAGATCTTCGAGGATTCCTTCATTATAAAGCCCGTTTAAAGACCAGTAATACGTTTTTTACAGAAAGGTCATCCGACCTCTGGTTCACGAGAAAAAGCCAAAAACCTGTAACAAAATTCTACCTATCAACTTTTTCCCTAATTGACCTAGATCTTCGAGGATTGCGTCATTGGAAAGCCCTTTTAAAGACGAGTAACAACTACTTTACAGAAAGGTCATCCGACCTCTAGTTCACGAGAAAAAGCCAAAAACCTGTAACAAAATTCTACCTATCAACTTTTTCCCTAATTGAGCTGGATCTTCGAGGATTGCGTCATTGGAAACCCCTTTTAAAGACGAGTAATAAGTGCTTTACAGAAAGGTCATCCGACCTTTAGTTCACGAGGAAAATCCAAAAAGGTGTAACAAAATTCTACCTATCAACTTTTTCCCTAATTGACCTAGATCTTCGAGGATTGCGTCATTGGAAACCCCTTTTAAAGACGAGTAACAACTACTTTACAGAAAGGTCATACGACCTTTAGTTCACGAGGAAAATCCAAAAAGGTGTAACAAAATTCTACCTATCAACTTTTTCCCTAATTGAGCTGGATCTTCGAGGATTGCGTCATTGGAAACCCCTTTTAAAGACGAGTAATAAGTGCTTTACAGAAAGGTCATCCGACCTCTGGTTCACGAGAAAAAGCCAAAAACGTGTAACAAAATCCTACCTATCAACTTTTTCCCTAATTGAGCTAGATCTTCGAGGATTCCTTCATTATAAAGCCCGTTTAAAGACCAGTAATACGTTTTTTACAGAAAGGTCATCCGACCTCTGGTTCACGAGAAAAAGCCAAAAACCTGTAACAAAATTCTACCTATCAACTTTTTCCTTAATTGACCTAGATCTTCGAGGATTGCGTCATTGGAAAGCCCTTTCAAAGACGAGTAACAAGTACTTTACAGAAAGGTCATCCGACCTCTGGTTCACGAGAAAAAGCCAAAAAGGTGTAACAAAATTCTACCTATCAACTTTTTCCCTAATTGACCTAGATCTTCGAGGATTACGTCATTGGAAAGCCCTTTTAAAGACGAGTAATACGTACTTTACAGAAAGGTCATCCGACCTCTGGTTCACGAGAAAAAGCCAAAAACGTGTAACAAAATTCTAGTTATCAACATTTTCCTTAATTGAGCTACTGCTTCGAGATTTGTGTCATTGGAAAGCCCTCTTAAAGACGAGTAATACGTTCTTTACAGATATGTCATCCGACCTCTGGTTCACGAGAAAAAGCCAAAAAGCTGTAACAAAATTCTACCTATCAACTTTTTCCCTAATTGACCTACATCTTCGAGGATTGCGTCATTGGAAAGCCCTTTTAAAGAGGAGTAACACGTACTTTACAGAAAGGTCGTTTGGGTCGTTTTACCTCTGAGCGGCACTTTTTTGCACACCATGGGCTAAATGGCCAGGTCATATGGACCCCGAAGGCTCAGAGAAGGTTGGGGGAGGGGACCCACTGGAACAGCTGTTGGGAGACAGATGGTAGCCTCCCGTCAAGGCCATCCAGCGTGTTCTTTAACGTGCACAAGGTATGGCTCTCCCACACACGGGGCCACGGCTTAACGTCCCCTCCGACGGACGGCGGCCTTTCCAAGCCCATCGGTGTCCCTTACTGACCGTGGGCAGGGCGGGGAATTTTGCGGACATAAATCTCAACGCTGACCCAGCTGGGACTCGAACCTAGAAACTACAGATTACGAGCCTGGCGCGTTACAGAAAGGTCATCCGACCTTTGGTTCACGAGAAAAAGCCAAAATCGTGTAATAAAATTCTAGTTATCAACATTTTCCTTAATTGAGCTACTGCTTCGAGATTTGTGTCATTGGAAAGCCCTCTTAAAGACGAGTAATACGTTCTTTACAGATATGTCATCCGACCTCTGGTTCACGAGAAAAAGCCAAAAACGTGTAACAAAATTCTACCTATCAACTTTTTCCCTAATTGACCTAGATCTTCGAGAATTGCGTCATTGGAAACCCCTTTTAAAGACGAGTAATAAGTGCTTTACAGAAAGGTCATCCGACCTCTAGTTCACGAGGAAAATCGAAAAAGGTGTACCAAAATCCTATCTATCAACTTTTTCCCTAATTGACCTAGATCTTCGAGGATTGCGTCATTGGAAACCCCTTTTAAAGACGAGTAACAACTACTTTACAGAAAGGTCATCCGACCTCTGGTTCACGAGAAAAAGCCAAAAAGGTGTAACAAAATTCTACCTATCAACTTTTCACTAATTGACCCAGATCTTCGAGGATTGCGTCATTGGAAACCCCTTTTAAAGACGAGTAATAAGTGCTTTACAGAAAGGTCATCCGACCTTTGGTTCACGAGAAAAAGCTAAAATCGTGTAACAAAATTCTAATTATCAACATTTTCCTTAATTGAGCTACTGCTTCGAGATTTGTGTCATTGGAAAGCCCTCTTAAAGACGAGTAATACGTTCTTTACAGATATGTCATCCGACCACTGGTTCACGAGAAAAATCCAAAAAGGTGTAACAAAATCCTACCTATCAACTTTTTCCCTAATTGACCAAGATCTTCGAGGATTGCGTCATTGGAAACCCCTTTTAAAGACGAGTAACAACTACTTTACAGAAAGGTCATCCGACCTTTAGTTCACGAGGAAAATCCAAAAAGGTGTAACAAAATTCTACCTATCAACTTTTTCCCTAATTGAGCTGGATCTTCGAGGATTGCGTCATTGGAAACCCCTTTTAAAGACGAGTAATAAGTGCTTTACAGAAAGGTCATCCGACCTTTAGTTCACGAGGAAAATCCAAAAAGGTGTAACAAAATTCTACCTATCAACTTTTTCCCTAATTGACCTAGATCTTCGAGGATTGCGTCATTGGAAACCCCTTTTAAAGACGAGTAACAACTACTTTACAGAAAGGTCATACGACCTTTAGTTCACGAGGAAAATCCAAAAAGGTGTAACAAAATTCTACCTATCAACTTTTTCCCTAATTGAGCTGGATCTTCGAGGATTGCGTCATTGGAAACCCCTTTTAAAGACGAGTAATAAGTGCTTTACAGAAAGGTCATCCGACCTCTGGTTCACGAGAAAAAGCCAAAAACGTGTAACAAAATCCTACCTATCAACTTTTTCCCTAATTGAGCTAGATCTTCGAGGATTCCTTCATTATAAAGCCCGTTTAAAGACCAGTAATACGTTTTTTACAGAAAGGTCATCCGACCTCTGGTTCACGAGAAAAAGCCAAAAACCTGTAACAAAATTCTACCTATCAACTTTTTCCCTAATTGACCTAGATCTTCGAGGATTGCGTCATTGGAAAGCCCTTTTAAAGACGAGTAACAACTACTTTACAGAAAGGTCATCCGACCTCTAGTTCACGAGAAAAAGCCAAAAACCTGTAACAAAATTCTACCTATCAACTTTTTCCCTAATTGACCTAGATCTTCGAGGATTGCGTCATTGGAAAGCCCTTTTGAAGACGAGTAATACGTACTTTACAGAAAGGTCATCCGACCTCTGGTTCACGAGAAAAAGCCAAAAACGTGTAACAAAATTCTACCTATCAACTTTTTCCCTAATTGACCTAGATCTTCGAGGATTGCGTCATTGGAAAGCCCTTTTAAAGACGAGTAATAAGTGTTTTACAGAAAGGTCATCCGACCTTTGGTTCACGAGAAAAAGCTAAAATCGTGTAACAAAATTCTAATTATCAACATTTTCCTTAATTGGGCTACTGCTTCGAGATTTGTGTCATTGGAAAGCCTTCTTAAAGACGAGTAATACGTTCTTTACAGATATGTTATCCGACCTCTGGTTCACGAGAAAAAGCCAAAAACGTGTAACAAAATTCTACCTATCAACTTTTTCCCTAATTGACCTAGATCTTCGAGAATTGCGTCATTCGAAACCCCTTTTAAAGACGAGTAATAAGTGCTTTACAGAAAGGTCATCCGACCTCTAGTTCACGAGGAAAATCGAAAAAGGTGTAACAAAATCCTATCTATCAACTTTTTCCCTAATTGACCTAGATCTTCAAGGATTGCGTCATTGGAAACCCCTTTTAAAGACGAGTAACAACTACTTTACAGAAAGGTCATCCGACCTCTGGTTCACGAGAAAAAGCCAAAAAGGTGTAACAAAATTCTACCTATCAACTTTTCCCTAATTGACCCAGATCTTCGAGGATTGCGTCATTGGAAACCCCTTTTAAAGACCAGTAATAAGTGCTTTACAGAAAGGTCATCCGACCTTTGGTTCACGAGAAAAAGCTAAAATCGTGTAACAAAATTCTAATTATCAACATTTTCCTTAATTGAGCTACTGCTTCGAGATTTGTGTCATTGGAAAGCCCTCTTAAAGACGAGTAATACGTTCATTACAGATATGTCATCCGACCTCTGGTTCACGAGAAAAAGCCAAAAACGTGTAACAAAATTCTACCTATCAACCTTTTCCCTAATTGACCTAGATCTTCGAGGATTGCGTCATTGGAAAACCCTTTTAAAGAGGAGTAACACGTACTTTACAGAAAGGTCATCCGACTTCTGGTTCACGAGAAAAAGCCAAAAACTTGTAACAAAATTCTACATATCAACTTTTTCCCTAATTGACCTAGATCTTCGAAAATTGCGTCATTGGAAACCCCTTTTAAAGACGAGTAATAAGTGCTTTACAGAAAGGTCATCCGACCTTTGGTTCACGAGAAAAAGCCAAAAATGTATAACAAAATTCTACCTATCAACTTTTTCCCTAATTGACCTAGATCTTCGAGGATTGCGTCATTGGAAAGCCCTTTTAAAGTCGAATAACAAGTACTTTACAGAAAGGTCATCCGACCTCTGGTTCACGAGAAAAAGCCAAAAAGGTGTAACAAAATTCTACCTATCAACTTTTTCCCTAATTGACCCAGATCTTCGAGGATTGCGTCATTGGAAACCCCTTTTAAAGACGAGTAATAAGTGCTTTACAGAAAGGTCATCCGACCTTTGGTTCACAAGAAAAAGCTAAAATCGTGTAAGAAAATTCTAATTATCAACATTTTCCTTAATTGAGCTACTGCTTCGAGATTTGTGTCATTGGAAAGCCTTCTTAAAGACGAGTAATACGTTCTTTACAGATATGTCATCCGACCTCTGGTTCACGAGAAAAAGCCAAAAAGGTGTAACAAAATTCTACCTATCAACTTTTTCCCTAATTGACCTAGATCTTCGAGGATTGCGTCATTGGAAACCCCTTTTAAAGACGAGTAATAAGTGCTTTACAGAAAGGTCATCCGACCTTTGGTTCAGGAGAAAAAGCTAAAATCGTGTAACAAAATTCTAATTATCAACATTTTCCTTAATTGAGCTACTGCTTCGAGATTTGTGTCATTGGAAAGCCTTCTTAAAGACGAGTAATACGTTCTTTACAGATATGTCATCCGACCTCTGGTTCACGAGAAAAAGCCAAAAACGTGTAACAAAATTCTACCTATTAACTTTTTCCCTAATTGACCTAGATCTTCGAGGATTGCGTCATTGGAAAGCCCTTTTAAAGGCGAATAACAACTACTTTACAGAAGGGTCATCCGACCTCTGGTTCACGAGAAAAAGCCAAAAACGTGTAACAAAATTCTACCTATCAACTTTTTCCCTAATTGACCTAGATCTTCGAGGATTGCGTCATTGGAAAGCCCTTTTAAAGACGAGTAACAAGTACTTTACAGAAAGGTCATCCGACCTCTAGTTCACGAGAAAAAGCCAAAAACCTGTAACAAAATTCTACCTATCAACTTTTTCCGTAATTGAGCTAGATCATCGAGGATTCCGTCGTTGGAAAGCCCTTTTAAAGACGAGTAATACGTACTTTACAGAAAGGTCATCCGACCACTGGTTCACGAGAAAAAGCGAAAAATGTGTAACAAAATTCTACCTATCAACTTTTTCCCTAACTGACCTAGATCTTCGAGGATTCCGTCATTGGAAAGCCCTTTTAAAGACGAGTAACAAGTACTTTACAGAAAGGTCATCCGACCTCTAGTTCACGAGAAAAAGCCAAAAACCTGTAACAAAATTCTACCTATCAACTTTTTCCGTAATTGAGCTAGATCATCGACGATTGCGTCATTAGAAAGCCCTTTTAAAGTCGAGTAATACGTACTTTACAGAAAGGTCATCCGATATCTGGTTCACGAGAAAAAGCCAAAAAGGTGTAACAAAATTATACCTATCAACTTTTTCCCTAATTGTGCTAGATCTTCGAGGATTGCGTCATTGGAAAGTCCTTTTAAAGTCGAGTAACAAGTACTTTACAAAAAGGTCATCCGACCTGTGGTTCACGAGAAAAAGCCAAAAAGGTGTAACAAAATTCTACCTATCAACGTTTTCCCTAATTGAGCTAGATCTTCGAGGATTGCGTCATTGGAAAGCCCTTTTAAAGAGGAGTAACACGTACATTACAGAAAGGTCATCCGACCTCTGGTTCACGAGAAAAAGCCAAAAACGTGTAATAAAATTATACCTATCAACTTTTTCCCTAATTGACCTAGATCTTCGAGGATTGCGTCATTGGAAAGCCCTTTTAAAGACTAGTAATACGTACTTTACAGAAAGGTCATCCGACCTCTGGTTCACGAGAAAAAGCCAAAAACGTGTAACAAAATTCTACCCATCAACTTTTTCCCTAATTGACCTAGATGTTCGAGGATTGCGTCATTGGAAAGCCCTTTTAAAGTCGAGTAACAAGTATTTTACAGAAAGGTCATCCGACCTGTAGTTCACGAGAAAAAGCCAAAAACTTGTAACAAAATTCTACCTATCAACTTTTTCCCTAATTGAGCTAGATCATCGAGGATTGCGTCATTGGAAAGCCCTTTTTAATACGAGTACTACGTACTTTACAGGAAGGTCATCCGACCTTTGTTTCACGAGAAAAATCCAAAATCGTGTAACAAAATTCTAGTTATCAACATTTTTCTTAATTGAGATAGTGCTTCGAGGTTTGTGTCATTGGAAAGCCCTCTTAAAGACGAGTAATACGTTCTTTACAGATATGTCATCCGACCTCTGGTTCACGAGAAAAAGCCAAAAACGTGTAACAAAATTCTACCTATCAACTTTTTCCCTAATTGACCTAGATCTTCGAGGATTGCGTCATTGGAAAGCCCTTTAAAGACGAGTAATACGTACTTTACAGAAAGGTTATCCGACCTTTGGTTCACGAGAAAAAGCCAAAATCGTGTAATAAAATTCTAGTTATCAACATTTTCCTTAATTGAGCTAGTGCTTCGAGGTTTGTGTCATTGGAAAGCCCTCTTAAAGACGAGTAATACGTTCTTTACAGATATTTCATCCGACCTCTGGTTCACGAGAAAAAGCCAAAAACGTGTAACAAAATTCTACCTATCAACTTTTTCCCTAATTGAGCTAGATCTTCGAGGATTGCGTAACTGGAAAGCCCTATTAAAGACGAGTAATACGTACTTTACAGAAAGGTCATCCGACCACTAGTTCACGAGAAAAAGCCAAAAACCTGTAACAAAATTCTACCTATCAACTTTTTCCGTAATTGAGCTAGATCATCGACGATTGCGTCATTAGAAAGCCCTTTTAAAGACGAGTAACACGTACTTTACAGAAAGGTCATCCGACTTCTGGTTCACGAGAAAAAGCCAAAAACGTGTAACAAAATTCTACCTATCAACCTTTTTCCTAATTGAGCTAGATCTTCGAGGGTTGCGTCATTGGAAAGCCCTTTTTTAAGACGAGTAATACGTACTTTACAGAAAGCTCATCCGACTTCTGGTTCACGAGAAAAAGCCAAAAACGTGTAACAAAATTCTACCTATCAACTTTTTCCCTAATTGAGCTAGATCTTCGAGGATTGCGTCATTGGAAAGCCCTTTTAAAGTCGAGTAACAAGTACTTTACAGAAAGGTCATCCGACCTCTGGTTCACGAGAAAAAGCCAAAAAGGTGTAACAAAATTCTACCTATCAACTTTTTCCCTAATTGACCTAGATCTTCGAGGATTGCGTCATTGGAAAGCCCTTTTAAAGAGGAGTAACACGTATTTTACAGAAAGGTCATCCGACCTCTGGTTCACGAGAAAAAGCCAAAAATTTGTAACAAAATTCTACCTATCAACTTTTTCCGTAATTGAGCTAGATCATCGAGGATTCCGTCATTGGAAAGCCCTTTTAAAGACGAGTAATACGTACTTTACAGAAAGGTCATCCGACCACTAGTTCACGAGAAAAAGCCAAAAACCTGTAACAAAATTCTACCTATCAACTTTTTCCGTAATTGAGCTAGATCATCGACGATTGCGTCATTAGAAAGCCCTTTTAAAGACGAGTAACACGTACTTTACAGAAAGGTCATCCGACTTCTGGTTCACGAGAAAAAGCCAAAAACGTGTAACAAAATTCTACCTATCAACATTTTTCCTAATTGAGCTAGATCTTCGAGGATTGCGTCATTGGAAAGCCCTTTTAAAGACGAGTAATACGTACTTTACAGAAAGGTCATCCGACCACTAGTTCACGAGAAAAAGCCAAAAAAGTGTATCAAAATCCTACCTATCAACTTTTTCCCTAATTGACCAAGATCTTCGAGGATTGCGTCATTGGAAACCCCTTTTAAAGACGAGTAACAACTACTTTACAGAAAGGTCGTCCGACCTCTAGTTCACGAGGAAAATCCAAAAAGGTGTAACAAAATCCTACCTATCAACTTTTTCCCTAATTGAGCTAGATCTTCGAGGATTCCTTCATTATAAAGCCCGTTTAAAGACCAGTAATACGTTCGTTACAGAAAGGTCATCCGACCTCTGGTTCACGAGAAAAAGCCAAAAACGTGTAACAAAATTCTACCTATCAACTTTTTCCCTAATTGACCTAGATCTTCGAGGATTGCGTCACTGGAAAGCCCTTTTAAAGACGAGTAACAAGTACTTTACAGAAATTTCATCCGACCTCTAGTTCACGAGAAAAAGCCAAAAACCTGTAACAAAATTCTACCTATCAACTTTTTCCCTAATTGACCTAGATCTTCGAGGATTGCGTCATTGGAAAGCCCTTTTAAAGTCGAGTAACAAGTACTTTACAGAAAGGTCATCCGACCACTGGTTCACGAGAAAAAGCCAAAAAGGTGTAACAAAATTCTACCTATCAACTTTTTCCCTAATTGAGCTAGATCTTTGAGGATTGCGTCATTGGAAAGCCCTTTTAAAGAGGAGTAACACGTACTTTACAGAAAGGTCATCCGACCTTTGGTTCACGAGAAAAAGCCAAAATTGTGTAATAAAATTCTAGTTATCAACATTTTCCTTAATTGAGCTACCGCTTCGAGATTTGTGTCATTGGAAAGCCCTCTTAAAGACGAGTAATACGTTCTTTACAGATATGTCATCCGACCTCTGGTTCACGAGAAAAAGCCAAAAACGTGTAACAAAATTCTACCTATCAACTTTTTCCCTAATTGACCTAGATCTTCGAGAATTGCGTCATTGGAAACCCCTTTTACAGACGAGTAATAAGTGCTTTACAGAAAGGTCATCCGACCTCTAGTTCACGAGGAAAATCCAAAAAGGTGTAACAAAATCCTATCTATCAACTTTTTCCCTAATTGACCTAGATCTTCGAGGATTGCGTCATTGGAAACCCCTTTTAAAGACGAGTAACAACTACTTTACAGAAAGGTCATCCGACCTCTAGTTCACGAGGAAAATCCAAAAAGGTGTAACAAAATTCTACCTATCAACTTTTTCCCTAATTGACCCAGATCTTCGAGGATTGCGTCATTGGAAACCCCTTTTAAAGACGAGTAATAAGTGCTTTACAGAAAGGTCATCCGACCTTTGGTTCACGAGAAAAAGCTAAAATCGTGTAACAAAATTCTAATTATCAACATTTTCCTTAATTGAGCTACTGCTTCGAGATTTGTGTCATTGGAAAGCCTTCTTAAAGACGAGTAATACGTTCTTTACAGATATGTCATCCGACCTCTGGTTCACGAGAAAAAGCCAAAAACGTGTAACAAAATTCTACCTATCAACTTTTTCCCTAATTGAGCTAGATCCTCGAGGATTGCGTCATTGGAAAGCCCTTTTAAATACGAGTACTACGTACTTTACAGAAAGGTCATCCGACCTTTGGTTCACGAGAAAAAGCCAAAATCGTGTAATAAAATTCTAGTTATCAACATTTTCCTTAATTGAGCTACTGCTTCGAGATTTGTGTCATTGGAAAGCCCTCTTAAAGACGAGTAATACGTTCTTTACAGATATGTCATCCGACCTCTGGTTCACGAGAAAAAGCCAAAAACGTGTAACAAAATTCTACCTATCAACTTTTTCCCTAATTGACCTAGATCTTCGAGGATTGCGTCATTGGAAACCCCTTTTAAAGACGAGTAACAACTACTTTACAGAAAGGTCATCCGACCTCTAGTTCACGAGAAAAAGCCAAAAACGTGTAACAAAATTCTACCTATCAACTTTTTCCCTAATTGACCTAGATCTTCGAGGATTGCGTCATTGGAAAGCCCTTTTAAAGACGAGTAACAAGTATATTACAGAAAGGTCATCCGACCTCTAGTTCACGAGAAAAAGCCAAAAACCTGTACCAAAATTCTACCTATCAACTTTTTCCCTAATTGATCTAGATCTTCGAGGATTGCGTCATTGGAAAGCCCTTTTAAAGTCGAGTAACAAGTACTTTACAGAAAGGTCATCCGACCTCTGGTTCACGAGAAAAAGCCAAAAAGGTGTAACAAAATTCTACCTATCAACTTTTTCCCTAATTGACCTAGATCTTCGAGGATTGCGTCATTGGAAAGCCCTTTTAAAGACGAGTAATACGTACTTTACAGAAAGGTCATCCGACCACTAGTTCACGAGAAAAAGCCAAAAACCTGTAACAAAATTCTACCTATCAACTTTTTCCGTAATTGAGCTAGATCATCGACGATTGCGTCATTAGAAAGCCCTTTTAAAGACGAGTAATAAGTACTTTACAGAAAGGTCATCCGACCTCTAGTTCACGAGAAAAAGCCAAAAAGGTGTAACAAAATTCTACATATCAACTTTTTCCCTAATTGACCTAGATCTTCGAGGATTGCGTCATTGGAAAGCCCTTTTAAAGACGAGTAACAAGTACTTTACAGAAAGGTCATCCGACCTCTAGTTCACGAGAAAAAGCCAAAAACCTGTAACAAAATTCTACCTATCAACTTTTTCCGTAATTGAGCTAGATCATCGAGGATTCCGTCGTTGGAAAGCCCTTTTAAAGTCGAGTAATACGTACTTTACAGAAAGGTCATCCGACCACTGGTTCACGAGAAAAAGCGAAAAATGTGTAACAAAATTCTACCTATCAACTTTTTCCCTAACTGACCTAGATCTTCGAGGATTCCGTCATTGGAAAGCCCTTTTAAAGACGAGTAACAAGTACTTTACAGAAAGGTCATCCGACCTCTAGTTCACGAGAAAAAGCCAAAAACCTGTAACAAAATTCTACCTATCAACTTTTTCCGTAATTGAGCTAGATCATCGACGATTGCGTCATTAGAAAGCCCTTTTAAAGTCGAGTAATACGTACTTTACAGAAAGGTCATCCGATATCTGGTTCACGAGAAAAAGCCAAAAAGGTGTAACAAAATTATACCTATCAACTTTTTCCCTAATTGTGCTAGATCTTCGAGGATTGCGTCATTGGAAAGTCCTTTTAAAGTCGAGTAACAAGTACTTTACAAAAAGGTCATCCGACCTGTGGTTCACGAGAAAAAGCCAAAAAGGTGTAACAAAATTCTACCTATCAACGTTTTCCCTAATTGAGCTAGATCTTCGAGGATTGCGTCATTGGAAAGCCCTTTTAAAGAGGAGTAACACGTACATTACAGAAAGGTCATCCGACCTCTGGTTCACGAGAAAAAGCCAAAAACGTGTAATAAAATTATACCTATCAACTTTTTCCCTAATTGACCTAGATCTTCGAGGATTGCGTCATTGGAAAGCCCTTTTAAAGACTAGTAATACGTACTTTACAGAAAGGTCATCCGACCTCTGGTTCACGAGAAAAAGCCAAAAACGTGTAACAAAATTCTACCCATCAACTTTTTCCCTAATTGACCTAGATGTTCGAGGATTGCGTCATTGGAAAGCCCTTTTAAAGTCGAGTAACAAGTATTTTACAGAAAGGTCATCCGACCTGTAGTTCACGAGAAAAAGCCAAAAACTTGTAACAAAATTCTACCTATCAACTTTTTCCCTAATTGAGCTAGATCATCGAGGATTGCGTCATTGGAAAGCCCTTTTTAATACGAGTACTACGTACTTTACAGGAAGGTCATCCGACCTTTGTTTCACGAGAAAAATCCAAAATCGTGTAACAAAATTCTAGTTATCAACATTTTTCTTAATTGAGATAGTGCTTCGAGGTTTGTGTCATTGGAAAGCCCTCTTAAAGACGAGTAATACGTTCTTTACAGATATGTCATCCGACCTCTGGTTCACGAGAAAAAGCCAAAAACGTGTAACAAAATTCTACCTATCAACTTTTTCCCTAATTGACCTAGATCTTCGAGGATTGCGTCATTGGAAAGCCCTTTTAAAGACGAGTAATACGTACTTTACAGAAAGGTTATCCGACCTTTGGTTCACGAGAAAAAGCCAAAATCGTGTAATAAAATTCTAGTTATCAACATTTTCCTTAATTGAGCTAGTGCTTCGAGGTTTGTGTCATTGGAAAGCCCTCTTAAAGACGAGTAATACGTTCTTTACAGATATTTCATCCGACCTCTGGTTCACGAGAAAAAGCCAAAAACGTGTAACAAAATTCTACCTATCAACTTTTTCCCTAATTGAGCTAGATCTTCGAGGATTGCGTAACTGGAAAGCCCTATTAAAGACGAGTAATACGTACTTTACAGAAATGTCATCCGACCACTAGTTCACGAGAAAAAGCCAAAAACCTGTAACAAAATTCTACCTATCAACTTTTTCCGTAATTGAGCTAGATCATCGACGATTGCGTCATTAGAAAGCCCTTTTAAAGACGAGTAACACGTACTTTACAGAAAGGTCATCCGACTTCTGGTTCACGAGAAAAAGCCAAAAACGTGTAACAAAATTCTACCTATCAACCTTTTTCCTAATTGAGCTAGATCTTCGAGGGTTGCGTCATTGGAAAGCCCTTTTTTAAGACGAGTAATACGTACTTTACAGAAAGCTCATCCGACTTCTGGTTCACGAGAAAAAGCCAAAAACGTGTAACAAAATTCTACCTATCAACTTTTTCCCTAATTGAGCTAGATCTTCGAGGATTGCGTCATTGGAAAGCCCTTTTAAAGTCGAGTAACAAGTACTTTACAGAAAGGTCATCCGACCTCTGGTTCACGAGAAAAAGCCAAAAAGGTGTAACAAAATTCTACCTATCAACTTTTTCCCTAATTGACCTAGATCTTCGAGGATTGCGTCATTGGAAAGCCCTTTTAAAGAGGAGTAACACGTATTTTACAGAAAGGTCATCCGACCTCTGGTTCACGAGAAAAAGCCAAAAATTTGTAACAAAATTCTACCTATCAACTTTTTCCGTAATTGAGCTAGATCATCGAGGATTCCGTCATTGGAAAGCCCTTTTAAAGACGAGTAATACGTACTTTACAGAAAGGTCATCCGACCACTAGTTCACGAGAAAAAGCCAAAAACCTGTAACAAAATTCTACCTATCAACTTTTTCCGTAATTGAGCTAGATCATCGACGATTGCGTCATTAGAAAGCCCTTTTAAAGACGAGTAACACGTACTTTACAGAAAGGTCATCCGACTTCTGGTTCACGAGAAAAAGCCAAAAACGTGTAACAAAATTCTACCTATCAACATTTTTCCTAATTGAGCTAGATCTTCGAGGATTGCGTCATTGGAAAGCCCTTTTAAAGACGAGTAATACGTACTTTACAGAAAGGTCATCCGACCACTAGTTCACGAGAAAAAGCCAAAAAAGTGTATCAAAATCCTACCTATCAACTTTTTCCCTAATTGACCAAGATCTTCGAGGATTGCGTCATTGGAAACCCCTTTTAAAGACGAGTAACAACTACTTTACAGAAAGGTCGTCCGACCTCTAGTTCACGAGGAAAATCCAAAAAGGTGTAACAAAATCCTACCTATCAACTTTTTCCCTAATTGAGCTAGATCTTCGAGGATTCCTTCATTATAAAGCCCGTTTAAAGACCAGTAATACGTTCGTTACAGAAAGGTCATCCGACCTCTGGTTCACGAGAAAAAGCCAAAAACGTGTAACAAAATTCTACCTATCAACTTTTTCCCTAATTGACCTAGATCTTCGAGGATTGCGTCACTGGAAAGCCCTTTTAAAGACGAGTAACAAGTACTTTACAGAAATTTCATCCGACCTCTAGTTCACGAGAAAAAGCCAAAAACCTGTAACAAAATTCTACCTATCAACTTTTTCCCTAATTGACCTAGATCTTCGAGGATTGCGTCATTGGAAAGCCCTTTTAAAGTCGAGTAACAAGTACTTTACAGAAAGGTCATCCGACCACTGGTTCACGAGAAAAAGCCAAAAAGGTGTAACAAAATTCTACCTATCAACTTTTTCCCTAATTGAGCTAGATCTTTGAGGATTGCGTCATTGGAAAGCCCTTTTAAAGAGGAGTAACACGTACTTTACAGAAAGGTCATCCGACCTTTGGTTCACGAGAAAAAGCCAAAATTGTGTAATAAAATTCTAGTTATCAACATTTTCCTTAATTGAGCTACCGCTTCGAGATTTGTGTCATTGGAAAGCCCTCTTAAAGACGAGTAATACGTTCTTTACAGATATGTCATCCGACCTCTGGTTCACGAGAAAAAGCCAAAAACGTGTAACAAAATTCTACCTATCAACTTTTTCCCTAATTGACCTAGATCTTCGAGAATTGCGTCATTGGAAACCCCTTTTACAGACGAGTAATAAGTGCTTTACAGAAAGGTCATCCGACCTCTAGTTCACGAGGAAAATCGAAAAAGGTGTAACAAAATCCTATCTATCAACTTTTTCCCTAATTGACCTAGATCTTCGAGGATTGCGTCATTGGAAACCCCTTTTAAAGACGAGTAACAACTACTTTACAGAAAGGTCATCCGACCTCTAGTTCACGAGGAAAATCCAAAAAGGTGTAACAAAATTCTACCTATCAACTTTTTCCCTAATTGACCCAGATCTTCGAGGATTGCGTCATTGGAAACCCCTTTTAAAGACGAGTAATAAGTGCTTTACAGAAAGGTCATCCGACCTTTGGTTCACGAGAAAAAGCTAAAATCGTGTAACAAAATTCTAATTATCAACATTTTCCTTAATTGAGCTACTGCTTCGAGATTTGTGTCATTGGAAAGCCTTCTTAAAGACGAGTAATACGTTCTTTACAGATATGTCATCCGACCTCTGGTTCACGAGAAAAAGCCAAAAACGTGTAACAAAATTCTACCTATCAACTTTTTCCCTAATTGAGCTAGATCCTCGAGGATTGCGTCATTGGAAAGCCCTTTTAAATACGAGTACTACGTACTTTACAGAAAGGTCATCCGACCTTTGGTTCACGAGAAAAAGCCAAAATCGTGTAATAAAATTCTAGTTATCAACATTTTCCTTAATTGAGCTACTGCTTCGAGATTTGTGTCATTGGAAAGCCCTCTTAAAGACGAGTAATACGTTCTTTACAGATATGTCATCCGACCTCTGGTTCACGAGAAAAAGCCAAAAACGTGTAACAAAATTCTACCTATCAACTTTTTCCCTAATTGACCTAGATCTTCGAGGATTGCGTCATTGGAAACCCCTTTTAAAGACGAGTAACAACTACTTTACAGAAAGGTCATCCGACCTCTAGTTCACGAGAAAAAGCCAAAAACGTGTAACAAAATTCTACCTATCAACTTTTTCCCTAATTGACCTAGATCTTCGAGGATTGCGTCATTGGAAAGCCCTTTTAAAGACGAGTAACAAGTATATTACAGAAAGGTCATCCGACCTCTAGTTCACGAGAAAAAGCCAAAAACCTGTACCAAAATTCTACCTATCAACTTTTTCCCTAATTGATCTAGATCTTCGAGGATTGCGTCATTGGAAAGCCCTTTTAAAGTCGAGTAACAAGTACTTTACAGAAAGGTCATCCGACCTCTGGTTCACGAGAAAAAGCCAAAAAGGTGTAACAAAATTCTACCTATCAACTTTTTCCCTAATTGACCTAGATCTTCGAGGATTGCGTCATTGGAAAGCCCTTTTAAAGACGAGTAATACGTACTTTACAGAAAGGTCATCCGACCACTAGTTCACGAGAAAAAGCCAAAAACCTGTAACAAAATTCTACCTATCAACTTTTTCCGTAATTGAGCTAGATCATCGACGATTGCGTCATTAGAAAGCCCTTTTAAAGACGAGTAATAAGTACTTTACAGAAAGGTCATCCGACCTCTAGTTCACGAGAAAAAGCCAAAAAGGTGTAACAAAATTCTACATATCAACTTTTTCCCTAATTGACCTAGATCTTCGAGGATTGCGTCATTGGAAACCCCTTTTAAAGACGAGTAATAAGTGCTTTACAGAAAGGTCATCCGACCTCTAGTTCAGGAGGAAAATCCAAAAAGGTGTAACAAAATCCTATCTATCAACTTTTCCCTAATTGACCTAGATCTTCGAGGATTGCGTCATTGGAAACCCCTTTTAAAGACGAGTAACAACTACTTTACAGAAAGGTCATCCGACCTTTAGTTCACGAGGAAAATCCAAAAAGGTGTAACAAAATTCTACCTATCAACTTTTTCCCTAATTGACCTAGATCTTCGAGGATTGCGTCATTGGAAACCCCTTTTAAAGACGAGTAATAAGTGCTTTACAGAAAGGTCATCCGACCTCTAGTTCACGAGGAAAATCCAAAAAGGTGTAACAAAATCCTACCTATCAACTTTTTCCCTAATTGACCAAGATCTTCGAGGATTGCGTCATTGGAAACCCCTTTTAAAGACGAGTAACAACTACTTTACAGAAAGGTCATCCGACCTTTAGTTCACGAGGAAAATCCAAAAAGGTGTAACAAAATTCTACCTATCAACTTTTTCCCTAATTGAGCTGGATCTTCGAGGATTGCGTCATTGGAAACCCCTTTTAAAGACGAGTAATAAGTGCTTTACAGAAAGGTCATCCGACCTTTAGTTCACGAGGAAAATCCAAAAAGGTGTAACAAAATTCTACCTATCAACTTTTTCCCTAATTGACCTAGATCTTCGAGGATTGCGTCATTGGAAACCCCTTTTAAAGACGAGTAACAACTACTTTACAGAAAGGTCATCCGACCTTTAGTTCACGAGGAAAATCCAAAAAGGTGTAACAAAATTCTACCTATCAACTTTTTCCCTAATTGAGCTGGATCTTCGAGGATTGCGTCATTGGAAACCCCTTTTAAAGACGAGTAATAAGTGCTTTACAGAAAGGTCATCCGACCTCTGGTTCACGAGAAAAAGCCAAAAACGTGTAACAAAATCCTACCTATCAACTTTTTCCCTAATTGAGCTAGATCTTCGAGGATTCCTTCATTATAAAGCCCGTTTAAAGACCAGTAATACGTTCTTTACAGAAAGGTCATCCGACCTCTGGTTCACGAGAAAAAGCCAAAAACGTGTAACAAAATTCTACCCATCAACTTTTTCCCTAATTGACCTAGATCTTCGAGGATTGCGTCATTGGAAAGCCCTTTTGAAGTCGAGTAACAAGTATTTTACACAAAGGTCATCCGACCTGTAGTTCACGAGAAAAAGCCAAAAACTTGTAACAAAATTCTACCTGTCAACTTTTTCCCTAATTGAGCTAGATCATCGAGGATTGCGTCATTGGAAAGCCCTTTTAAATACGAGTACTACGTACTTTACAGGAAGGTCATCCGACCTTTGTTTCACGAGAAAAATCCAAAATCGTGTAACAAAATTCTAGTTATCAACATTTTTCTTAATTGAGCTAGTGCTTCGAGGTTTGTGTCATTGGAAAGCCCTCTTAAAGACGAGTAATACGTTCTTTGCAGATATGTCATCCGACCTCTGGTTCACGAGAAAAAGCCAAAAACGTGTAACAAAATTCTACCTATCAACTTTTTCCGTAATTGAGCTAGATCATCGACGATTACGTCATTAGAAAGCCCTTTTAAAGGCGAGTAATACGTACTTTACAGAAAGCTCATCCGACTTCTGGTTCACGAGAAAAAGCCAAAAACGTGTAACAAAATTCTACCTATCAACAATTTTCCTAATTGAGCTAGATCTTCGAGGATTGCGTCATTGGAAAGCCCTTTTAAAGACGAGTAACAACTACTTTACAGAAAGGTCATCCGACCTTTAATTCACGAGAAAAAGCCAAAAACCTGTAACAAAATTCTACCTATCAACTTTTTCCTTAATTGACCTAGATCTTCGAGGATTGCGTCATTGGAAAGCCCTTTCAAAGACGAGTAACAAGTACTTTACAGAAAGGTCATCCGACCTTTAATTCACGAGAAAAAGCCAAAAACCTGTAACAAAATTCTACCTATCAACTTTTTCCTTAATTGACCTAGATCTTCGAGGATTGCGTCATTGGAAAGCCCTTTCAAAGACGAGTAACAAGTACTTTACAGAAAGGTCATCCGACCTCTAGTTCACGAGGAAAATCCAAAAAGGTGTAACAAAATCCTACCTATCAACTTTTTTCCTAATTGGGCTAGATCATCGAGGATTGCGTCATTGGAAAGCCCTTTTAAGGACGAGTAATAAGTACTTTACAGAAAGGTCATCCGACCTTTAGTTCACGAGAAAAAGCCAAAAAAGTGTAACAAAATCCTACCTATCAACTTTTTCCCTAATTGACCAAGATCTTCGAGGATTGCGTCATTGGAAACCCCTTTTAAAGACGAGTAACAACTACTTTACAGAAAGGTCGTCCGACCTCTAGTTCACGAGGAAAATCCAAAAAGGTGTAACAAAATCCTACCTATCAACTTTTTCCCTAATTGAGCTAGATCTTCGAGGATTCCTTCATTATAAAGCCCGTTTAAAGACCAGTAATACGTTCGTTACAGAAAGGTCATCCGACCTCTGGTTCACGAGAAAAAGCCAAAAACGTGTAACAAAATTCTACCTATCAACTTTTTCCCTAATTGACCTAGATCTTCGAGGATTGCGTCACTGGAAAGCCCTTTTAAAGACGAGTAACAAGTACTTTACAGAAATTTCATCCGACCTCTAGTTCACGAGAAAAAGCCAAAAACCTGTAACAAAATTCTACCTATCAACTTTTTCCCTAATTGACCTAGATCTTCGAGGATTGCGTCATTGGAAAGCCCTTTTAAAGTCGAGTAACAAGTACTTTACAGAAAGGTCATCCGACCTCTGGTTCACGAGAAAAAGCCAAAAAGGTGTAACAAAATTCTACCTATCAACTTTTTCCCTAATTGACCTAGATCTTCGAGGATTACGTCATCGGAAAGCCCTTTTAAAGACGAGTAATACGTACTTTACAGAAAGGTCATCCGACCACTGGTTCACGAGAAAAAGCCAAAAAGGTGTAACAAAATCCTACCTATCAACTTTTTCCCTAATTGAGCTAGATCTTCGAGGATTCCTTCATTATAAAGCCCGTTTAAAGACCAGTAATACGTTCGTTACAGAAAGGTCATCCGACCTCTGGTTCACGAGAAAAAGCCAAAAACGTGTAACAAAATTCTACCTATCAACTTTTTCCCTAATTGACCTAGATCTTCGAGGATTGCGTCACTGGAAAGCCCTTTTAAAGACGAGTAACAAGTACTTTACAGAAATTTCATCCGACCTCTAGTTCACGAGAAAAAGCCAAAAACCTGTAACAAAATTCTACCTATCAACTTTTTCCCTAATTGACCTAGATCTTCGAGGATTGCGTCATTGGAAAGCCCTTTTAAAGTCGAGTAACAAGTACTTTACAGAAAGGTCATCCGACCTCTGGTTCACGAGAAAAAGCCAAAAAGGTGTAACAAAATTCTACCTATCAACTTTTTCCCTAATTGACCTAGATCTTTGAGGATTTCGTCATTGGAAAGCCCTTTTAAAGAGGAGTAACACGTACTTTACAGAAAGGTCATCCGACCTTTGGTTCACGAGAAAAAGCCAAAATTGTGTAATAAAATTCTAGTTATCAACATTTTCCTTAATTGAGCTACCGCTTCGAGATTTGTGTCATTGGAAAGCCCTCTTAAAGACGAGTAATACGTTCTTTACAGATATGTCATCCGACCTCTGGTTCACGAGAAAAAGCCAAAAACGTGTAACAAAATTCTACCTATCAACTTTTTCCCTAATTGACCTAGATCTTCGAGAATTGCGTCATTGGAAACCCCTTTTACAGACGAGTAATAAGTGCTTTACAGAAAGGTCATCCGACCTCTAGTTCACGAGGAAAATCGAAAAAGGTGTAACAAAATCCTATCTATCAACTTTTTCCCTAATTGACCTAGATCTTCGAGGATTGCGTCATTGGAAACCCCTTTTAAAGACGAGTAACAACTACTTTACAGAAAGGTCATCCGACCTCTAGTTCACGAGGAAAATCCAAAAAGGTGTAACAAAATTCTACCTATCAACTTTTTCCCTAATTGACCCAGATCTTCGAGGATTGCGTCATTGGAAAGCCCTTTTAAATACGAGTACTACGTACTTTACAGAAAGGTCATCCGACCTTTGGTTCACGAGAAAAAGCCAAAATCGTGTAATAAAATTCTAGTTATCAACATTTTCCTTAATTGAGCTACTGCTTCGAGATTTGTGTCATTGGAAAGCCCTCTTAAAGACGAGTAATACGTTCTTTACAGATATGTCATCCGACCTCTGGTTCACGAGAAAAAGCCAAAAACGTGTAACAAAATTCTACCTATCAACTTTTTCCCTAATTGACCTAGATCTTCGAGGATTGCGTCATTGGAAACCCCTTTTAAAGACGAGTAACAACTACTTTACAGAAAGGTCATCCGACCTCTAGTTCACGAGAAAAAGCCAAAAACGTGTAACAAAATTCTACCTATCAACTTTTTCCCTAATTGACCTAGATCTTCGAGGATTGCGTCATTGGAAAGCCCTTTTAAAGACGAGTAACAAGTATATTACAGAAAGGTCATCCGACCTCTAGTTCACGAGAAAAAGCCAAAAACCTGTACCAAAATTCTACCTATCAACTTTTTCCCTAATTGACCTAGATCTTCGAGGATTCCGTCATTGGAAAGCCCTTTTAAAGTCGAGTAACAAGTACTTTACAGAAAGGTCATCCGACCTCTGGTTCACGAGAAAAAGCCAAAAAGGTGTAACAAAATTCTACCTATCAACTTTTTCCCTAATTGACCTAGATCTTCGAGGATTGCGTCATTGGAAAGCCCTTTTAAAGACGAGTAATACGTACTTTACAGAAAGGTCATCCGACCACTAGTTCACGAGAAAAAGCCAAAAACCTGTAACAAAATTCTACCTATCAACTTTTTCCGTAATTGAGCTAGATCATCGACGATTGCGTCATTAGAAAGCCCTTTTAAAGACGAGTAATAAGTACTTTACAGAAAGGTCATCCGACCTCTAGTTCACGAGAAAAAGCCAAAAAGGTGTAACAAAATTCTACATATCAACTTTTTCCCTAATTGACCTAGATCTTCGAGGATTGCGTCATTGGAAACCCCTTTTAAAGACGAGTAATAAGTGCTTTACAGAAAGGTCATCCGACCTCTAGTTCAGGAGGAAAATCCAAAAAGGTGTAACAAAATCCTATCTATCAACTTTTCCCTAATTGACCTAGATCTTCGAGGATTGCGTCATTGGAAACCCCTTTTAAAGACGAGTAACAACTACTTTACAGAAAGGTCATCCGACCTTTAGTTCACGAGGAAAATCCAAAAAGGTGTCACAAAATTCTACCTATCAAACTTTTCCCTAATTGACCTAGATCTTCGAGGATTGCGTCATTGGAAAGCCCTTTTAAAGACGAGTAATACGTACTTTACAGAAAGGTCATCCGACCACTAGTTCACGAGAAAAAGCCAAAAACCTGTAACAAAATTCTACCTATCAACTTTTTCCGTAATTGAGCTAGATCATCGACGATTGCGTCATTAGAAAGCCCTTTTAAAGACGAGTAATAAGTACTTTACAGAAAGGTCATCCGACCTCTAGTTCACGAGAAAAAGCCAAAAAGGTGTAACAAAATTCTACATATCAACTTTTTCCCTAATTGACCTAGATCTTCGAGGATTGCGTCATTGGAAACCCCTTTTAAAGGCGAGTAATAAGTGCTTTACAGAAAGGTCATCCGACCTCTAGTTCAGGAGGAAAATCCAAAAAGGTGTAACAAAATCCTATCTATCAACTTTTCCCTAATTGACCTAGATCTTCGAGGATTGCGTCATTGGAAACCCCTTTTAAAGACGAGTAACAACTACTTTACAGAAAGGTCATCCGACCTTTAGTTCACGAGGAAAATCCAAAAAGGTGTAACAAAATTCTACCTATCAACTTTTTCCCTAATTGACCTAGATCTTCGAGGATTGCGTCATTGGAAACCCCTTTTAAAGACGAGTAATAAGTGCTTTACAGAAAGGTCATCCGACCTCTAGTTCACGAGGAAAATCCAAAAAGGTGTAACAAAATCCTACCTATCAACTTTTTCCCTAATTGACCAAGATCTTCGAGGATTGCGTCATTGGAAACCCCTTTTAAAGACGAGTAACAACTACTTTACAGAAAGGTCATCCGACCTTTAGTTCACGAGGAAAATCCAAAAAGGTGTAACAAAATTCTACCTATCAACTTTTTCCCTAATTGAGCTGGATCTTCGAGGATTGCGTCATTGGAAACCCCTTTTAAAGACGAGTAATAAGTGCTTTACAGAAAGGTCATCCGACCTTTAGTTCACGAGGAAAATCCAAAAAGGTGTAACAAAATTCTACCTATCAACTTTTTCCCTAATTGACCTAGATCTTCGAGGATTGCGTCATTGGAAACCCCTTTTAAAGACGAGTAACAACTACTTTACAGAAAGGTCATCCGACCTTTAGTTCACGAGGAAAATCCAAAAAGGTGTAACAAAATTCTACCTATCAACTTTTTCCCTAATTGAGCTGGATCTTCGAGGATTGCGTCATTGGAAACCCCTTTTAAAGACGAGTAATAAGTGCTTTACAGAAAGGTCATCCGACCTCTGGTTCACGAGAAAAAGCCAAAAACGTGTAACAAAATCCTACCTATCAACTTTTTCCCTAATTGAGCTAGATCTTCGAGGATTCCTTCATTATAAAGCCCGTTTAAAGACCAGTAATACGTTCTTTACAGAAAGGTCATCCGACCTCTGGTTCACGAGAAAAAGCCAAAAACGTGTAACAAAATTCTACCCATCAACTTTTTCCCTAATTGACCTAGATCTTCGAGGATTGCGTCATTGGAAAGCCCTTTTAAAGTCGAGTAACAAGTATTTTACACAAAGGTCATCCGACCTGTAGTTCACGAGAAAAAGCCAAAAACTTGTAACAAAATTCTACCTATCAACTTTTTCCCTAATTGAGCTAGATCATCGAGGATTGCGTCATTGGAAAGCCCTTTTAAATACGAGTACTACGTACTTTACAGGAAGGTCATCCGACCTTTGTTTCACGAGAAAAATCCAAAATCGTGTAACAAAATTCTAGTTATCAACATTTTTCTTAATTGAGCTAGTGCTTCGAGGTTTGTATCATTGGAAAGCCCTCTTAAAGACGAGTAATACGTTCTTTGCAGATATGTCATCCGACCTCTGGTTCACGAGAAAAAGCCAAAAACGTGTAACAAAATTCTACCTATCAACTTTTTCCGTAATTGAGCTAGATCATCGACGATTACGTCATTAGAAAGCCCTTTTAAAGGCGAGTAATACGTACTTTACAGAAAGCTCATCCGACTTCTGGTTCACGAGAAAAAGCCAAAAACCTGTAACAAAATTCTACCTATCAACTTTTTCCGTAATTGAGCTAGATCATCGACGATTGCGTCATTAGAAAGCCCTTTTAAAGACGAGTAACACGTACTTTACAGAAAGGTCATCCGACTTCTGGTTCACGAGAAAAAGCCAAAAACGTGTAACAAAATTCTACCTATCAACTTTTTTCCTAATTGAGCTAGATCTTCGAGGATTGCGTCATTGGAAAGCCCTTTTAAAGACGAGTAACAACTACTTTACAGAAAGGTCATCCGACCTATAATTCACGAGAAAAAGCCAAAAACCTGTAACAAAATTCTACCTATCAACTTTTTCCTTAATTGACCTAGATCTTCGAGGATTGCGTCATTGGAAAGCCCTTTCAAAGACGAGTAATAAGTACTTTACAGAAAGGTCATCCGACCTCTAGTTCACGAGAAAAAGCCAAAAAGGTGTAACAAAATTCTACATATCAACTTTTTCCCTAATTGACCTAGATCTTCGAGGATTGCGTCATTGGAAACCCCTTTTAAAGACGAGTAATAAGTGCTTTACAGAAAGGTCATCCGACCTATAGTTCACGAGGAAAATCCAAAAAGGTGTAACAAAATCCTATCTATCAACTTTTCCCTAATTGACCTAGATCTTCGAGGATTGCGTCATTGGAAACCCCTTTTAAAGACGAGTAACATCTACTTTACAGAAAGGTCATCCGACCTTTAGTTCACGAGGAAAATCCAAAAAGGTGTAACAAAATTCTACCTATCAACTTTTTCCCTAATTGACCTAGATCTTCGAGGATTGCGTCATTGGAAACCCCTTTTAAAGACGAGTAATAAGTGCTTTACAGAAAGGTCATCCGACCTCTAGTTCACGAGGAAAATCCAAAAAGGTGTAACAAAATCCTACCTATCAACTTTTTCCCTAATTGACCAAGATCTTCGAGGATTGCGTCATTGGAAACCCCTTTTAAAGACGAGTAACAACTACTTTACAGAAAGGTCATCCGACCTTTAGTTCACGAGGAAAATCCAAAAAGGTGTAACAAAATTCTACCTATCAACTTTTTCCCTAATTGAGCTGGATCTTCGAGGATTTCGTCATTGGAAACCCCTTTTAAAGACGAGTAACAACTACTTTACAGAAAGGTCATCCGACCTTTAGTTCACGAGGAAAATCCAAAAAGGTGTAACAAAATTCTACCTATCAACTTTTTCCCTAATTGACCTAGATCTTCGAGGATTGCGTCATTGGAAAGCCCTTTTAAAGAGGAGTAACATGTACTTTACAGAAAGGTCATCCGACCTCTGGTTCATGAGAAAAAGCCAAAAACTTGTAACAAAATTCTACCTATCAACTTTTTCCGTAATTGAGCTAGATCATCGAGGATTCCGTCATTGGAAAGCCCTTTTAAAGACGAGTAATACGTACTTTACAGAAAGGTCATCCGACCACTAGTTCACGAGAAAAAGCCAAAAACCTGTAACAAAATTCTACCTATCACCTTTTTCCGTAATTGAGCTAGATCATCGACGATTGCGTCATTAGAAAGCCCTTTTAAAGACGAGTAACACGTACTTTACAGAAAGGTCATCCGACTTCTGGTTCACGAGAAAAAGCCAAAAACGTGTAACAAAATTCTACCTATCAACTTTTTTCCTAATTGAGCTAGATCTTCGAGGATTGCGTCATTGGAAAGCCCTTTTAAAGACGAGTAACAACTACTTTACAGAAAGGTCATCCGACCTTTAATTCACGAGAAAAAGCCAAAAACCTGTAACAAAATTCTACCTATCAACTTTTTCCTTAATTGACCTAGATCTTCGAGGATTGCGTCATTGGAAAGCCCTTTCAAAGACGAGTAACAAGTACTTTACAGAAAGGTCATCCGACCTCTAGTTCACGAGAAAAAGCCAAAAAGGTGTAACAAAATTCTACATATCAACTTTTTCCCTAATTGACCTAGATCTTCGAGGATTGCGTCATTGGAAACCCCTTTTAAAGACGAGTAATAAGTGCTTTACAGAAAGGTCATCCGACCTCTAGTTCACGAGGAAAATCCAAAAAGGTGTAACAAAATCCTATCTATCAACTTTTCCCTAATTGACCTAGATCTTCGAGGATTGCGTCATTGGAAACCCCTTTTAAAGACGAGTAACAACTACTTTACAGAAAGGTCATCCGACCTTTAGTTCACGAGGAAAATCCAAAAAGGTGTAACAAAATTCTACCTATCAACTTTTTCCCTAATTGACCTAGATCTTCGAGGATTGCGTCATTGGAAACCCCTTTTAAAGACGAGTAATAAGTGCTTTACAGAAAGGTCATCCGACCTCTAGTTCACGAGGAAAATCCAAAAAGGTGTAACAAAATTCTACCTATCAACTTTTTCCCTAATTGACCTAGATCTTCGAGGATTGCGTCATTGGAAACCCCTTTTAAAGACGAGTAACAACTACTTTACAGAAAGGTCATCCGACCTTTAGTTCACGAGGAAAATCCAAAAAGGTGTAACAAAATTCTACCTATCAACTTTTTCCCTAATTGAGCTGGATCTTCGAGGATTGCGTCATTTAAAACCCCTTTTAAAGACGAGTAATAAGTGCTTTACAGAAAGGTCATCCGACCTCTGGTTCACGAGAAAAAGCCAAAAACGTGTAACAAAATCCTACCTATCAACTTTTTCCCTAATTGAGCTAGATCTTCGAGGATTCCTTCATTATAAAGCCCGTTTAAAGACCAGTAATACGTTCTTTACAGAAAGGTCATCCGACCTCTGGTTCACGAGAAAGAGCCAAAAACCTGTAACAAAATTCTACCTATCAACTTTTTCCCTATTTGAGCTAGATCTTCTAGGATTGCGTCATTGGAAAGCACTTTTAAAGTCGAATAACAAGTACTTTACAGAAAGGTCATCCGACCTCTGGTTCACGAGAAAAAGCCAAAAAGGTGTAACAAAATTCTACCTATCAACTTTTTCCCTAATTGACCCAGATCTTCGAGGATTGCGTCATTGGAAACCCCTTTTAAAGACGAGTAATAAGTGCTTTACAGAAAGGTCATCCGACCTCTGGTTCACGAGAAAAAGCCAAAAACGTGTAACAAAATTCTACCCATCAACTTTTTCCCTAATTGACCTAGATCTTCGAGGATTGCGTCATTGGAAAGCCCTTTTAAAGTCGAGTAACAAGTATTTTACACAAAGGTCATCCGACCTGTAGTTCACGAGAAAAAGCCAAAAACTTGTAACAAAATTCTACCTATCAACTTTTTCCCTAATTGAGCTAGATCATCGAGGATTGCGTCATTGGAAAGCCCTTTTAAATACGAGTACTACGTACTTTACAGGAAGGTCATCCGACCTTTGTTTCACGAGAAAAATCCAAAATCGTGTAACAAAATTCTAGTTATCAACATTTTTCTTAATTGAGCTAGTGCTTCGAGGTTTGTGTCATTGGAAAGCCCTCTTAAAGACGAGTAATACGTTCTTTACAGATATGTCATCGGACCTCTGGTTCACGAGAAAAAGCCAAAAAGGTGTAACAAAATTCTACCTATCAACTTTTTCCGTAATTGAGCTAGATCATCGACGATTACGTCATTAGAAAGCCCTTTTAAAGGCGAGTAATACGTACTTTACAGAAAGCTCATCCGACTTCTGGTTCACGAGAAAAAGCCAAAAACGTGTAACAAAATTCTACCTATCAACTTTTTCCCTAATTGAGCTAGATCTTCGAGGATTGCGTCATTGGAAAGCCCTTTTAAAGTCGAGTAACAAGTACCTTACAGAAAGGTCATCCGACCTCTGGTTCACGGGAAAAAGCCAAAAAGGTGTAACAAAATTCTACCTTTCAACTTTTTCCCTAATTGACCTAGATCTTCGAGGATTGCGTCATTGGAAAGCCCTTTTAAAGAGGAGTAACACGTACTTTACAGAAAGGTCATCCGACCTCTGGTTCACGAGAAAAAGCCAAAAACTTGTAACAAAATTCTACCTATCAACTTTTTCCGTAATTGAGCTAGATCATCGAGGATTCCGTCATTGGAAAGCCCTTTTAAAGACGAGTAATACGTACTTTACAGAAAGGTCATCCGACCACTAGTTCACGAGAAAAAGCCAAAAACCTGTAACAAAATTCTACCTATCAACTTTTTCCGTAATTGAGCTAGATCATCGACGATTGCGTCATTAGAAAGCCCTTTTAAAGACGAGTAACACGTACTTTACAGAAAGGTCATCCGACTTCTGGTTCACGAGAAAAAGCCAAAAACGTGTAACAAAATTCTACCTATCAACTTTTTTCCTAATTGAGCTAGATCTTCGAGGATTGCGTCATTGGAAAGCCCTTTTAAAGACGAGTAACAACTACTTTACAGAAAGGTCATCCGACCTTTAATTCACGAGAAAAAGCCAAAAACCTGTAACAAAATTCTACCTATCAACTTTTTCCTTAATTGACCTAGATCTTCGAGGATTGCGTCATTGGAAAGCCCTTTCAAAGACGAGTAACAAGTACTTTACAGAAAGGTCATCCGACCTCCAGTTCACGAGGAAAATCCAAAAAGGTGTAACAAAATCCTACCTATCAACTTTTTTCCTAATTCGGCTAGATCATCGAGGATTGCGTCATTGGAAAGCCCTTTTAAAGACGACTAATAAGTACTTTACAGAAAGGTCATCCGACCTTTAGTTCACGAGAAAAAGCCAAAAAAGTCTAACAAAATCCTACCTATCAACTTTTTCCCTAATTGAGCTAGATCTTCGAGGATTCCTTCATTATAAAGCCCGTTTAAAGACCAGTAATACGTTCGTTACAGAAAGGTCACCCGACCTCTGGTTCACGAGAAAAAGCCAAAAACGTGTAACAAAATTCTACCTATCAACTTTTTCCCTAATTGACCTAGATCTTCGAGGATTGCGTCATTGGAAAGCCCTTTTAAAGACGAGTAACAACTACTTTACAGAAAGGTCATCCGACCTCTAGTTCACGAGAAAAAGCCAAAAACCTGTAACAAAATTCTACCTATCAACTTTTTACCTAATTGACCTAGATCTTCGAGGATTGCGTCATTGGAAAGCCCGTTTAAAGACGAGTAATACGTACTTTACAGAAAGGTCATCCGACCTCTGGTTCACGAGAAAAAGCCAAAAACGTGTAACAAAATTCTACCTATCAACTTTTTCCCTAATTGACCTAGATCTTCGAGGATAGCGTCATTGGAAAGCCCTTTTAAAGACGAGTAACAAGTACTTTACAGAAATTTCATCCGACCTCTAGTTCACGAGAAAAAGCCAAAAACCTGTAACAAAATTCTACCTATCAACTTTTTCCCTAATTGACCTAGATCTTCGAGGATTACGTCATTGGAAAGCCCTTTTAAAGACGAGTAATACTTACTTTACAGAAAGGTCATCCGACCACTGGTTCACGAGAAAAAGCCAAAAACGTGTAACAAAATTCTACCTATCACCTTTTTCCCTAATTGACCTAGATCTTCGAGGATTGCGTCATTGGAAAGCCCTTTTAATGTCGAGTAACAAGTACTTTACAGAAAGGTCATCCGACCTCTGGTTCACGAGAAAAAGCCAAAAACGTGTAACAAAATTCTACCTATCAACTTTTTCCCTAATTGACCTAGATCTTCGAGGATTGCGTCATTGGAAAGCCCTTTTAAAGACGAGTAACAAGTACTTTACAGAAAGGTCATCCGACATCTGGTTCACGAGAAAAAGCCAAAAAGCTGTAACAAAATTCTACCTATCAACTTTTTCCCTAATTGACCTAGATCTTCGAGGATTGCGTCATTGGAAAGCCCTTTTAAAGTCGAGTAACAAGTACTTTACAGAAAGGTCATCCGACCTCTGGTTCACGAGAAAAAGCCAAAAACGTGTAACAAAATTCTACCTATCACCTTTTTCCCTAATTGACCTAGATCTTCGAGGATTGCGTCATTGGAAAGCCCTTTTAAAGTCGAGTAACAAGTACTTTACAGAAAGGTCATCCGACCTCTGGTTCACGAGAAAAAGCCAAAAAGGTGTAACAAAATTCTACCTATCAACTTTTTCCCTAATTGACCTAGATCTTCGAGGATTACGTCATTGGAAAGCCCTTTTAAAGACGAGTAATACGTACTTTACAGAAAGGTCATCCGACCACTGGTTCACGAGAAAAAGCCAAAAACGTGTAACAAAATTCTACCTATCAACTTTTTCCCTAATTGAGCTAGATCTTTGAGGATTGCGTCATTGGAAAGCCCTTTTAAAGAGGAGTAACACGTACTTTACAGAAAGGTCATCCGACCTTTGGTTCACGAGAAAAAGCCAAAATTGTGTAATAAAATTCTAGTTATCAACATTTTCCTTAATTGAGCTACCGCTTCGAGATTTGTGTCATTGGAAAGCCCTCTTAAAGACGAGTAATACGTTCTTTACAGATATGTCATCCGACCTCTGGTTCACGAGAAAAAGCCAAAAACGTGTAACAAAATTCTACCTATCAACTTTTTCCCTAATTGACCTAGATCTTCGAGAATTGCGTCATTGGAAACCCCTTTTAAAGACGAGTAATAAGTGCTTTACAGAAAGGTCATCCGACCTCTAGTTCACGAGGAAAATCGAAAAAGGTGTAACAAAATCCTATCTATCAACTTTTTCCCTAATTGACCTAGATCTTCGAGGATTGCGTCATTGGAAACCCCTTTTAAAGACGAGTAACAACTACTTTACAGAAAGGTCATCCGACCTCTAGTTCACGAGGAAAATCCAAAAAGGTGTAACAAAATCCTAGCTATCAACTTTTTCCCTAATTGAGCTAGATCTTCGAGGATTGCGTCTTTGGAAACCCCTTTTAAAGACGAGTAATAAGTGCTTTACAGAAAGGTCATCCGACCTTTGGTTCACGAGAAAAAGCCAAAAACGTGTAACAAAATTCTACCTATCAACTTTTTCCGTAATTGAGCTAGATCATCGACGATTGCATCATTAGAAAGCCCTTTTAAAGGCGAGTAATACGTACTTTACAGAAAGCTCATCCGACTTCTGGTTCACGAGAAAAAGCCAAAAACGTGTAACAAAATTCTACCTATCAACTTTTTCCCTAATTGACCTAGATCTTCGAGGATTGCGTCATTGGAAAGCCCTTTTAAAGAGGAGTAATATGTACTTTACAGAAAGGTCATCCGACCTGTGGTTCACGAGAAAAAGCCAAAAACTTGTAACAAAATTCTACCTATCAACTCTTTCCGTAATTGAGCTAGATCATCGAGGATTCCGTCATTGGAAAGCCCTTTTAAAGACGAGTAATACGTACTTTACAGAAAGGTCATCCGACCACTAGTTCACGAGAAAAAGCCAAAAACCTGTAACAAAATTCTACCTATCAACTTTTTCCCTAATTGAGCTAGATCTTCGAGGATTGCGTCATTGGAAAGCCCTTTTAAAGACGAGTAACAGGTACTTTACAGAAATTTCATCCGACCTCTAGTTCACGAGAAAAAGCCAAAAACCTGTAACAAAATTCTACCTATCAACTTTTTCCCCAATTGAGCTAGATCTTCGAGGAATGCGTCATTGGAAAGCCCTTTTAAAGTCGAGTAACAAGTACTTTACAGAAAGGTCATCCGACCTCTGGTTCACGAGAAAAAGCCAAAAAGGTGTAACAAAATTCTACCTATCAACTTTTTCCCTAATTGACCTAGATCTTCGAGGATTGCGTCATTGGAAAGCCCTTTTAAAGAGGAGTAACATGTACTTTACAGAAAGGTCATCCGGCCTCTGGTTCACGAGAAAAAGCCAAAAACTTGTAACAAAATTCTACCTATCAACTTTTTTCCTAATTGAGCTAGATCTTCGAGGATTGCGTCATTGGAAAGCCCTTTTAAAGACGAGTAACAACTACTTTACAGAAAGGTCATCCGACCTTTAATTCACGAGAAAAAGCCAAAAACCTGTAACAAAATTCTACCTATCAACTTTTTCCTTAATTGACCTAGATCTTCGAGGATTGCGTCATTGGAAAGCCCTTTCAAAGACGAGTAACAAGTACTTTACAGAAAGGTCATCCGACCTCTAGTTCACGAGGAAAATCCAAAAAGGTGTAACAAAATCCTACCTATCAACTTTTTTCCTAATTGGGCTAGATCATCGAGGATTGCGTCATTGGAAAGCCCTTTTAAAGACGAGTAATAAGTACTTTACAGAAAGGTCATCCGACCTTTAGTTCACGAGAAAAAGCCAAAAAAGTGTAACAAAATCCTACCTATCAACTTTTTCCCTAATTGAGCTAGATCTTCGAGGATTCCTTCATTATAAAGCCCGTTTAAAGACCAGTAATACGTTCTTTACAGAAAGGTCATCCGACCTCTAGTTCACGAGGAAAATCCAAAAAGGTGTAACAAAATCCTACCTATCAACTTTTTCCCTAATTGACCAAGATCTTCGAGGATTGCGTCATTGGAAACCCCTTTTAAAGACGAGTAACAACTACTTTTCAGAAAGGTCGTCCGACCTCTAGTTCACGTGAAAAAGCCAAAAACGTGTAACAAAATTCTACCTATCAACTTTTTCCCTAATTGACCTAGATCTTCAAGGATTGCGTCATTGGAAAGCCCTTTTAAAGACGAGTAACAAGTACTTTACAGAAATTTCATCCGACCTCTAGTTCACGAGAAAAAGCCAAAAACCTGTAACAAAATTCTACCTATCAACGTTTTCCCTAATTGACCTAGATCTTCGAGGATTACGTCATTGGAAAGCCCTTTTAAAGACGAGTAATACTTACTTTACAGAAAGGTCATCCGACCACTGGTTCATGAGAAAAAGCCAAAAACGTGTAACAAAATTCTACCTATCAACCTTTTCCCTAATTGAGCTAGATCTTTGAGGATTGCGTCATTGGAAAGCCCTTTTAAAGACGAGTAACAAGTACTTTACACAAAGGTCATCCGACATCTGGTTCACGAGAAAAAGCCAAAAAGCTGTAACAAAATTCTACCTATCAACTTTTTCCCTAATTGACCTAGATCTTCGAGGATTGCGTCATTTAAAAGCCCTTTTAAAGTCGAGTAACAAGTACTTTACAGAAAGGTCATCCGACCTCTGGTTCACGAGAAAAAGCCAAAAACGTGTAACAAAATTCTACCTATCACCTTTTTCCCTAATTGACCTAGATCTTCGAGGATTGCGTCATTGGAAAGCCCTTTTAAAGTCGAGTAACAAGTACTTTACAGAAAGATCATCCGACCTCTGGTTCACGAGAAAAAGCCAAAAAGGTGTAACAAAATTCTACCTATCAACTTTTTCCCTAATTGACTTAGATCTTCGAGGATTGCGTAATTGGAAAGCCCTTTTAAAGAGGAGTAACACGTACTTTACGGAAAGGTCATCCGACCTTTGGTTCACGAGAAAAAGCCAAAAACGTGTAACAAAATTCTACCTATCAACTTTTTCCCTAATTGACCTAGATCTTCGAGGATTGCGTCATTGGAAAGCACTTTTAAAGAGGAGTAACACGTACTTTACAGAAAGGTCATCCGACTTCTGGTTCACGAGAAAAAGCCAAAAACTTGTAACAAAATTCTACCTATCAACTTTTTCCCTAATTGAGCTAGATCTTTGAGGATTGCGTCATTGGAAAGCCCTTTTAAAGTCGAGTAACAAGTACTTTACAGAAAGGTCATCCGACCTCTGGTTCACGAGAAAAAGCCAAAAACGTGTAACAAAATTCTACCTATACACTTTTTCCCTAATTGACCTAGATCTTCGAGGATTGCGTCATTGGAAAGCCCTTTTAAAGGCGAGTAACAACTACTTTACAGAAAGGTCATCCGACCTCTAGTTCACGAGAAAAAGCCAAAAACCTGTAACAAAATTTTACCTATCAACTTTTTCCCTAATTGACCTAGATTTTCGAGGATTGCGTCATTGGAAAGCCCTTTTAAAGACGAGTAATACGTACTTTTCAGAAAGGTCATCCGACCTCTGGTTCACGAGAAAAAGCCAAATACGTGTAACAAAATTCTACCTATCAACTTTTTCCCTAATTGACCTAGATCTTCGAGGATTGCGTCATTGGAAAGCCCTTTTAAAGACGAGTAACAAGTACTTTACAGAAATTTCATCCGACCTCTAGTTCACGAGAAAAAGCCAAAAACCTGTAACAAAATTCTACCTATCAACTTTTTCCGTAATTGAGCTAGATCATCGAGGATCCGTCATTGGAAAGCCCTTTTAAAGACGAGTAATACGTACTTTACAGAAAGGTCATCCGACCACTGGTTCACGAGAAAAAGCCAAAAACGTGTAACAAAATTCTACCTATCAACTTTTTCCCTAATTGACCTAGATCTTCGAGGATTGCGTCATTGGAAAGCCCTTTTAAAGAGGAGTAACACGTACTTTACAGAAAGGTCATCCGACTTCTGGTTCACGAGAAAAAGCCAAAAACTTGTAACAAATTTCTACCTATCAACTTTTTCCCTAATTGAGCTAGATCTTTGAGGATTGCGTCATTGGAAAGCCCTTTTAAAGTCGAGTAACAAGTACTTTACAGAAAGGTCATCCGACCTCTGGTTCACGAGAAAAAGCCAAAAACGTGTAACAAAATTCTACCTATACACTTTTTCCCTAATTGACCTAGATCTTCGAGGATTGCGTCATTGGAAAGCCCTTTTAAAGAGGAGTAACACGTACTTTACAGAAAGGTCATCCGACTTCTGGTTCACGAGAAAAAGCCAAAAACTTGTAACAAAATTCTACATATCAACTTTTTCCCTAATTGACCTAGATCTTCGAGGATTGCGTCATTGGAAACCACTTTTAAAGACGAGTAATAAGTGCTTTACAGAAAGGTCATCCGACCTCTAGTTCACGAGGAAAATCCAAAAAGGTGTAACAAAATCCTATCTATCAACTTTTCCCTACTTGACCTAGATCTTCGAGGATTGCGTCATTGGAAACCCCTTTTAAAGACGAGTAACAACTACTTTACAGAAAGGTCATCCGACCTTTAGTTCACGAGGATAATCCAAAAACGTGTAACAAAATTCTACCTATCAACTTTTTCCCTAATTGACCTAGATCTTCGAGGATTGCGTCATTGGAAACCCCTTTTAAAGACGAGTAATAAGTGCTTTACAGAAAGGTCATCCGACCTCTAGTTCACGAGGAAAATCCAAAAAGGTGTAACAAAATCCTACCTATCAACTTTTTCCCTAATTGACCAAGATCTTCGAGGATTGCGTCATTGGAAACCCCTTTTAAAGACGAGTAACAACTACTTTACAGAAAGGTCATCCGACCTTTAGTTCACGAGGAAAATCCAAAAAGGTGTAACAAAATTCTACCTATCAACTTTTTCCCTAATTGAGCTGGATCTTCGAGGATTGCGTCATTGGAAACCCCTTTAAAGACGAGTAATAAGTGCTTTACAGAAAGGTCATCCGACCTTTAGTTCACGAGGAAAATCCAAAAAGGTGTAACAAAATTCTACCTATCAACTTTTTCCCTAATTGACCTAGATCTTCGAGGATTGCGTCATTGGAAACCCCTTTTAAAGACGAGTAACAACTACTTTACAGAAAGGTCATCCGACCTCTGGTTCACGAGAAAAAGCCAAAAACGTGTAACAAAATCGTACCTATCAACTTTTTCCCTAATTGAGCTAGATCTTCGAGGATTCCTTCATTATAAAGCCCGTTTAAAGACCAGTAATACGTTCTTTACAGAAAGGTCATCCGACCTCTGGTTCACGAGAAAGAGCCAAAAACCTGTAACAAAATTCTACCTATCAACTTTTTCCCTATTTGAGCTAGATCTTCGAGGATTGCGTCATTGGAAAGCCCTTTTAAAGACGAGTAACAAGTACTTTACAGAAATTTCATCCGACCTCTAGTTCACGAGAAAAAGCCAAAAACCTGTAACAAAATTCTACCTATCAACTTTTTCCCTAATTGACCTAGATCTTCGAGGATTACGTCATTGGAAAGCCCTTTTAAAGACGAGTAATACTTACTTTACAGAAAGGTCATCCGACCACTGGTTCACGAGAAAAAGCCAAAAACGTGTAACAAAATTCTACCTATCACCTTTTTCCCTAATTGACCTAGATCTTCGAGGATTGCGTCATTGGAAAGCCCTTTTAATGTCGAGTAACAAGTACTTTACAGAAAGGTCATCCGACCTCTGGTTCACGAGAAAAAGCCAAAAACGTGTAACAAAATTCTACCTATCAACTTTTTCCCTAATTGACCTAGATCTTCGAGGATTGCGTCATTGGAAAGCCCTTTTAAAGACGAGTAACAAGTACTTTACAGAAAGGTCATCCGACATCTGGTTCACGAGAAAAAGCCAAAAAGCTGTAACAAAATTCTACCTATCAACTTTTTCCCTAATTGACCTAGATCTTCGAGGATTGCGTCATTGGAAAGCCCTTTTAAAGTCGAGTAACAAGTACTTTACAGAAAGGTCATCCGACCTCTGGTTCACGAGAAAAAGCCAAAAACGTGTAACAAAATTCTACCTATCACCTTTTTCCCTAATTGACCTAGATCTTCGAGGATTGCGTCATTGGAAAGCCCTTTTAAAGTCGAGTAACAAGTACTTTACAGAAAGGTCATCCGACCTCTGGTTCACGAGAAAAAGCCAAAAAGGTGTAACAAAATTCTACCTATCAACTTTTTCCCTAATTGACCTAGATCTTCGAGGATTACGTCATTGGAAAGCCCTTTTAAAGACGAGTAATACGTACTTTACAGAAAGGTCATCCGACCACTGGTTCACGAGAAAAAGCCAAAAACGTGTAACAAAATTCTACCTATCAACTTTTTCCCTAATTGAGCTAGATCTTTGAGGATTGCGTCATTGGAAAGCCCTTTTAAAGAGGAGTAACACGTACTTTACAGAAAGGTCATCCGACCTTTGGTTCACGAGAAAAAGCCAAAATTGTGTAATAAAATTCTAGTTATCAACATTTTCCTTAATTGAGCTACCGCTTCGAGATTTGTGTCATTGGAAAGCCCTCTTAAAGACGAGTAATACGTTCTTTACAGATATGTCATCCGACCTCTGGTTCACGAGAAAAAGCCAAAAACGTGTAACAAAATTCTACCTATCAACTTTTTCCCTAATTGACCTAGATCTTCGAGAATTGCGTCATTGGAAACCCCTTTTAAAGACGAGTAATAAGTGCTTTACAGAAAGGTCATCCGACCTCTAGTTCACGAGGAAAATCGAAAAAGGTGTAACAAAATCCTATCTATCAACTTTTTCCCTAATTGACCTAGATCTTCGAGGATTGCGTCATTGGAAACCCCTTTTAAAGACGAGTAACAACTACTTTACAGAAAGGTCATCCGACCTCTAGTTCACGAGGAAAATCCAAAAAGGTGTAACAAAATCCTAGCTATCAACTTTTTCCCTAATTGAGCTAGATCTTCGAGGATTGCGTCTTTGGAAACCCCTTTTAAAGACGAGTAATAAGTGCTTTACAGAAAGGTCATCCGACCTTTGGTTCACGAGAAAAAGCCAAAAACGTGTAACAAAATTCTACCTATCAACTTTTTCCGTAATTGAGCTAGATCATCGACGATTGCATCATTAGAAAGCCCTTTTAAAGGCGAGTAATACGTACTTTACAGAAAGCTCATCCGACTTCTGGTTCACGAGAAAAAGCCAAAAACGTGTAACAAAATTCTACCTATCAACTTTTTCCCTAATTGACCTAGATCTTCGAGGATTGCGTCATTGGAAAGCCCTTTTAAAGAGGAGTAATATGTACTTTACAGAAAGGTCATCCGACCTGTGGTTCACGAGAAAAAGCCAAAAACTTGTAACAAAATTCTACCTATCAACTCTTTCCGTAATTGAGCTAGATCATCGAGGATTCCGTCATTGGAAAGCCCTTTTAAAGACGAGTAATACGTACTTTACAGAAAGGTCATCCGACCACTAGTTCACGAGAAAAAGCCAAAAACCTGTAACAAAATTCTACCTATCAACTTTTTCCCTAATTGAGCTAGATCTTCGAGGATTGCGTCATTGGAAAGCCCTTTTAAAGACGAGTAACAGGTACTTTACAGAAATTTCATCCGACCTCTAGTTCACGAGAAAAAGCCAAAAACCTGTAACAAAATTCTACCTATCAACTTTTTCCCCAATTGAGCTAGATCTTCGAGGAATGCGTCATTGGAAAGCCCTTTTAAAGTCGAGTAACAAGTACTTTACAGAAAGGTCATCCGACCTCTGGTTCACGAGAAAAAGCCAAAAAGGTGTAACAAAATTCTACCTATCAACTTTTTCCCTAATTGACCTAGATCTTCGAGGATTGCGTCATTGGAAAGCCCTTTTAAAGAGGAGTAACATGTACTTTACAGAAAGGTCATCCGGCCTCTGGTTCACGAGAAAAAGCCAAAAACTTGTAACAAAATTCTACCTATCAACTTTTTTCCTAATTGAGCTAGATCTTCGAGGATTGCGTCATTGGAAAGCCCTTTTAAAGACGAGTAACAACTACTTTACAGAAAGGTCATCCGACCTTTAATTCACGAGAAAAAGCCAAAAACCTGTAACAAAATTCTACCTATCAACTTTTTCCTTAATTGACCTAGATCTTCGAGGATTGCGTCATTGGAAAGCCCTTTCAAAGACGAGTAACAAGTACTTTACAGAAAGGTCATCCGACCTCTAGTTCACGAGGAAAATCCAAAAAGGTGTAACAAAATCCTACCTATCAACTTTTTTCCTAATTGGGCTAGATCATCGAGGATTGCGTCATTGGAAAGCCCTTTTAAAGACGAGTAATAAGTACTTTACAGAAAGGTCATCCGACCTTTAGTTCACGAGAAAAAGCCAAAAAAGTGTAACAAAATCCTACCTATCAACTTTTTCCCTAATTGAGCTAGATCTTCGAGGATTCCTTCATTATAAAGCCCGTTTAAAGACCAGTAATACGTTCTTTACAGAAAGGTCATCCGACCTCTAGTTCACGAGGAAAATCCAAAAAGGTGTAACAAAATCCTACCTATCAACTTTTTCCCTAATTGACCAAGATCTTCGAGGATTGCGTCATTGGAAACCCCTTTTAAAGACGAGTAACAACTACTTTTCAGAAAGGTCGTCCGACCTCTAGTTCACGTGAAAAAGCCAAAAACGTGTAACAAAATTCTACCTATCAACTTTTTCCCTAATTGACCTAGATCTTCAAGGATTGCGTCATTGGAAAGCCCTTTTAAAGACGAGTAACAAGTACTTTACAGAAATTTCATCCGACCTCTAGTTCACGAGAAAAAGCCAAAAACCTGTAACAAAATTCTACCTATCAACGTTTTCCCTAATTGACCTAGATCTTCGAGGATTACGTCATTGGAAAGCCCTTTTAAAGACGAGTAATACTTACTTTACAGAAAGGTCATCCGACCACTGGTTCATGAGAAAAAGCCAAAAACGTGTAACAAAATTCTACCTATCAACCTTTTCCCTAATTGAGCTAGATCTTTGAGGATTGCGTCATTGGAAAGCCCTTTTAAAGACGAGTAACAAGTACTTTACACAAAGGTCATCCGACATCTGGTTCACGAGAAAAAGCCAAAAAGCTGTAACAAAATTCTACCTATCAACTTTTTCCCTAATTGACCTAGATCTTCGAGGATTGCGTCATTTAAAAGCCCTTTTAAAGTCGAGTAACAAGTACTTTACAGAAAGGTCATCCGACCTCTGGTTCACGAGAAAAAGCCAAAAACGTGTAACAAAATTCTACCTATCACCTTTTTCCCTAATTGACCTAGATCTTCGAGGATTGCGTCATTGGAAAGCCCTTTTAAAGTCGAGTAACAAGTACTTTACAGAAAGATCATCCGACCTCTGGTTCACGAGAAAAAGCCAAAAAGGTGTAACAAAATTCTACCTATCAACTTTTTCCCTAATTGACTTAGATCTTCGAGGATTGCGTAATTGGAAAGCCCTTTTAAAGAGGAGTAACACGTACTTTACGGAAAGGTCATCCGACCTTTGGTTCACGAGAAAAAGCCAAAAACGTGTAACAAAATTCTACCTATCAACTTTTTCCCTAATTGACCTAGATCTTCGAGGATTGCGTCATTGGAAAGCACTTTTAAAGAGGAGTAACACGTACTTTACAGAAAGGTCATCCGACTTCTGGTTCACGAGAAAAAGCCAAAAACTTGTAACAAAATTCTACCTATCAACTTTTTCCCTAATTGAGCTAGATCTTTGAGGATTGCGTCATTGGAAAGCCCTTTTAAAGTCGAGTAACAAGTACTTTACAGAAAGGTCATCCGACCTCTGGTTCACGAGAAAAAGCCAAAAACGTGTAACAAAATTCTACCTATACACTTTTTCCCTAATTGACCTAGATCTTCGAGGATTGCGTCATTGGAAAGCCCTTTTAAAGGCGAGTAACAACTACTTTACAGAAAGGTCATCCGACCTCTAGTTCACGAGAAAAAGCCAAAAACCTGTAACAAAATTTTACCTATCAACTTTTTCCCTAATTGACCTAGATTTTCGAGGATTGCGTCATTGGAAAGCCCTTTTAAAGACGAGTAATACGTACTTTTCAGAAAGGTCATCCGACCTCTGGTTCACGAGAAAAAGCCAAATACGTGTAACAAAATTCTACCTATCAACTTTTTCCCTAATTGACCTAGATCTTCGAGGATTGCGTCATTGGAAAGCCCTTTTAAAGACGAGTAACAAGTACTTTACAGAAATTTCATCCGACCTCTAGTTCACGAGAAAAAGCCAAAAACCTGTAACAAAATTCTACCTATCAACTTTTTCCGTAATTGAGCTAGATCATCGAGGATCCGTCATTGGAAAGCCCTTTTAAAGACGAGTAATACGTACTTTACAGAAAGGTCATCCGACCACTGGTTCACGAGAAAAAGCCAAAAACGTGTAACAAAATTCTACCTATCAACTTTTTCCCTAATTGACCTAGATCTTCGAGGATTGCGTCATTGGAAAGCCCTTTTAAAGAGGAGTAACACGTACTTTACAGAAAGGTCATCCGACTTCTGGTTCACGAGAAAAAGCCAAAAACTTGTAACAAATTTCTACCTATCAACTTTTTCCCTAATTGAGCTAGATCTTTGAGGATTGCGTCATTGGAAAGCCCTTTTAAAGTCGAGTAACAAGTACTTTACAGAAAGGTCATCCGACCTCTGGTTCACGAGAAAAAGCCAAAAACGTGTAACAAAATTCTACCTATACACTTTTTCCCTAATTGACCTAGATCTTCGAGGATTGCGTCATTGGAAAGCCCTTTTAAAGAGGAGTAACACGTACTTTACAGAAAGGTCATCCGACTTCTGGTTCACGAGAAAAAGCCAAAAACTTGTAACAAAATTCTACATATCAACTTTTTCCCTAATTGACCTAGATCTTCGAGGATTGCGTCATTGGAAACCACTTTTAAAGACGAGTAATAAGTGCTTTACAGAAAGGTCATCCGACCTCTAGTTCACGAGGAAAATCCAAAAAGGTGTAACAAAATCCTATCTATCAACTTTTCCCTACTTGACCTAGATCTTCGAGGATTGCGTCATTGGAAACCCCTTTTAAAGACGAGTAACAACTACTTTACAGAAAGGTCATCCGACCTTTAGTTCACGAGGATAATCCAAAAACGTGTAACAAAATTCTACCTATCAACTTTTTCCCTAATTGACCTAGATCTTCGAGGATTGCGTCATTGGAAACCCCTTTTAAAGACGAGTAATAAGTGCTTTACAGAAAGGTCATCCGACCTCTAGTTCACGAGGAAAATCCAAAAAGGTGTAACAAAATCCTACCTATCAACTTTTTCCCTAATTGACCAAGATCTTCGAGGATTGCGTCATTGGAAACCCCTTTTAAAGACGAGTAACAACTACTTTACAGAAAGGTCATCCGACCTTTAGTTCACGAGGAAAATCCAAAAAGGTGTAACAAAATTCTACCTATCAACTTTTTCCCTAATTGAGCTGGATCTTCGAGGATTGCGTCATTGGAAACCCCTTTAAAGACGAGTAATAAGTGCTTTACAGAAAGGTCATCCGACCTTTAGTTCACGAGGAAAATCCAAAAAGGTGTAACAAAATTCTACCTATCAACTTTTTCCCTAATTGACCTAGATCTTCGAGGATTGCGTCATTGGAAACCCCTTTTAAAGACGAGTAACAACTACTTTACAGAAAGGTCATCCGACCTCTGGTTCACGAGAAAAAGCCAAAAACGTGTAACAAAATCGTACCTATCAACTTTTTCCCTAATTGAGCTAGATCTTCGAGGATTCCTTCATTATAAAGCCCGTTTAAAGACCAGTAATACGTTCTTTACAGAAAGGTCATCCGACCTCTGGTTCACGAGAAAGAGCCAAAAACCTGTAACAAAATTCTACCTATCAACTTTTTCCCTATTTGAGCTAGATCTTCGAGGATTGCGTCATTGGAAAGCCCTTTTAAAGTCGAATAACAAGTACTTCACAGAAAGGTCATCCGACCTCTGGTTCACGAGAAAAAGCCAAAAAGGTGTAACAAAATTCTACCTATCAACTTTTTCCCTAATTGACCCAGATCTTCGAGGATTGCGTCATTGGAAACCCCTTTTAAAGACGAGTAATAAGTGCTTTACAGAAAGGTCATCCGACCTTTGGTTCACGAGAAAAAGCTAAAATCGTGTAACAAAATTCTAATTATCAACATTTTCCTTAATTGAGCTACTGCTTCGAGATTTGTGTCATTGGAAAGCCTTCTTAAAGACGAGTAATACGTTCTTTACAGATATGTCATCCGACCTCTGGTTCACGAGAAAAAGCCAAAAACGTGTAACAAAATTCTACCTATCAACTTTTTCCCTAATTGACCTAGATCTTCGAGGATTGCGTCATTGGAAAGCCCTTTTAAAGACGAGTAACAACTACTTTACAGAAAGGTCATCCGACCTCTAGTTCACGAGAAAAAGCCAAAAACCTGTAACAAAATTCTACCTATCAACTTTTTCCCTAATTGACCTAGATCTTCGAGGATTGCGTCATTGGAAAGCAATCTTAAAGACGAGTAATACGTTCTTTACAGATATGTCATCCGACCTCTGGTTCACGAGAAAAAGCCAAAAACGTGTAACAAAATTCTACATACCAACTTTTTCCCTAATTGACCTAGATCTTCGAGGATTCCGTCATTGGAAACCCCTTTTAAAGACGAGTAATAAGTGCTTTACAGAAAGGTCATCCGACCTCTAGTTCACGAGGAAAATCCAAAAAGGTGTAACACAATCCTACCTATCAACTTTTTCCCTAATTGACCTAGATCTTCGAGGATTGCGTCATTGGAAACCCCTTTTAAAGACGAGTAACAACTACTTTACAGAAAGGTCATCCGACCTCCAGTTCACGAGGAAAATCCAAAAAGGTGTAACGAAATCCTACCTATCAACTTTTTCCCTAATTGAGCTAGATCATCGAGGTTTGCGTCATTGGAAAGCAATCTTAAAGACGAGTAATACGTTCTTTACAGATATGTCATCCGACCTCTGGTTCACGAGAAAAAGCCAAAAACGTGTAACAAAATTCTACCTACCAACTTTTTCCCTAATTGACCTAGATCTTCGAGGATTGCGTCATTGGAAACCCCTTTTAAAGACGAGTAATAAGTGCTTTACAGAAAGGTCATCCGACCTCTAGTTCACGAGGAAAATCCAAAAAGGTGTAACAAAATCCTACCTATCAACATTTTCCCTAATTGACCTAGATCTTCGAGGATTGCGTCATTGGAAACCCCTTTTAAAGACGAGTAACAACTACTTTACAGAAAGGTCATCCGACCTCTAGTTCACGAGGAAAATCCAAAGAGGTGTCACAAAATCCTAGCTATCAACTTTTTCCCTAATTGAGCTAGATCATCGAGGATTGCGTCATTAGAAAGCCCTCTTAAAGACGAGTAATACGTTCTTTACAGATATGTCATCCGACCTCTATTTCACGAGAAAAAGACAAAAACGTGTAACAAAATTCTACTTATCAACTTTTTCCCTAATTGAGCTAGATCTTCGAGGATTCCTTCATTATAAAGCCCGTTTAAAGACCAGTAATACGTTTTTTACAGAAAGGTCATCCGACCTCTGGTTCACGAGAAAAAGCCAAAAACGTGTAACAAAATTCTACCTATCAACTTTTTCCCTAATTGACCTAGATCTTCGAGGATTGCGTCATTGGAAACCCCTTTTAAAGACGAGTAATAAGTGCTTTACAGAAAGGTCATCCGACCTCTAGTTCACGAGGAAAATCCAAAAAGGTGTAACAAAATCCTACCTATCAACTTTTTCCCTAATTGACCTAGATCTTCGAGGATTGCGTCATTGGAAACCCCTTTTAAAGACGAGTAACAACTACTTTACAGAAAGGTCATCCGACCTCTAGTTCACGAGGAAAATCCAAAAAGGTGTAACAAAATTCTACCTATCAACTTTTTCCCTAATTGACCCAGATCTTCGAGGATTGCGTCATTGGAAACCCCTTTTAAAGACGAGTAATAAGTGCTTTACAGAAAGGTCATCCGACCTTTGGTTCACGAGAAAAAGCTAAAATCGTGTAACAAAATTCTAATTATCAACATTTTGCTTAATTGAGCTACTGCTTCGAGATTTGTGTCATTGGAAAGCCTTCTTAAAGACGAGTAATACGTTCTTTACAGATATGTCATCCGACCTCTGGTTCACGAGAAAAAGCCAAAAACGTGTAACAAAATTCTACCTATCAACTTTTTCCCTAATTGACCTAGATCTTCGAGGATTGCGTCATTGGAAAGCCCTTTTAAAGGCGAGTAACAACTACTTTACAGAAAGGTCATCCGACCTCTAGTTCAGGAGAAAAAGCCAAAAACCTGTAACAAAATTCTACCTATCAACTTTTTCCCTAATTGAGCTAGATCTTCGAGGATTGAGTCATTGGAAAGCCCTTTTAAATACGAGTACTACGTACTTTACAGGAAGGTCATCCGACCTTTGTTTCACGAGAAAAATCCAAAATCGTGTAACAAAATTATAGTTATCAACATTTTTCTTAATTGAGCTAGTTCTTCGAGGTTTGTGTCATTGGAAAGCCCTCTTAAAGACGAGTAATACGTTCTTTACAGATATGTCATCCGACCTCTGGTTCACGAGAAAAAGCCAAAATCGTGTAACAAAATTCTACCTATCAACTTTTTCCCTAACTGACCTAGATCTTCGAGGATTGCGTCATTGGAAACCCCTTTTAAAGACGAGTAATAAGTGCTTTACAGAAAGGTCATCCGACCTCTAGTTCACGAGGAAAATCCAAAAAGGTGTAACAAAATCCTACCTATCAACTTTTTCCCTAATTGACCTAGATCTTCGAGGATTGCGTCATTGGAAACCCCTTTTAAAGACGAGTAACAACTACTTTACAGAAAGGTAATCCGACCTCTGGTTCACGAGAAAAAGCCAAAAACGTGTAACAAAATTCTACCTATCAACTTTTTCCCTAATTGACCTAGATCTTCGAGGATTGCGTCATTGGAAACCCCTTTTAAAGACGAGTAATAAGTGCTTTACAGAAAGGTCATCCGACCCTTTGGTTCACGAGAAAAAGCCAAAATCCTGTAATAAAATTCTAGTTATCAACATTTTCCTTAATTGAGCTACTGCTTCGAGATTTGTGTCATTGGAAAGCCCTCTTAAAGACGAGTAATACGTTCTTTACAGATATGTCATCCGACCTCTGGTTCACGAGAAAAAGCCAAAAACGTGTAACAAAATTCTACCTACCAACTTTTTCCCTAATTGAGCTAGATCATCGAGGATTGCGTCATTGGAAAGCCCTTTTAAATACGAGTACTACGTACTTTACAGGAAGGTCATCCGACCTCTGGTTCACGAGAAAAAGCCAAAAACGTGTAACAAAATTCTACCTACCAACTTTTTCCCTAATTGACCTAGATCTTCGAGGATTGCGTCATTGGAAAGCCCTTTTAAAGGCGAGTAACAACTATTTTACAGATATGTCATCCGACCTCTGGTTCACGAGAAAAAGCCAAAAACGTGTAACAAAATTCTACCTACCAACGTTTTCCCTAATTGACCTAGATCTTCGAGGATTGCGTCATTGGAAACCCCTTTTAAAGACGAGTAATAAGTGCTTTACAGAAAGGTCATCCGACCTATAGTTCACGAGGAAAATCCAAAAAGGTGTAACAAAATCCTACCTATCAACTTTTTCCCTAATTGACCTAGATCTTCGAGGATTGCGTCATTAGAAACCCCTTTTAAAGACGAGTAATAAGTGCTTTACAGAAAGGTCATCCGACCTCTAGTTCACGAGGAAAATCCAAAAAGGTGTAACAAAATCCTACCTATCCACTTTTTCCCTAATTGAGCTAGGACTTCGAGGATAGCGTCATTGGAAAGCCTGTTTAAAGACGAGTAACACGTACTTTGCAGAAAAGTCATTCGACCTCTGGTTCACGAGAAAAAGCCAAAAACGTGTAACAAAATTCTGCCTATCAACGTTTTCCCTAATTGAGCTAGATCTTCGAGGATTGCGTCATTGGAAAGCCCTTTTAAAGTCGAATAACAAGTACTTTACAGAAAGGTCATCCGACCTCTGGTTCACGAGAAAAAGCCAAAAACGTGTAACAAAATTCTACCTATCAACTTTTTCCCTAATTGACCTAGATCTTCGAGGATTCCGTCATTGGAAACCCCTTTTAAAGACGAGTAATAAGTGCTTTACAGAAAGGTCATCCGACCTCTAGTTCACGAGGAAAATCCAAAAAGGTGTAACAAAATCCTACCTATCAACTTTTTCCCTAATTGAGCTAGATCATCGAGGATTGCGTCATTGGAAAGCCCTCTTAAAGACGAGTAATACGTTCTTTACAGATATGTCATCCGACCTCTGGTTCACGAGAAAAAGCCAAAAACGTGTAACAAAATTCTACCTACCAACTTTTTCCCTAATTGACCTAGACCTTCGAGGATTGCGTCATTGGAAACCCCTTTTAAAGACGAGTAATAAGTGCTTTACAGAAAGGTCATCCGACCTCTAGTTCACGAGGAAAATCCAAAAAGGTGTAACAAAATCCTACCTATCAACTTTTTCCCTAATTGAGCTAGGACTTCGAGGATAGCGTCATTGGAAAGCCTGTTTAAAGACGAGTAACACGTACTTTGCAGAAAAGTCATTCGACCTCTGGTTCACGAGAAAAAGCCAAAAACGTGTAACAAAATTCTACCTATCAACTTTTTCACTAATTGACCTAGATCTTCGAGGATTGCGTCATTGGAAACCCCTTTTAAAGACGAGTAATAAGTGCTTTACAGAAAGGTCATCCGACCTCTAGTTCACGAGGAAAATCCAAAAAGGTGTAACAAAATCCTACCTATCAACTTTTTCCCTAATTGACCTAGATCTTCGAGGATTGCGTCATTGGAAACCCCTTTTAAAGACGAGTAATAAGTGCTTTACAGAAAGGTCATCCGACCTCTAGTTCACGAGGAAAATCCAAAAAGGTGTAACAAAATCCTACCTATCAACTTTTTCCCTAATTGACCTAGATCTTCGAGGATTGCGTCATTGGAAAGCCCTTTTAAAGGCGAGTAACAACTACTTTACAGAAAGGTCATCCGACCTCTAGTTCACGAGAAAAAGCCAAAAACCTGTAACAAAATTCTACCTATCAACTTTTTCCCTAATTGAGCTAGATCTTCGAGGATTGAGTCATTGGAAAGCCCTTTTAAATACGAGTACTACGTACTTTACAGAAAGGTCATCCGACCTCTGGTTCACGAGAAAAAGCCAAACACGTGTAACAAAATTCTACCTATGAACTTTTTCCCTAATTGAGCTAGATCTTCGAGGATTGCGTCATTGGAAAGCCCTTTTAAAGTCGAATAACAAGTACTTTACAGAAAGGTCATCCGACCTCTGGTTCACGAGAAAAAGCCAAAAACGTGTAACAAAATTCTACCTATCAACTTTTTCCCTAATTGACCTAGATCTTCGAGGATTGCGTCATTGGAAACCCCTTTTAAAGACGAGTAATAAGTGCTTTACAGAAAGGTCATCCGACCTCTAGTTCACGAGGAAAATCCAAAAAGGTGTAACAAAATCCTACCTATCAACTTTTTCCCTAATTGACCTAGATCTTCGAGGATTGCGTCATTGGAAACCCCTTTTAAAGACGAGTAACAACTACTTTACAGAAAGGTCATCCGACCTCTAGTTCACGAGGAAAATCCAAAAAGGTGTAACAAAATTCTACCTATCAACGTTTTCCCTAATTGAGCTAGATCTTCGAGGATTGCGTCATTGGAAAGCCCTTTTAAAGTCGAATAACAAGTACTTTACAGAAAGGTCATCCGACCTCTGGTTCACGAGAAAAAGCCAAAAACGTGTAACAAAATTCTACCTACCAACTTTTTCCCTAATTGACCTAGATCTTCGAGGATTGCTTCATTAGAAACCCCTTTTAAAGACGAGTAATAAGTGCTTTACAGAAAGGTCATCCGACCTCTAGTTCACGAGGAAAATCCAAAAAGGTGTAACAAAATCCTACCTATCAACTTTTTCCCTAATTGAGCTAGGACTTCGAGGATAGCGTCATTGGAAAGCCTGTTTAAAGACGAGTAACACGTACTTTGCAGAAAAGTCATTCGACCTCTGGTTCACGAGAAAAAGCCAAAAACGTGTAACAAAATTCTACCTATCAACTTTTTCACTAATTGACCTAGATCTTCGAGGATTGCGTCATTGGAAACCCCTTTTAAAGACGAGTAATAAGTGCTTTACAGAAAGGTCATCCGACCTCTAGTTCACGAGGAAAATCCAAAAAGGTGTAACAAAATCCTACCTATCAACTTTTTCCCTAATTGACCTAGATCTTCGAGGATTGCGTCATTGGAAACCCCTTTTAAAGACGAGTAACAACTACTTTACAGAAAGGTCATCCGACCTCTAGTTCACGAGGAAAATCCAAAAAGGTGTAACAAAATTCTACCTATCAACTTTTTCCCTAATTGACCCAGATCTTCGAGGATTGCGTCATTGGAAACCCCTTTTAAAGACGAGTAATAAGTGCTTTACAGAAAGGTCATCCCACCTTTGGTTCACGAGAAAAAGCTAAAATCGTGTAACAAAATTCTAATTATCAACATTTTCCTTAATTGAGCTACTGCTTCGAGATTTGTGTCATTGGAAAGCCTTCTTAAAGACGAGTAATACGTTCTTTACAGATATGTCATCCGACCTCTGGTTCACGAGAAAGAGCCAAAAACGTGTAACAAAATTCTACCTATCAACTTTTTCCCTAATTGACCTAGATCTTCGAGGATTGCGTCATTGGAAATCCCTTTTAAAGACGAGTAATAAGTGCTTTACAGAAAGGTCATCCGACCTCTAGTTCACGAGGAAAATCCAAAAAGGTGTAACAAAATCCTACCTATCAACTTTTCCCTAATTGAGCTAGGACTTCGAGGATAGCGTCATTGGAAAGCCTGTTTAAAGACGAGTAACACGTACTTTGCAGAAAAGTCATTCGACCTCTGGTTCACGAGAAAAAGCCAAAAACCTGTAACAAAATTCTACCTATCAACTTTTTCCCTAATTGACCTAGATCTTCGAGGATTGCGTCATTGGAAACCCCTTTTAAAGACGAGTAATAAGTGCTTTACAGAAAGGTCATCCGACCTCTAGTTCACGAAGAAAATCCAAAAAGGTGTAACAAAATCCTACCTATCAACTTTTTCCCTAATTGACCTAGATCTTCGAGGATTGCGTCATTGGAAACCCCTTTTAAAGACGAGTAACAACTACTTTACAGAAAGGTCATCCGACCTCTAGTTCAGGAGGAAAATCCAAAAAGGTGTAACAAAATTCTACCTATCAACTTTTTCCCTAATTGACCCAGATCTTCGAGGATTGCGTCATTGGAAACCCCTTTTAAAGACGAGTAACAACTACTTTACAGAAAGGTCATCCGACCTCTAGTTCACGAGGAAAATCCCAAAAGGTGTAACAAAATCCTACCTATCAACTTTTTCCCTAATTGACCTAGATCTTCGAGGATTGCGTCATTGGAAACCCCTTTTAAAGACGAGTAACAACTACTTTACAGAAAGGTCATCCGACCTCTAGTTCACGAGGAAAATCCAAAAAGGTGTAACAAAATCCTACCTATCAACTTTTTCCCTAATTGAGCTAGATCATCGAGGATTGCGTCATTGGAAAGCCCTCTTAAAGACGAGTAATACGTTCTTTACAGATATGTCATCCGACCTCTGGTTCACGAGAAAAAGCCAAAAACGTGTAACAAAATTCTACCTACCAACTTTTTCCCTAATTGACCTAGATCTTCGAGGATTGCGTCATTGGAAACCCCTTTTAAAGACGAGTAATAAGTGCTTTACAGAAAGGTCATCCGACCTCTAGTTCACGAGGAAAATCCAAAAAGGTGTAACAAAATCCTACCTATCAACTTTTTCCCTAATTGACCTAGATCTTCGAGGATTGCGTCATTAGAAACCCCTTTTAAAGACGAGTAATAAGTGCTTTACAGAAAGGTCATCCGACCTCTAGTTCACGAGGAAAATCCAAAAAGGTGTAACAAAATCCTACCTATCAACTTTTTCCCTAATTGAGCTAGGACTTCGAGGATAGCGTCATTGGAAAGCCTGTTTAAAGACGAGTAACACGTACTTTGCAGAAAAGTCATTCGACCTCTGGTTCACGAGAAAAAGCCAAAAACGTGTAACAAAATTCTACCTATCAACGTTTTCCCTAATTGAGCTAGATCTTCGAGGATTGCGTCATTGGAAAGCCCTTTTAAAGTCGAATAACAAGTACTTTACAGAAAGGTCATCCGACCTCTGGTTCACGAGAAAAAGCCAAAAACGTGTAACAAAATTCTACCTATCAACTTTTTCCCTAATTGACCTAGATCTTCGAGGATTGCGTCATTGGAAACCCCTTTTAAAGACGAGTAATAAGTGCTTTACAGAAAGGTCATCCGACCTCTAGTTCACGAGGAAAATCCAAAAAGGTGTAACAAAATCCTACCTATCAACTTTTTCCCTAATTGACCTAGATCTTCGAGGATTGCGTCATTGGAAACCCCTTTTAAAGACGAGTAACAACTACTTTACAGAAAGGTCATCCGACCTCTAGTTCACGAGGAAAATCCAAAAAGGTGTAACAAAATTCTACCTATCAACTTTTTCCCTAATTGACCCAGATCTTCGAGGATTGCGTCATTGGAAACCCCTTTTAAAGACGAGTAATAAGTGCTTTACAGAAAGGTCATCCGACCTTTGGTTCACGAGAAAAAGCTAAAATCGTGTAACAAAATTCTAATTATCAACATTTTGCTTAATTGAGCTACTGCTTCGAGATTTGTGTCATTGGAAAGCCTTCTTAAAGACGAGTAATACGTTCTTTACAGATATGTCATCCGACCTCTGGTTCACGAGAAAAAGCCAAAAACGTGTAACAAAATTCTACCTATCAACTTTTTCCCTAATTGACCTAGATCTTCGAGGATTGCGTCATTGGAAAGCCCTTTTAAAGGCGAGTAACAACTACTTTACAGAAAGGTCATCCGACCTCTAGTTCACGAGAAAAAGCCAAAAACCTGTAACAAAATTCTACCTATCAACTTTTTCCCTAATTGAGCTAGATCTTCGAGGATTGAGTCATTGGAAAGCCCTTTTAAATACGAGTACTACGTACTTTACAGGAAGGTCATCCGACCTTTGTTTCACGAGAAAAATCCAAAATCGTGTAACAAAATTATAGTTATCAACATTTTTCTTAATTGAGCTAGTGCTTCGAGGTTTGTGTCATTGGAAAGCCCTCTTAAAGACGAGTAATACGTTCTTTACAGATATGTCATCCGACCTCTGGTTCACGAGAAAAAGCCAAAATCGTGTAACAAAATTCTACCTATCAACTTTTTCCCTAACTGACCTAGATCTTCGAGGATTGCGTCATTGGAAAGCCCTTTTAAAGACCAGTAATACGTACTTTACATAAAGGTCATCCGACCTTTGGTTCACGAGAAAAAGCCAAAATCGTGTAATAAAATTCTAGTTATCAACATTTTCCTTAATTGAGCTAGTGCTTCGAGGTTTGTGTCATTGGAAAGCCCTCTTAAAGACGAGTAATACGTTCTTTACAGATATTTCATCCGACCTCTGGTTCACGAGAAAAAGCCAAAAACGTGTAACAAAATTCTACCTATCAACTTTTTCCCTAATTGACCTAGATCTTCGAGGATTGCGACATTGGAAATCCCTTTTAAAGACGAGTAACAAGTACTTTACAGAAAGGTCATCCGACCTCTTGTTCACGAGAAAAAGCCAAAAAGGTGTAACAAAATTCTACATATCAACTTTTTTCCTAATTGAGCTATATCTTCGAGGATTGCGGCATTGGAAAGCCCTTTTAAAGACGAGTAATACGTATTTTACAGAAACTTAATCTGACCTTTGGTTCAGGAGAAAAAGCCAAAATCGTCTAACAAAATTCTAGTTATCAACATTTTCCTTCATTGAGCTAGGGCTTCGAGGTTTGTGTCATTGGAAAGCCCTCTTAAAGACGAGTAATACGTTCTTTACAGAAATGTCATCCGTCCTCTGGTTCACGAGAAAAAGCCAAAAACGTGTAACCAAATTCTACTTATCAACTTTTTCCCTAATTGAGCTACATCTTCGAGGATTGCGTCATTGGAAATCCCTTTTAAAGACGAGTAACACGTACTTTACAGAAAAGTCATCCGACCTTTGGTTCACGAGAAAAAGCTAAAATCGTGTAACAAAATTCTAGTTATCAACATTTTCCTTAATTGAGCTAGGACTTCGAGGATAGCGTCAATGGAAAGCCTGTTTAAAGACGAGTAACACGTACTTTGCAGAAAAGTCATTCGACCTCTGGTTCACGAGAAAAAGCCAAAAACGTGTAACAAAATTCTACCTATCAACGTTTTCCCTAATTGAGCTAGATCTTCGAGGATTGCGTCATTGGAAAGCCCTTTTAAAGACGAGTAATACGTACTTTACAGAAAGGTCATCCGACCTTTGGTTCACGAGAAAAAGCCAAAATCGTCTAACGAAATTCTAGTTATCAACATTTTCCTTAATTGAGCTAGGGCTTCGAGGTTTGTATCATTGGAAAGCCCTCTTAAAGACGAGTAATACGTTCTTTACAGAAATGTCATCCGTCCTTTGGTTCACGAGAAAAAGCCAAAAAGTGTAGCAAAATTCTACCTAACAAATTTTTCTAATTTAGCTAGAGCTTCGAGGATAGCGTCATTGGAAAGCCCGTTTAAAGACGATTAATACGTACTTTACAGAAATGTCATCCGACCTCTGGTTCACGAGAAAAAGCCAAAAACCTGTAAGAAAATTCTACCTAATAACTTTTCCCCTAATTGAGCTAGAGCTTCGAGGATTCCTTCATTATAAAGCCCGTTTAAAGACCAGTAACACGTTCTTTACAGAAAGGTCATCCGACCACTGGTTGACGAGAAAAAGCCAAAAACCTGTAACAAAATTCTACATATCAACTTCTTCCCTAATTCAGCTATATATTCGAGGATTGCGTCATTGGAAAGCCCTTTTAAAGACGAGTAACAAGTACTTTACAGAAAGGTCATCCGACCTCTGGTTCACGAGAAAAAGCCAAAAAGGTGTAACAAAATTCTACCTATCAACTTTTTCCCTAATTGAGCTAGATCTTCGAGGATTGCGTCATTGTAAAGCCCTTTTAAAGACGAGTAAAACGTACTTTACAGAAAGGTCATCCGACCTTTGGTTCACGAGAAAAAGCCAAAATCGTGTAACAAAATTCTAGTTATCAACATTTTCGTTCATTGAGCTAGTGCTTCGAGCTTTGTGTCATTGGAAAGCCCTCTTAAAGACGAGTAATACGTTCTTTACAGAAATGTCATCTGTCCTCTGGTTCACGAGAAAAAGCCAAAAACGTGTAACCAAATTCTACCTATCAACTTTTTCCCTAATTGAGCTAGATCTTCGAAGATTGCGTCATTGGAAATCCCTTTTAAAGACGAGTAATACGTACTTTACAGAAAAGTCATCCGACCTTTGGTTCACGACAAAAAGCTAAAATCGTGTAACAAAATTCTAGTTATCAACATTTTACTTAATTGAGCTAGGACTTCGAGGATAGCGTCATTGGAAAGCCTGTTTAAAGACGAGTAACACGTACTTTGCAGAAAAGTCATTCGACCTCTGGTTCACGAGAAAAAGCCAAAAACGTGTAACAAAATTCTACCTATCAACGTTTTCCCTAATTGAGCTAGATCTTCGAGGATTGCGTCATTGGAAAGCCCTTTTAAAGTCGAATAACAAGTACTTTACAGAAAGGTCATCCGACCTCTGGTTCACGAGAAAAAGCCAAAAACGTGTAACAAAATTCTACCTATCAACTTTTTCCCTAATTGACCTAGATCTTCGAGGATTGCGTCATTGGAAACCCCTTTTAAAGACGAGTAATAAGTGCTTTACAGAAAGGTCATCCGACCTCTAGTTCACGAGGAAAATCCAAAAAGGTGTAACAAAATCCTACCTATCAACTTTTTCCCTAATTGACCCAGATCTTCGAGGATTGCGTCATTGGAAACCCCTTTTAAAGACGAGTAATAAGTGCTTTACAGAAAGGTCATCCCACCTTTGGTTCACGAGAAAAAGCTAAAATCGTGTAACAAAATTCTAATTATCAACATTTTCCTTAATTGAGCTACTGCTTCGAGATTTGTGTCATTGGAAAGCCTTCTTAAAGACGAGTAATACGTTCTTTACAGATATGTCATCCGACCTCTGGTTCACGAGAAAAAGCCAAAAACGTGTAACAAAATTCTACCTATCAACTTTTTCCCTAATTGACCTAGATCTTCGAGGATTGCGTCATTGGAAAGCCCTTTTAAAGGCGAGTAACAACTATTTTACAGAAAGGTCATCCGACCTCTAGTTCACGAGAAAAAGCCAAAAACCTGTAACAAAATTCTACCTATCAACTTTTTCCCTAATTGAGCTAGATCTTCGAGGATTGCGTCATTGGAAAGCCCTTTGAAATACGAGTACTACGTACTTTACAGGAAGGTCATCCGACCTTTGTTTCACGAGAAAAATCCAAAATCGTGTAACAAAATTATAGTTATCAACATTTTTCTTAATTGAGCTAGTGCTTCGAGGTTTGTGTCATTGGAAAGCCCTCTTAAAGACGAGTAATACGTTCTTTACAGATATGTCATCCGACCTCTGGTTCACGAGAAAAAGCCAAAATCGTGTAACAAAATTCTACCTATCAACTTTTTCCCTAACTGACCTAGATCTTCGAGGATTGCGTCATTGGAAACCCCTTTTAAAGACGAGTAATAAGTGCTTTACAGAAAGGTCATCCGACCTCTAGTTCACGAGGAAAATCCAAAAAGGTGTAACAAAATCCTACCTATCAACTTTTTCCCTAATTGACCTAGATCTTCGAGGATTGCGTCATTGGAAACCCCTTTTAAAGACGAGTAACAATTACTTTACAGAAAGGTCATCCGACCTCTAGTTCACGAGAAAAAGCCAAAAACCTGTAACAAATTTCTACCTATCAACTTTTTCCCTAATTGAGCTAGATCATCGAGGATTGCGTCATTGGATAGCCCTTTTAAAGTCGAGTAATACGTACTTTACAGAAAGGTCATCCGACCTTTGGTTCACGAGAAAAAGCCAAAATCGTGTAACAAAATTCTGGTTATCAACATTTTCCTTAATTGAGCTAGGACTTCGAGGATAGCGTCATTGGAAAGCCTGTTTAAAGACGAGTAACACGTACTTTGCAGAAAAGTCATTCGACCTCTGGTTCACGAGAAAAAGCCAAAAACGTGTAACAAAATTCTACCTATCAACGTTTTCCCTAATTGAGCTAGATCTTCGAGGATTGCGTCATTGGAAAGCCCTTTTAAAGACGAGTAATACGTACTTTACAGAAAGGTCATCCGACCTTTGGTTCACGAGAAAAAGCCAAAATCGTGTAATAAAATTCTAGTTATCAACATTTTCCTTAATTGAGCTAGTGCTTCGAGGTTTGTGTCATTGGAAAGCCCTCTTAAAGACGAGTAATACGTTCTTTACAGATATTTCATCCGACCTCTGGTTCACGAGAAAAAGCCAAAAACGTGTAACAAAATTCTACCTATCAACTTTTTCCCTAATTGAGCTAGATCTTCGAGGATTGCGTAATTGGAAAGCCCTATTAAAGACGAGTAATACGTACTTTACAGAAAGGTCATGCGACCTTTGGTTCACGAGAAAAAGCCAAAATCGTGTAACAAAATTCTACCTATCAACTTTTTCCCTAACTGACCTAGATCTTCGAGGATTGCGTCATTGGAAACCCCTTTTAAAGACGAGTAATAAGTGCTTTACAGAAAGGTCATCCGACCTCTAGTTCACGAGGAAAATCCAAAAAGGTGTAACAAAATCCTACCTATCAACTTTTTCCCTAATTGACCTAGATCTTCGAGGATTGCGTCATTGGAAACCCCTTTTAAAGACGAGTAACAATTACTTTACAGAAAGGTCATCCGACCTCTAGTTCACGAGAAAAAGCCAAAAACCTGTAACAAATTTCTACCTATCAACTTTTTCCCTAATTGAGCTAGATCATCGAGGATTGCGTCATTGGATAGCCCTTTTAAAGTCGAGTAATACGTACTTTACAGAAAGGTCATCCGACCTTTGGTTCACGAGAAAAAGCCAAAATCGTGTAACAAAATTCTGGTTATCAACATTTTCCTTAATTGAGCTAGGACTTCGAGGATAGCGTCATTGGAAAGCCTGTTTAAAGACGAGTAACACGTACTTTGCAGAAAAGTCATTCGACCTCTGGTTCACGAGAAAAAGCCAAAAACGTGTAACAAAATTCTACCTATCAACGTTTTCCCTAATTGAGCTAGATCTTCGAGGATTGCGTCATTGGAAAGCCCTTTTAAAGACGAGTAATACGTACTTTACAGAAAGGTCATCCGACCTTTGGTTCACGAGAAAAAGCCAAAATCGTGTAATAAAATTCTAGTTATCAACATTTTCCTTAATTGAGCTAGTGCTTCGAGGTTTGTGTCATTGGAAAGCCCTCTTAAAGACGAGTAATACGTTCTTTACAGATATTTCATCCGACCTCTGGTTCACGAGAAAAAGCCAAAAACGTGTAACAAAATTCTACCTATCAACTTTTTCCCTAATTGAGCTAGATCTTCGAGGATTGCGTAATTGGAAAGCCCTATTAAAGACGAGTAATACGTACTTTACAGAAAGGTCATGCGACCTTTGGTTCACGAGAAAAAGCCAAAATCGTGTAACAAAATTCTACCTATCAACTTTTTCCCTAATTGAGCTAGATCTTCGAGGATTCCTTCATTATAAAGCCCGTTTAAAGACCAGTAACACGTTCTTTACAGAAAGGTCATCCGACCTCTGGTTCACGAGAAAAAGCCAAAAACGTGTAACAAAATTCCACCTATCAACTTTTTCCCTAATTGAGCTAGATCTTCGAGGATAGCGTCGTTGGAAAGCCCGTTTAAAGACGAGTAATACGTACTTTGCAGAAAAGTCATCCGACCTCTGGTTCACGAGAAAAAGACAAAAACGTGTAACATAATTCTACCTATCAACTTTTTCCCTAATTGAGCTAGATCTTCGACGATTGCGTCATTGGAAAGCCCTATTAAAGACGAGTAACAAGTACTTTACAGAAAGGTCATCCGACCTCTGGTTCACGAGAAAAAGCCAAAAAGGTGTAACAAAATTCTACCAATCAACTTTTTCCCTAATTGAGCTAGATCATCGAGGATAGCGTCATTGGAAAGCCTGTTTAAAGACGAGTAACACGTACTTTGCAGAAAAGTCATTCGACCTCTGGTTCACGAGAAAAAGCCAAAAACGTGTAACAAAATTCTACCTATCAACGTTTTCCCTAATTGAGCTAGATCTTCGAGGATTGCGTCATTGGAAAGCCCTTTTAAAGACGAGTAATACGTACTTTACAGAAAGGTCATCCGACCTTTGGTTCACGAGAAAAAGCCAAAATCGTGTAATAAAATTCTAGTTATCAACATTTTCCTTAATTGAGCTAGTGCTTCGAGGTTTGTGTCATTGGAAAGCCCTCTTAAAGACGAGTAATACGTTCTTTACAGATATTTCATCCGACCTCTGGTTCACGAGAAAAAGCCAAAAACGTGTAACAAAATTCTACCTATCAACTTTTTCCCTAATTGAGCTAGATCTTCGAGGATTGCGTAATTGGAAAGCCCTATTAAAGACGAGTAATACGTACTTTACAGAAAGGTCATGCGACCTTTGGTTCACGAGAAAAAGCCAAAATCGTGTAACAAAATTCTACCTATCAACTTTTTCCCTAATTGAGCTAGATCTTCGAGGATTCCTTCATTATAAAGCCCGTTTAAAGACCAGTAACACGTTCTTTACAGAAAGGTCATCCGACCTCTGGTTCACGAGAAAAAGCCAAAAACGTGTAACAAAATTCCACCTATCAACTTTTTCCCTAATTGAGCTAGATCTTCGAGGATAGCGTCGTTGGAAAGCCCGTTTAAAGACGAGTAATACGTACTTTGCAGAAAAGTCATCCGACCTCTGGTTCACGAGAAAAAGACAAAAACGTGTAACATAATTCTACCTATCAACTTTTTCCCTAATTGAGCTAGATCTTCGACGATTGCGTCATTGGAAAGCCCTATTAAAGACGAGTAACAAGTACTTTACAGAAAGGTCATCCGACCTCTGGTTCACGAGAAAAAGCCAAAAAGGTGTAACAAAATTCTACCAATCAACTTTTTCCCTAATTGAGCTAGATCATCGAGGATTGCGTCATTGGAAAGCCCTTTTAACGTCGAGTAATACGTAGTTTACAGAAAGATCATCCGACCTCTAGTTCATGAGAAAAAGCCAAAAACCTGTAACAAAATTTTACCTATCAACTTTTTCCCTAATTCAGCTAGATCATCGAGGATTGCGTCATTGGAAAGCCCCTTTAAAGACGAGTAATACGTATTCTACAGAAAGGTCATCCGACCTCTGGTTCACGAGAAAGAGCCAAAAACGTGTAACAAAATTCTACCTATCAACTTTTTCCCTAATTGACCTAGATCTTCGAGGATTGCGTCATTGGAAAGCCCTTTTAAAGCGAGTAACAAGTACTTTACAGAAAGGCCATCCGACCTCTAGTTCACGAGGAAAATCCAAAAAGGTGTAACAAAATCCTACCTATCAACTTTTTCCCTAATTGAGCTAGTTCTTCGAGAATTGCGTCATTGGAAAGCCCTTTTAAAGACGAGTAATACGTAGTTTACAGAAAGATCATCCAACCTCTAGTTCATGAGAAAAAGCCAAAAACCTTTAACAAAATTTTACCTATCAACTTTTTCCCTAATTCAGCTAGATCATCGAGTATTGCGTCATTGGAAAGCCCTTTTAAAGACGAGTAATACGTACTTTGCAGAAAAGTCATCCGACCTTTGGTTCACGAGAAAAAGCCAAAATCGTGTAACAAAATTCTAGTTATCCACATTTTCCTTAATTTAGCTAGGGCTTCGAGGATTGCGTCATTGGAAAGCCCTTTTAAAGACCAGTAACAAGTACTTTACAGAAAGGTCATCCGACCTCTGGTTCACGAGAAAAATCCAAAAAGGTGTAACAAAATTCTAATTATCAACTTTTTCCCTTATTGATCTAGATCTTCGAGGATTGCTTCATTGGAAAGCCCTTTTAAAGACGAGTAACAAGTATTTTACAGAAAGGTCATCCGACCTCTAGTTCACGAGAAAAAGCCAAAAACTTGTAACAAAATTCTACCTATCAACTTTTTCCCTAATTGAGCAAGATCATCGAGAATTGCGTCATTGGAAAGCCCTTTTAAAGTCGAGTAATACATACTTTACAGAAAGGTCATCCGACCTCTGGTTCACGAGAAAGAGCCAAAAACGTGTAACAAAATTCTACCTATCAACTTTTTCCCTAATTGAGCTGGATCTTCGAGGATTGCGTCATTGGAAAGCCCTTTTAGAGACCAGTAACAAGTACTTTACAGAAAGGTCACCCGACCTCTACTTCACGAGAAAAAGCCAAAAAGGTGAAACAAAATTCTACCTATCAACTTTTTCCCTAATGGAGGTAGATATTCGAGGATTGCGTCATTGGAAAGCCCTTTTAAAGTCGAGTAACAAGTATTTTACAGAAAGGTCATCCGACCTCTAGTTCACGAGAAAAAGCCAAAAACCTGTAACAAAATTCTACCTATCAACTTTTTTCCTAATTGACCTAGATCTTCGAGGATTGCGTCATTGGAAAGCCCTTTTAAAGGCGAGTAATACGTACTTTACAGAAAAGTCATCCGACCTTTGGTTCACGAGAAAAAGCCAAAATCGTGTAACAAAATTCTAGTTATCAACATTTTCCTTAATTGAGCTAGGACTTCGAGGATAGCGTCATTGGAAAGCCTGTTTAAAGACGAGTAACACGTACTTTGCAGAAAAGTCATTCGACCTCTGGTTCACGAGAAAAAGCCAAAAACGTGTAACAAAATTCCACCTATCAACCTTTTCCCTAATTGAGCTAGATCTTCGAGGATTGCGTCATTGGAAAGCCTTTTAAAGACGAGAAAAAAGTACTTTACAGAAAGGTCATCCGACCTTTGGTTCACGAGAAAAAGCCAAAAAGGTGTAACAAAATTCTACCTATCAACTTTTTTCATTAATTGACCTAGATCTTCGAGGATTGCGTGATTGGAAACCCCTTTTAAAGACGAGTAACAAGTACTTTACAGAAAGGTCATCCGACCTCTGGTTCACGAGAAAACGCCAAAAACGTGAAACAAAATCTTACCTATCAACTTTTTCCCTAATTGAGCTAGATCTTCGAGGATTCCTTCATTATAAAGCCCGTTTAAAGTCCAGTAATACGTTCTTTACAGAAAGGTCATCCGACCTCTGGTTCACGAGAAAAAGCCAAAAACATGTAACAAAATTCTACTTATCAACTTTTTCCCTAATTGAGCTAGATCTTCGAGGATTGCGTCATTGGAAAGCCCTTTCAAAGACGAGTAATACGTACTTTACAGAAAAGTCATCCGACCTCTAGTTCACGAGAAAAAGCCAAAAAGGTGTAAAAAAATTCTACCTATCAACTTTTTCCCTAATTGACCTAGATCTTCGAGGATTGCGTCATTGGAAAGCCCTTTTAAAGTCGAGTAACAAGTATTTTACAGAAAGGTCATCCGACCTCTAGTTCACGAGAAAAAGCCAAAAACCTGTAACAAAATTCTACCTATCAACTTTTTTCCTAATTGACCTAGATCTTCGAGGATTGCGTCATTGGAAAGCCCTTTTAAAGACGAGTAATACGTACTTTACAGAAAAGTCATCCGACCTTTGGTTCACGAGAAAAAGCCAAAATCGTGTAACAAAATTCTAGTTATCAACATTTTCCTTAATTGAGCTAGGACTTCGAGGATAGCGTCATTGGAAAGCCTGTTTAAAAACGAGTAACACGTACTTTGCAGAAAAGTCATTCGACCTCTGGTTCACGAGAAAAAGCCAAAAACGTGTAACAAAATTCTACCTATCAACGTTTTCCCTAATTGAGCTAGATCTTCGAGGATTGCGTCATTGGAAAGCCCTTTTAAAGACGAGTAACAAGTACTTTACAGAAAGGTCATCCGACCTTTTGTTAACGAGAAAAACCCAAAAACCTGTAACAAAATTCTACCTATCAACTTTTTTCCTAATTGAGCTAGATCTTCGAGGATTGCGTCATTGGAAATCCCTTTTAAAGGCGAGTAACACGTACTTTGCAGAAAAGTCATTCGACCTCTGGTTCACGAGAAAAAGCCAAAAACGTGTAACAAAATTCTACCTATCAACTTTTTCCCTAATTGACCTAGATCTTCGAGGATTGCGTCATTGGAAAGCCCTTTTAAACACGAGTAACAAGTACTTTACAGAAAGGTCATCCGACCTCTAGTTCACGAGAAAAAGCCAAAAAGGTGTAACAAAATTCTACTTATCAACTTTTTCCTTAATTGAGCTAGATCATCGAGGATTCCGTCATTGGAAAGCCCTTTTAAAGACGAGTAACAAGTACTTTACAGAAAGGTCATCCGACCTCTGGTTCACGAGAAAAAGCCAAAAACGTGTAACAAAATTCTACCTATCAACTTTTTCCCTAATTGAGGTAGTCTTCGAGGATTGCGTCATTATAAAGCCCGTTTAAAGACCAGTAATACGTTGTTTACAGAAAGGTCGTCCGACCACTGGTTGACGAGAAAAAGCCAAAAACCTGTAACAAAATTCTACCTATCAACTTCTTCCCTAATTGAGCTAGATATTCGAGGATTGCATCATTGGAAATCCCTTTTAAAGACGAGTAACAAGTACTTTACAGAAAGGTCATCCGACCTCTTGTTCACGAGAAAAAGCCAAAAAGGTGTAACAAAATTCTACATATCAACTTTTTTCCTAATTAAGCTAGATCTTCGAGGATTGCGGCATTGGAAAGCCCTTTTAAAGACGAGTAATACGTATTTTACAGAAAAGTCATCCGACCTTTGGTTCACGAGAAAAAGCTAAAATCGTGTAACAAAATTCTAGTTATCAACATTTTCCTTAATTGAGCTAGGACTTCGAGGATAGCGTCAATGGAAAGCCTGTTTAAAGACGAGTAACACGTACTTTGCAGAAAAGTCATTCGACCTCTGGTTCACGAGAAAAAGCCAAAAACGTGTAACAAAATTCTACCTATCAACGTTTTCCCTAATTGAGCTAGATCTTCGAGGATTGCGTCATTGGAAAGCCCTTTTAAAGACGAGTAATACGTACTTGACAGAAAGGTCATCCGACCTTTGGTTCACGAGAAAAAGCCAAAATCGTCTAACGAAATTCTAGTTATCAACATTTTCCTTAATTGAGCTAGGGCTTCGAGGTTTGTATCATTGGAAAGCCCTCTTAAAGACGAGTAATACGTTCTTTACAGAAATGTCATCCGTCCTTTGGTTCACGAGAAAAAGCCAAAAAGTGTAGCAAAATTCTACCTAACAAATTTTCCTAATTTAGCTAGAGCTTCGAGGATAGCGTCATTGGAAAGCCCGTTTAAAGACGATTAATACGTACTTTACAGAAATGTCATCCGACCTCTGGTTCACGAGAAAAAGCCAAAAACCTGTAAGAAAATTCTACCTAATAACTTTTCCCCTAATTGAGCTAGAGCTTCGAGGATTCCTTCATTATAAAGCCCGTTTAAAGACCAGTAACACGTTCTTTACAGAAAGGTCATCCGACCACTGGTTGACGAGAAAAAGCCAAAAACCTGTAACAAAATTCTACATATCAACTTCTTCCCTAATTCAGCTATATATTCGAGGATTGCGTCATTGGAAAGCCCTTTTAAAGACGAGTAACAAGTACTTTACAGAAAGGTCATCCGATCTCTGGTTCACGAGAAAAAGCCAAAAAGGTGTAACAAAATTCTACCTATCAACTTTTTCCCTAATTGAGCTAGATCTTCGAGGATTGCGTCATTGTAAAGCCCTTTTAAAGTCGAGTAATACGTACTTTACAGAAAGGTCATCCGACCTTTGGTTCACGAGAAAAAGCCAAAATCGTGTAACAAAATTCTAGTTATCAACATTTTCGTTCATTGAGCTAGTGCTTCGAGGTTTGTGTCATTGGAAAGCCCTCTTAAAGACGAGTAATACGTTCTTTACAGAAATGTCATCTGTCCTCTGGTTCACGAGAAAAAGCCAAAAACGTGTAACCAAATTCTACCTATCAACTTTTTCCCTAATTGAGCTAGATCTTCGAGGATTGCGTCATTGGAAATCCCTTTTAAAGACGAGTAATACGTACTTTACAGAAAAGTCATCCGACCTTTGGTTCACGAGAAAAAGCTAAAATCGTGTAACAAAATTCTAGTTATCAACATTTTCCTTAATTGAGCTAGGACTTCGAGGATAGCGTCATTGGAAAGCCTGTTTAAAGACGAGTAACACGTACTTTGCAGAAAAGTCATTCGACCTCTGGTTCACGAGAAAAAGCCAAAAACGTGTAACAAAATACTACCTATCAACGTTTTCCCTAATTGAGCTAGATCTTCGAGGATTGCGTCATTGGAAAGCCCTTTTAAAGACGAGTAACAAGTACTTTACAGAAAGGTCATCCGACCTCTAGTTAACGAGAAAAAGCCAAAAACCTGTAACAAAATTCTACCTATCAACTTTTTCCCTAATTGACCTAGATCTTCGAGGATTGCGTCATTGGAAAGCCCTTTTAAAGACGAGTAACAAGTACTTTACAGAAAGGTCATCCGACCTATAGTTCACGAGAAAAAGCCAAAAACCTGTAACAAAATTCTACCTATCAACTTTTTCCGTAATTGAGCTAGATCATCGAGGATTCCGTCATTGGAAAGCCCTTTTAAAGACGAGTAACAAGTACTTTACAGAAAGGTCATCCGAACTCTGGTTCACGAGAAAAAGCCAAAAAGGTGTAACAAAATTCTACCTATCAACTTTTTCCCTAATTAAGCTAGATCTTCGAGGATTGCGGCATTGGAAAGCCCTTTTAAAGACGAGTAATACGTAGTTTACAGAAACGTAATCCGACCTTTGGTTCACGAGAAAAAGCCAAAATCGTGTAACAAAATTCTAGTTATCAACATTTTCGTTCATTGAGCTACTGCTTCGAGGTTTGTGTCATTGGAAAGCCCTCTTAAAGACGAGTAATACGTTCTTTACAGAAATGTCATCTGTCCTCTGGTTCACGAGAAAAAGCCAAAAACGTGTAACCAAATTCTACCTATCAACTTTTTCCCTAATTGAGCTAGATCTTCGAGGATTGCGTCATTGGAAATCCCTTTTAAAGACGAGTAATACGTACTTTACAGAAAAGTCATCCGACCTTTGGTTCACGAGAAAAAGCTAAAATCGTGTAACAAAATTCTAGTTATCAACATTTTCCTTAATTGAGCTAGGACTTCGAGGATAGCGTCATTGGAAAGCCTGTTTAAAGACGAGTAACACGTACTTTGCAGAAAAGTCATTCGACCTCTGGTTCACGAGAAAAAGCCAAAAACGTGTAACAAAATTCTAGCTATCAACGTTTTCCCTAATTGAGCTAGATCTTCGAGGATTGCGTCATTGGAAAGCCCTTTTAAAGACGAGTAACAAGTACTTTACAGAAAGGTCATCCGACCTCTAGTTAACGAGAAAAAGCCAAAAACCTGTAACAAAATTCTACCTATCAACTTTTTCCCTAATTGACCTAGATCTTCGAGGATTGCGTCATTGGAAAGCCCTTTTAAAGACGAGTAACAAGTACTTTACAGAAAGGTCATCCGACCTATAGTTCACGAGAAAAAGCCAAAAACCTGTAACAAAATTCTACCTATCAACGTTTTCCGTAATTGAGCTAGATCATCGAGGATTCCGTCATTGGAAAGCCCTTTTAAAGACGAGTAACAAGTACTTTACAGAAAGGTCATCCGACCTCTGGTTCACGAGAAAAAGCCAAAAAGGTGTAACAAAATTCTACCTATCAACTTTTTCCCTAATTGAGCTAGATCTTCGAGGATTGCGTCATTGTAAAGCCCTTTTAAAGACGAGTAATACGTACTTTACAGAAAGGTCATCCGACCTTTGGTTCACGAGAAAAAGCCAAAATCGTGTAACAAAATTCTAGTTATCAACATTTTCGTTCATTGAGCTAGTGCTTCGAGGTTTGTGTCATTGGAAAGCCCTCTTAAAGACGAGTAATACGTTCTTTACAGAAATGTCATCTGTCCTCTGGTTCACGAGAAAAAGCCAAAAACGTGTAACCAAATTCTACCTATCAACTTTTTCCCTAATTGAGCTAGATCTTCGAGGATTGCGTCATTGGAAATCCCTGTTAAAGACGAGTAATACGTACTTTACAGAAAAGTCATCCGACCTTTGGTTCACGAGAAAAAGCTAAAATCGTGTAACAAAATTCTAGTTATCAACATTTTCCTTAATTGAGCTAGGACTTCGAGGATAGCGTCATTGGAAAGCCTGTTTAAAGACGAGTAACACGTACTTTGCAGAAAAGTCATTCGACCTCTGGTTCACGAGAAAAAGCCAAAAACGTGTAACAAAATACTACCTATCAACGTTTTCCCTAATTGAGCTAGATCTTCGAGGATTGCGTCATTGGAAAGCCCTTTTAAAGACGAGTAACAAGTACTTTACAGAAAGGTCATCCGACCTATAGTTCACGAGAAAAAGCCAAAAACCTGTAACAAAATTCTACCTATCAACTTTTTCCCTAATTGACCTAGATCTTCGAGGATTGCGTCATTGGAAAGCCCTTTTAAAGACGAGTAACAAGTACTTTACAGAAAGGTCATCCGACCTATAGTTCACGAGAAAAAGCCAAAAACCTGTAACAAAATTCTACCTATCAACGTTTTCCGTAATTGAGCTAGATCATCGAGGATTCCGTCATTGGAAAGCCCTTTTAAAGACGAGTAACAAGTACTTTACAGAAAGGTCATCCGACCTCTGGTTCACGAGAAAAAGCCAAAAAGGTGTAACAAAATTCTACCTATCAACTTTTTCCCTAATTGAGCTAGATCTTCGAGGATTGCGTCATTGTAAAGCCCTTTTAAAGACGAGTAATACGTACTTTACAGAAAGGTCATCCGACCTTTGGTTCACGAGAAAAAGCCAAAATCGTGTAACAAAATTCTAGTTATCAACATTTTCGTTCATTGAGCTAGTGCTTCGAGGTTTGTGTCATTGGAAAGCCCTCTTAAAGACGAGTAATACGTTCTTTACAGAAATGTCATCTGTCCTCTGGTTCACGAGAAAAAGCCAAAAACGTGTAACCAAATTCTACCTATCAACTTTTTCCCTAATTGAGCTAGATCTTCGAGGATTGCGTCATTGGAAATCCCTGTTAAAGACGAGTAATACGTACTTTACAGAAAAGTCATCCGACCTTTGGTTCACGAGAAAAAGCTAAAATCGTGTAACAAAATTCTAGTTATCAACATTTTCCTTAATTGAGCTAGGACTTCGAGGATAGCGTCATTGGAAAGCCTGTTTAAAGACGAGTAACACGTACTTTGCAGAAAAGTCATCCGACCTTTGGTTCACGAGAAAAAGCCAAAATCGTGTAACAAAATTCTAGTTATCAACATTTTCGTTCATTGAGCTAGTGCTTCGAGGTTTGTGTCATTGGAAAGCCCTCTTAAAGACGAGTAATACGTTCTTTACAGAAATGTCATCTGTCCTCTGGTTCACGAGAAAAAGCCAAAAACCTGTAACAAAATTCTACCTATCAACTTTTTCCCTAATTGACCTAGATCTTCGAGGATTGCGTCATTGGAAAGCCCTTTTAAAGACGAGTAACAAGTACTTTACAGAAAGGTCATCCGACCTATAGTTCACGAGAAAAAGCCAAAAACCTGTAACAAAATTCTACCTATCAACTTTTTCCGTAATTGAGCTAGATCATCGAGGATTCCGTCATTGGAAAGCCCTTTTAAAGACGAGTAACAAGTACTTTACAGAAAGGTCATCCGAACTCTGGTTCACGAGAAAAAGCCAAAAAGGTGTAACAAAATTCTACCTATCAACTTTTTCCCTAATTAAGCTAGATCTTCGAGGATTGCGGCATTGGAAAGCCCTTTTAAAGACGAGTAATACGTAGTTTACAGAAACGTAATCCGACCTTTGGTTCACGAGAAAAAGCCAAAATCGTGTAACAAAATTCTAGTTATCAACATTTTCGTTCATTGAGCTACTGCTTCGAGGTTTGTGTCATTGGAAAGCCCTCTTAAAGACGAGTAATACGTTCTTTACAGAAATGTCATCTGTCCTCTGGTTCACGAGAAAAAGCCAAAAACGTGTAACCAAATTCTACCTATCAACTTTTTCCCTAATTGAGCTAGATCTTCGAGGATTGCGTCATTGGAAATCCCTTTTAAAGACGAGTAATACGTACTTTACAGAAAAGTCATCCGACCTTTGGTTCACGAGAAAAAGCTAAAATCGTGTAACAAAATTCTAGTTATCAACATTTTCCTTAATTGAGCTAGGACTTCGAGGATAGCGTCATTGGAAAGCCTGTTTAAAGACGAGTAACACGTACTTTGCAGAAAAGTCATTCGACCTCTGGTTCACGAGAAAAAGCCAAAAACGTGTAACAAAATACTACCTATCAACGTTTTCCCTAATTGAGCTAGATCTTCGAGGATTGCGTCATTGGAAAGCCCTTTTAAAGACGAGTAACAAGTACTTTACAGAAAGGTCATCCGACCTATAGTTCACGAGAAAAAGCCAAAAACCTGTAACAAAATTCTACCTATCAACTTTTTCCCTAATTGACCTAGATCTTCGAGGATTGCGTCATTGGAAAGCCCTTTTAAAGACGAGTAACAAGTACTTTACAGAAAGGTCATCCGACCTATAGTTCACGAGAAAAAGCCAAAAACCTGTAACAAAATTCTACCTATCAACGTTTTCCGTAATTGAGCTAGATCATCGAGGATTCCGTCATTGGAAAGCCCTTTTAAAGACGAGTAACAAGTACTTTACAGAAAGGTCATCCGACCTCTGGTTCACGAGAAAAAGCCAAAAAGGTGTAACAAAATTCTACCTATCAACTTTTTCCCTAATTGAGCTAGATCTTCGAGGATTGCGTCATTGTAAAGCCCTTTTAAAGACGAGTAATACGTACTTTACAGAAAGGTCATCCGACCTTTGGTTCACGAGAAAAAGCCAAAATCGTGTAACAAAATTCTAGTTATCAACATTTTCGTTCATTGAGCTAGTGCTTCGAGGTTTGTGTCATTGGAAAGCCCTCTTAAAGACGAGTAATACGTTCTTTACAGAAATGTCATCTGTCCTCTGGTTCACGAGAAAAAGCCAAAAACGTGTAACCAAATTCTACCTATCAACTTTTTCCCTAATTGAGCTAGATCTTCGAGGATTGCGTCATTGGAAATCCCTGTTAAAGACGAGTAATACGTACTTTACAGAAAAGTCATCCGACCTTTGGTTCACGAGAAAAAGCTAAAATCGTGTAACAATATTCTAGTTATCAACATTTTCCTTAATTGAGCTAGGACTTCGAGGATAGCGTCATTGGAAAGCCTGTTTAAAGACGAGTAACACGTACTTTGCAGAAAAGTCATTCGACCTCTGGTTCACGAGAAAAAGCCAAAAACGTGTAACAAAATACTACCAATCAAAGTTTTCCCTAATTGAGCTAGATCTTCGAGGATTGCGTCATTGGAAAGCCCTTTTAAAGACGAGTAACAAGTACTTTACAGAAAGGTCATCCGACCTCTAGTTAACGAGAAAAAGCCAAAAACCTGTAACAAAATTCTACCTATCAACTTTTTCCCTAATTGACCTAGATCTTCGAGGATTGCGTCATTGGAAAGCCCTTTTAAAGACGAGTAACAAGTACTTTACAGAAAGGTCATCCGACCTATAGTTCACGAGAAAAAGCCAAAATCGTGTAACAAAATTCTAGTTATCAACATTTTCGTTCATTGAGCTACTGCTTCGAGGTTTGTGTCATTGGAAAGCCCTCTTAAAGACGAGTAATACGTTCTTTACAGAAATGTCATCTGTCCTCTGGTTCACGAGAAAAAGCCAAAAACGTGTAACCAAATTCTACCTATCAACTTTTTCCCTAATTGAGCTAGATCTTCGAGGATTGCGTCATTGGAAATCCCTTTTAAAGACGAGTAATACGTACTTTACAGAAAAGTCATCCGACCTTTGGTTCACGAGAAAAAGCTAAAATCGTGTAACAAAATTCTAGTTATCAACATTTTCCTTAATTGAGCTAGGACTTCGAGGATAGCGTCATTGGAAAGCCTGTTTAAAGACGAGTAACACGTACTTTGCAGAAAAGTCATTCGACCTCTGGTTCACGAGAAAAAGCCAAAAACGTGTAACAAAATTCTACCTATCAACGTTTTCCCTAATTGAGCTAGATCTTCGAGGATTGCGTCATTGGAAAGCCCTTTTAAAGACGAGTAACAAGTACTTTACAGAAAGGTCATCCGACCTATAGTTCACGAGAAAAAGCCAAAAACCTGTAACAAAATTCTACCTATCAACTTTTTCCGTAATTGAGCTAGATCATCGAGGATTCCGTCATTGGAAAGCCCTTTTAAAGACGAGTAACAAGTACTTTACAGAAAGGTCATCCGACCTCTGGTTCACGAGAAAAAGCCAAAAAGGTGTAACAAAATTCTACCTATCAACTTTTTCCCTAATTGAGCTAGATCTTCGAGGATTGCGTCATTGTAAAGCCCTTTTAAAGACGAGTAATACGTACTTTACAGAAAGGTCATCCGACCTTTGGTTCACGAGAAAAAGCCAAAATCGTGTAACAAAATTCTAGTTATCAACATTTTCGTTCATTGAGCTAGTGCTTCGAGGTTTGTGTCATTGGAAAGCCCTCTTAAAGACGAGTAATACGTTCTTTACAGAAATGTCATCTGTCCTCTGGTTCACGAGAAAAAGCCAAAAACGTGTAACCAAATTCTACCTATCAACTTTTTCCCTAATTGAGCTAGATCTTCGAGGATTGCGTCATTGGAAATCCCTTTTAAAGACGAGTAATACGTACTTTACAGAAAAGTCATCCGACCTTTGGTTCACGAGAAAAAGCTAAAATCGTGTAACAAAATTCTAGTTATCAACATTTTCCTTAATTGAGCTAGGACTTCGAGGATAGCGTCATTGGAAAGCCTGTTTAAAGACGAGTAACACGTACTTTGCAGAAAAGTCATTCGACCTCTGGTTCACGAGAAAAAGCCAAAAACGTGTAACAAAATTCTACCTATCAACGTTTTCCCTAATTGAGCTAGATCTTCGAGGATTGCGTCATTGGAAAGCCCTTTTAAAGACGAGTAACAAGTACTTTACAGAAAGGTCATCCGACCTATAGTTCACGAGAAAAAGCCAAAAACCTGTAACAAAATTCTACCTATCAACTTTTTCCGTAATTGAGCTAGATCATCGAGGATTCCGTCATTGGAAAGCCCTTTTAAAGACGAGTAACAAGTACTTTACAGAAAGGTCATCCGACCTCTGGTTCACGAGAAAAAGCCAAAAAGGTGTAACAAAATTCTACCTCTCAACTTTTTCCCTAATTGAGCTAGATCTTCGAGGATTGCGTCATTGTAAAGCCCTTTTAAAGACGAGTAATACGTACTTTACAGAAAGGTCATCCGACCTTTGGTTCACGAGAAAAAGCCAAAATCGTGTAACAAAATTCTAGTTATCAACATTTTCGTTCATTGAGCTAGTGCTTCGAGGTTTGTGTCATTGGAAAGCCCTCTTAAAGACGAGTAATACGTTCTTTACAGAAATGTCATCTGTCCTCTGGTTCACGAGAAAAAGCCAAAAACGTGTAACCAAATTCTACCTATCAACTTTTTCCCTAATTGAGCTAGATCTTCGAGGATTGCGTCATTGGAAATCCCTTTTAAAGACGAGTAATACGTACTTTACAGAAAAGTCATCCGACCTTTGGTTCACGAGAAAAAGCTAAAATCGTGTAACAAAATTCTAGTTATCAACATTTTCCTTAATTGAGCTAGGACTTCGAGGATAGCGTCATTGGAAAGCCTGTTTAAAGACGAGTAACACGTACTTTGCAGAAAAGTCATTCGACCTCTGGTTCACGAGAAAAAGCCAAAAACGTGTAACAAAATTCTACCTATCAACGTTTTCCCTAATTGAGCTAGATCTTCGAGGATTGCGTCATTGGAAAGCCCTTTTAAAGACGAGTAACAAGTACTTTACAGAAAGGTCATCCGACCTATAGTTCACGAGAAAAAGCCAAAAACCTGTAACAAAATTCTACCTATCAACTTTTTCCGTAATTGAGCTAGATCATCGAGGATTCCGTCATTGGAAAGCCCTTTTAAAGACGAGTAACAAGTACTTTACAGAAAGGTCATCCGACCTCTGGTTCACGAGAAAAAGCCAAAAAGGTGTAACAAAATTCTACCTATCAACTTTTTCCCTAATTGAGCTAGATCTTCGAGGATTGCGTCATTGTAAAGCCCTTTTAAAGACGAGTAATACGTACTTTACAGAAAGGTCATCCGACCTTTGGTTCACGAGAAAAAGCCAAAATCGTGTAACAAAATTCTAGTTATCAACATTTTCGTTCATTGAGCTAGTGCTTCGAGGTTTGTGTCATTGGAAAGCCCTCTTAAAGACGAGTAATACGTTCTTTACAGAAATGTCATCTGTCCTCTGGTTCACGAGAAAAAGCCAAAAACGTGTAACCAAATTCTACCTATCAACTTTTTCCCTAATTGAGCTAGATCTTCGAGGATTGCGTCATTGGAAATCCCTTTTAAAGACGAGTAATACGTACTTTACAGAAAAGTCATCCGACCTTTGGTTCACGAGAAAAAGCTAAAATCGTGTAACAAAATTCTAGTTATCAACATTTTCCTTAATTGAGCTAGGACTTCGAGGATAGCGTCATTGGAAAGCCTGTTTAAAGACGAGTAACACGTACTTTGCAGAAAAGTCATTCGACCTCTGGTTCACGAGAAAAAGCCAAAAACGTGTAACAAAATACTACCTATCAACGTTTTCCCTAATTGAGCTAGATCTTCGAGGATTGCGTCATTGGAAATCCCTTTTAAAGACGAGTAATACGTACTTTACAGAAAAGTCATCCGACCTTTGGTTCAGGAGAAAAAGCTAAAATCGTGTAACAAAATTCTAGTTATCAACATTTTCCTTAATTGAGCTAGGACTTCGAGGATAGCGTCATTGGAAAGCCTGTTTAAAGACGAGTAACACGTACTTTGCAGAAAAGTCATTCGACCTCTGGTTCACGAGAAAAAGCCAAAAACGTGTAACAAAATACTACCAATCAAAGTTTTCCCTAATTGAGCTAGATCTTCGAGGATTGCGTCATTGGAAAGCCCTTTTAAAGACGAGTAACAAGTACTTTACAGAAAGGTCATCCGACCTCTAGTTAACGAGAAAAAGCCAAAAACCTGTAACAAAATTCTACCTATCAACTTTTTCCCTAATTGACCTAGATCTTCGAGGATTGCGTCATTGGAAAGCCCTTTTAAAGACGAGTAACAAGTACTTTACAGAAAGGTCATCCGACCTATAGTTCACGAGAAAAAGCCAAAATCGTGTAACAAAATTCTAGTTATCAACATTTTCGTTCATTGAGCTACTGCTTCGAGGTTTGTGTCATTGGAAAGCCCTCTTAAAGACGAGTAATACGTTCTTTACAGAAATGTCATCTGTCCTCTGGTTCACGAGAAAAAGCCAAAAACGTGTAACCAAATTCTACCTATCAACTTTTTCCCTAATTGAGCTAGATCTTCGAGGATTGCGTCATTGGAAATCCCTTTTAAAGACGAGTAATACGTACTTTACAGAAAAGTCATCCGACCTTTGGTTCACGAGAAAAAGCTAAAATCGTGTAACAAAATTCTAGTTATCAACATTTTCCTTAATTGAGCTAGGACTTCGAGGATAGCGTCATTGGAAAGCCTGTTTAAAGACGAGTAACACGTACTTTGCAGAAAAGTCATTCGACCTCTGGTTCACGAGAAAAAGCCAAAAACGTGTAACAAAATTCTACCTATCAACGTTTTCCCTAATTGAGCTAGATCTTCGAGGATTGCGTCATTGGAAAGCCCTTTTAAAGACGAGTAACAAGTACTTTACAGAAAGGTCATCCGACCTATAGTTCACGAGAAAAAGCCAAAAACCTGTAACAAAATTCTACCTATCAACTTTTTCCGTAATTGAGCTAGATCATCGAGGATTCCGTCATTGGAAAGCCCTTTTAAAGACGAGTAACAAGTACTTTACAGAAAGGTCATCCGACCTCTGGTTCACGAGAAAAAGCCAAAAAGGTGTAACAAAATTCTACCTATCAACTTTTTCCCTAATTGAGCTAGATCTTCGAGGATTGCGTCATTGTAAAGCCCTTTTAAAGACGAGTAATACGTACTTTACAGAAAGGTCATCCGACCTTTGGTTCACGAGAAAAAGCCAAAATCGTGTAACAAAATTCTAGTTATCAACATTTTCGTTCATTGAGCTAGTGCTTCGAGGTTTGTGTCATTGGAAAGCCCTCTTAAAGACGAGTAATACGTTCTTTACAGAAATGTCATCTGTCCTCTGGTTCACGAGAAAAGCCAAAAACGTGTAACCAAATTCTACCTATCAACTTTTTCCCTAATTGAGCTAGATCTTCGAGGATTGCGTCATTGGAAATCCCTTTTAAAGACGAGTAATACGTACTTTACAGAAAAGTCATCCGACCTTTGGTTCACGAGAAAAAGCTAAAATCGTGTAACAAAATTCTAGTTATCAACATTTTCCTTAATTGAGCTAGGACTTCGAGGATAGCGTCATTGGAAAGCCTGTTTAAAGACGAGTAACACGTACTTTGCAGAAAAGTCATTCGACCTCTGGTTCACGAGAAAAAGCCAAAAACGTGTAACAAAATTCTACCTATCAACGTTTTCCCTAATTGAGCTAGATCTTCGAGGATTGCGTCATTGGAAAGCCCTTTTAAAGACGAGTAACAAGTACTTTACAGAAAGGTCATCCGACCTATAGTTCACGAGAAAAAGCCAAAAACCTGTAACAAAATTCTACCTATCAACTTTTTCCGTAATTGAGCTAGATCATCGAGGATTCCGTCATTGGAAAGCCCTTTTAAAGACGAGTAACAAGTACTTTACAGAAAGGTCATCCGACCTCTGGTTCACGAGAAAAAGCCAAAAAGGTGTAACAAAATTCTACCTATCAACTTTTTCCCTAATTGAGCTAGATCTTCGAGGATTGCGTCATTGTAAAGCCCTTTTAAAGACGAGTAATACGTACTTTACAGAAAGGTCATCCGACCTTTGGTTCACGAGAAAAAGCCAAAATCGTGTAACAAAATTCTAGTTATCAACATTTTCGTTCATTGAGCTAGTGCTTCGAGGTTTGTGTCATTGGAAAGCCCTCTTAAAGACGAGTAATACGTTCTTTACAGAAATGTCATCTGTCCTCTGGTTCACGAGAAAAAGCCAAAAACGTGTAACCAAATTCTACCTATCAACTTTTTCCCTAATTGAGCTAGATCTTCGAGGATTGCGTCATTGGAAATCCCTTTTAAAGACGAGTAATACGTACTTTACAGAAAAGTCATCCGACCTTTGGTTCACGAGAAAAAGCTAAAATCGTGTAACAAAATTCTAGTTATCAACATTTTCCTTAATTGAGCTAGGACTTCGAGGATAGCGTCATTGGAAAGCCTGTTTAAAGACGAGTAACACGTACTTTGCAGAAAAGTCATTCGACCTCTGGTTCACGAGAAAAAGCCAAAAACGTGTAACAAAATTCTACCTATCAACGTTTTCCCTAATTGAGCTAGATCTTCGAGGATTGCGTCATTGGAAAGCCCTTTTAAAGACGAGTAACAAGTACTTTACAGAAAGGTCATCCGACCTATAGTTCACGAGAAAAAGCCAAAAACCTGTAACAAAATTCTACCTATCAACTTTTTCCGTAATTGAGCTAGATCATCGAGGATTCCGTCATTGGAAAGCCCTTTTAAAGACGAGTAACAAGTACTTTACAGAAAGGTCATCCGACCTCTGGTTCACGAGAAAAAGCCAAAAAGGTGTAACAAAATTCTACCTATCAACTTTTTCCCTAATTGAGCTAGATCTTCGAGGATTGCGTCATTGTAAAGCCCTTTTAAAGACGAGTAATACGTACTTTACAGAAAGGTCATCCGACCTTTGGTTCACGAGAAAAAGCCAAAATCGTGTAACAAAATTCTAGTTATCAACATTTTCGTTCATTGAGCTAGTGCTTCGAGGTTTGTGTCATTGGAAAGCCCTCTTAAAGACGAGTAATACGTTCTTTACAGAAATGTCATCTGTCCTCTGGTTCACGAGAAAAAGCCAAAAACGTGTAACCAAATTCTACCTATCAACTTTTTCCCTAATTGAGCTAGATCTTCGAGGATTGCGTCATTGGAAATCCCTTTTAAAGACGAGTAATACGTACTTTACAGAAAAGTCATCCGACCTTTGGTTCACGAGAAAAAGCTAAAATCGTGTAACAAAATTCTAGTTATCAACATTTTCCTTAATTGAGCTAGGACTTCGAGGATAGCGTCATTGGAAAGCCTGTTTAAAGACGAGTAACACGTACTTTGCAGAAAAGTCATTCGACCTCTGGTTCACGAGAAAAAGCCAAAAACGTGTAACAAAATACTACCTATCAACGTTTTCCCTAATTGAGCTAGATCTTCGAGGATTGCGTCATTGGAAAGCCCTTTTAAAGACGAGTAACAAGTACTTTACAGAAAGGTCATCCGACCTCTAGTTAACGAGAAAAAGCCAAAAACCTGTAACAAAATTCTACCTATCAACTTTTTCCCTAATTGACCTAGATCTTCGAGGATTGCGTCATTGGAAAGCCCTTTTAAAGACGAGTAACAAGTCCTTTACAGAAAGGTCATCCGACCTATAGTTCACGAGAAAAAGCCAAAAACCTGTAACAAAATTCTACCTATCAACTTTTTCCGTAATTGAGCTAGATCATCGAGGATTCCGTCATTGGAAAGCCCTTTTAAAGACGAGTAACAAGTACTTTACAGAAAGGTCATCCGACCTCTGGTTCACGAGAAAAAGCCAAAAAGGTGTAACCAAATTCTACCTATCAACTTTTTCCCTAATTGAGCTAGATCTTCGAGGATTGCGTCATTGTAAAGCCCTTTTAAAGACAAGTAATACGTACTTTACAGAAAGGTCATCCGACCTTTGGTTCACGAGAAAAAGCCAAAATCGTGTAACAAAATTCTAGTTATCAACATTTTCGTTCATTGAGCTACTGCTTCGAGGTTTGTGTCATTGGAAAGCCCTCTTAAAGACGAGTAATACGTTCTTTACAGAAATGTCATCTGTCCTCTGGTTCACGAGAAAAAGCCAAAAACGTGTAACCAAATTCTACCTATCAACTTTTTCCCTAATTGAGCTAGATCTTCGAGGATTGCGTCATTGGAAATCCCTTTTAAAGACGAGTAATACGTACTTTACAGAAAAGTCATCCGACCTTTGGTTCACGAGAAAAAGCTAAAATCGTGTAACAAAATTCTAGTTATCAACATTTTCCTTAATTGAGCTAGGACTTCGAGGATAGCGTCATTGGAAAGCCTGTTTAAAGACGAGTAACACGTACTTTGCAGAAAAGTCATTCGACCTCTGGTTCACGAGAAAAAGCCAAAAACGTGTAACAAAATTCTAGCTATCAACGTTTTCCCTAATTGAGCTAGATCTTCGAGGATTGCGTCATTGGAAAGCCCTTTTAAAGACGAGTAACAAGTACTTTACAGAAAGGTCATCCGACCTCTAGTTAACGAGAAAAAGCCAAAAACCTGTAACAAAATTCTACCTATCAACTTTTTCCCTAATTGACCTAGATCTTCGAGGATTGCGTCATTGGAAAGCCCTTTTAAAGACGAGTAACAAGTACTTTACAGAAAGGTCATCCGACCTATAGTTCACGAGAAAAAGCCAAAAACCTGTAACAAAATTCTACCTATCAACGTTTTCCGTAATTGAGCTAGATCATCGAGGATTCCGTCATTGGAAAGCCCTTTTAAAGACGAGTAACAAGTACTTTACAGAAAGGTCATCCGACCTCTGGTTCACGAGAAAAAGCCAAAAACGTGTAACCAAATTCTACCTATCAACTTTTTCCCTAATTGAGCTAGATCTTCGAGGATTGCGTCATTGGAAATCCCTTTTAAAGACGAGTAATACGTACTTTACAGAAAAGTCATCCGACCTTTGGTTCACGAGAAAAAGCTAAAATCGTGTAACAAAATTCTAGTTATCAACATTTTCCTTAATTGAGCTAGGACTTCGAGGATAGCGTCATTGGAAAGCCTGTTTAAAGACGAGTAACACGTACTTTGCAGAAAAGTCATTCGACCTCTGGTTCACGAGAAAAAGCCAAAAACGTGTAACAAAATACTACCTATCAACGTTTTCCCTAATTGAGCTAGATCTTCGAGGATTGCGTCATTGGAAAGCCCTTTTAAAGACGAGTAACAAGTACTTTACAGAAAGGTCATCCGACCTCTAGTTAACGAGAAAAAGCCAAAAACCTGTAACAAAATTCTACCTATCAACTTTTTCCCTAATTGACCTAGATCTTCGAGGATTGCGTCATTGGAAAGCCCTTTTAAAGACGAGTAACAAGTACTTTACAGAAAGGTCATCCGACCTATAGTTCACGAGAAAAAGCCAAAAACCTGTAACAAAATTCTACCTATCAACTTTTTCCGTAATTGAGCTAGATCATCGAGGATTCCGTCATTGGAAAGCCCTTTTAAAGACGAGTAACAAGTACTTTACAGAAAGGTCATCCGACCTCTGGTTCACGAGAAAAAGCCAAAAAGGTGTAACCAAATTCTACCTATCAACTTTTTCCCTAATTGAGCTAGATCTTCGAGGATTGCGTCATTGTAAAGCCCTTTTAAAGACAAGTAATACGTACTTTACAGAAAGGTCATCCGACCTTTGGTTCACGAGAAAAAGCCAAAATCGTGTAACAAAATTCTAGTTATCAACATTTTCGTTCATTGAGCTACTGCTTCGAGGTTTGTGTCATTGGAAAGCCCTCTTAAAGACGAGTAATACGTTCTTTACAGAAATGTCATCTGTCCTCTGGTTCACGAGAAAAAGCCAAAAACGTGTAACCAAATTCTACCTATCAACTTTTTCCCTAATTGAGCTAGATCTTCGAGGATTGCGTCATTGGAAATCCCTTTTAAAGACGAGTAATACGTACTTTACAGAAAAGTCATCCGACCTTTGGTTCACGAGAAAAAGCTAAAATCGTGTAACAAAATTCTAGTTATCAACATTTTCCTTAATTGAGCTAGGACTTCGAGGATAGCGTCATTGGAAAGCCTGTTTAAAGACGAGTAACACGTACTTTGCAGAAAAGTCATTCGACCTCTGGTTCACGAGAAAAAGCCAAAAACGTGTAACAAAATTCTAGCTATCAACGTTTTCCCTAATTGAGCTAGATCTTCGAGGATTGCGTCATTGGAAAGCCCTTTTAAAGACGAGTAACAAGTACTTTACAGAAAGGTCATCCGACCTCTAGTTAACGAGAAAAAGCCAAAAACCTGTAACAAAATTCTACCTATCAACTTTTTCCCTAATTGACCTAGATCTTCGAGGATTGCGTCATTGGAAAGCCCTTTTAAAGACGAGTAACAAGTACTTTACAGAAAGGTCATCCGACCTATAGTTCACGAGAAAAAGCCAAAAACCTGTAACAAAATTCTACCTATCAACGTTTTCCGTAATTGAGCTAGATCATCGAGGATTCCGTCATTGGAAAGCCCTTTTAAAGACGAGTAACAAGTACTTTACAGAAAGGTCATCCGACCTCTGGTTCACGAGAAAAAGCCAAAAACGTGTAACCAAATTCTACCTATCAACTTTTTCCCTAATTGAGCTAGATCTTCGAGGATTGCGTCATTGGAAATCCCTTTTAAAGACGAGTAATACGTACTTTACAGAAAAGTCATCCGACCTTTGGTTCACGAGAAAAAGCTAAAATCGTGTAACAAAATTCTAGTTATCAACATTTTCCTTAATTGAGCTAGGACTTCGAGGATAGCGTCATTGGAAAGCCTGTTTAAAGACGAGTAACACGTACTTTGCAGAAAAGTCATTCGACCTCTGGTTCACGAGAAAAAGCCAAAAACGTGTAACAAAATACTACCTATCAACGTTTTCCCTAATTGAGCTAGATCTTCGAGGATTGCGTCATTGGAAAGCCCTTTTAAAGACGAGTAACAAGTACTTTACAGAAAGGTCATCCGACCTCTAGTTAACGAGAAAAAGCCAAAAACCTGTAACAAAATTCTACCTATCAACTTTTTCCCTAATTGACCTAGATCTTCGAGGATTGCGTCATTGGAAAGCCCTTTTAAAGACGAGTAACAAGTACTTTACAGAAAGGTCATCCGACCTATAGTTCACGAGAAAAAGCCAAAAACCTGTAACAAAATTCTACCTATCAACTTTTTCCGTAATTGAGCTAGATCATCGAGGATTCCGTCATTGGAAAGCCCTTTTAAAGACGAGTAACAAGTACTTTACAGAAAGGTCATCCGACCTCTGGTTCACGAGAAAAAGCCAAAAAGGTGTAACAAAATTCTACCTATCAACTTTTTCCCTAATTGAGCTAGATCTTCGAGGATTGCGGCATTGGAAAGCCCTTTTAAAGACGAGTAATACGTAGTTTACAGAAACGTAATCCGACCTTTGGTTCACGAGAAAAAGCCAAAATCGTGTAACAAAATTCTAGTTATCAACATTTTCCTTAATTGAGCTAGGGCTTCGAGGTTTGTGTCATTGGAAAGCCCTCTTAAAGACGAGTAATACGTACTTTTGAGAAAGGTCATCCGACCTCTGGTTCACGAGAAAAACCCAAAAAGGTGTAACAAAATTCTACCTATCAACTTTTTCCCTAATTGAGCTAGATCTTCGAGAATTGCGTCATTGCAAAGCCCGTTTAAAGCCGAGTAACACGTTCTTTACAGAAATATTATCCGACATCTGCTTCACGAGAAAAGGCCAAAAGGGTGTAGCAAAAATCTACCTAACAACGTTTTCCCTAATTCAGCTAGAGCTTCGAGGTGTGCGTCATTGCATAGCCCGTTTAAAGACGAGTAACACATTCTTTACAGAAATGTCATCCGACCTTTGGTTCACGACAAAAAGCCAGAAAGGTGTAACAAAATTTTACCTATCACCTTTTTCCCTAATTCAGCTAGAGCTTCGAGGGTTGCTTCATTAGAAAGCCCGTTTAAAGTCGAGTAACACGTTTTTTAAAGAAATGTCATCCGACCTACGCTTTACGAGAAAAAGGCAAAAATGTGTTGCAAAATGCTACCTAACAACTTTTTCCCTGATTCAGCTAGAGCTTCGAGGATAGCGTCATTGGAAAGCCCGTTTAAAGTCGAGTAACACGTTCTTTACAGAAATGTCATCCGACATCTGGTTCACGAGAAAAAGCCAGAAGGGTGTAACAAAATTCTACCTATCAACTTTTTCCCTAATTCAGCTAGAGCTTCGAGGATTGCATCATTGGAAATCCCGATTAAAGGCGAGTAAAACGTACTTTACAGAAATGTCTTCCGACCTTTTTGTTCACGACAAAAAGCCAGAAAGTTGTAACAAAATCCTACCTATCAACTTTTTCCCTAATTCAGCTAGAGATTCGAGGTGTGCGTCATTGCAAAGCCTGTTTAAAGACGAGTAACACGTTCTTTACAGAAATGTCATCCGACATCTGGTTCACGAGAAAAGGCCAAAAGGGTGTAACAAAAATTCTACCTAACAACTTTTTCCCTAATTCAGCTAGAGCTTCGAGGATTGCGTCATTGCAAATCCCGTTTAAAGACGAGTAAGACGTTCTTTACGGAAATGTCATCCGACATATGGTTCACAAGAAGAAGCCAAAAGGGTGTAACAAAAATCTACCTAACAACTTTTTCCCTAATTCAGCTAGAGCTTCGAGGATAGCGTCATTGGAAAGCCCGTTTAAAGTCGAGTAACACGTTCTTTACAGAAATGTCATCCGACCTTTGTTTCACGACAAAAAGCCAGACAGGTGTAACAAAAATCTACCTCTCAACCTTTTCCCTAATTGAGCTAGAGATTCGAGGATTGCGTCATTGCAAAGCCCATTTAAAGACCAGTAACACGTTCTTTACAGAAATGTCATCCGACATATGGTTCACCAGAAAAAGCCAAAAGGGTGTAGCAAAACTACCTAACAACTTTTTTCCTAATTCAGCTAGAGCTTCGAGGTGTGAGTCATTGCAAAGCCCGTTTAAAGACTAGTAACACGTTCTTTACAGAAATGTCATCCGACATCTGGTTCACGAGAAAAAGCCAAAAGGGTGTAGCAAATTCTACTTACCAACTTTTTCCCTAATTCAGCTAGAGCTTCGAGGTGTGAGTCATTGCAAAGCCCGTTTAAAGACGAGTAACACGTTCTTTACAGAAATGTCATCCGACATTTGGTTCACGAGAAAAAGCCAAAAGGGTGTAACAAAATTCTACCTATCACCTTTTTCCCTAATTCAGCTAGAGATTCGAGGATTGCTTCATTAGAATGCCCGTTTAATGTCGAGTAACACGTTTTTTACAGAAATGTCATCCGACCTATGCTTTACGAGAAAAAGGCAAAAATGTGTTGCAAAATTCTACCTAAAAACTTTTTCCCTAATTCAGCTAGAGCTTCGAGGTGTGAGTCATTGTAAAGCCCGTTTAAAGACGAGTAACACGTTCTTTACAGAAATGTCATCTGATCTTTGGTTCACGACAAAAAGCCAGAAAGGTGTAACAAAATTCTACTATCAACTTTTTCCCTAATTGAGCTAGAGATTCGAGGTTTGCGTCATTGCAAAGCCCGTTTAAAGACGAGTAACACGTTCTTTACAGAAATGTCATGCGACATCTGGTGCACGAGAAAAAGCCAAAAGGGTGTAGCAAAATTCTAACTAACAACTTTTTCCCTAATTCAGCTAGAGCTTCGAGGTGTGAGTCATTCCAAAGCCCGTTTAAAGACGAGTAACACGTTCTTTAGAGAAATGTCATCCGACATGTGGTTCACGAGAAAAAGCCAAAAGGGTGTAGCAAAATCCTACCTAACAACTTTTTCCCTAATTCAGCTAGAGCTTCGAGGATAGCGTCATTGGAAAGCCCGTTTAAAGCGAGTATCCCGTACTTTACAGAAATGTCATCCGACCTTTGGTTCACGACAAAAAGCCAGAAAGGTGTAACAAAATTCTACTATCAACTTTTTCCCTAATTGAACTGGATTTTTTCAGTAGTATTACATTTTATCACCCTTCGTCCCCTTGCGCGAAACAACAGGATTTCGATCGCTTCAGGTCGTGTTTCAGCTGTTAGTATCCCTCCACTTCGTTCTTAACGCATCAGGATGTCGTATTATTCTAAGTTTGAAATATTCTCGGTTGAATGTCCTCTTCTGTATTAGCAGAACACACACACGCTTTGTTCGTTACGAGACATCTGACAGGAAACGTAACGTAAGACGTAACGTAAAACAGTCGTGTTCAAAAACTATTCGAACGTGCTGAAGAAAAATCCTTACATCTCCTGAAATATGAGTATTCAAGTTAAGATCTGTGATGAAATATTTTACATAGCCACAAGTCTCGTTTTAAATTGTTAGCTTCTTCTGTAGCAAGCAAGTGTCCGTAAGACAATATGTTTATTCTTGCATGTGAACAAACACACACACACATATGCACATAAAGATGAAACACATACAGACACTTTAACACACACACACACGCACAGAGAGAGAAACAAACATGAAGACGTATACACATAGAGAGAAACGACTATGTGCACACAGACATCTTAACACATACGCCCGAAAACATATACATATAAAGAAACATATTAACATGCATCAACATACACACACTCACATACGCACACATGAAATATTTTGCATAACCACTAGTCTCGTTTTAAATTGTTAGCTTCTTCTGTAGCAAGCAAGTGTCCGTAAGACAATATGTTTATTCTTGCATGTGAACAAACACACACACACATACGATAACATATACACATAAAGATGAAACACATACAGAGACTTTAACACACACACAGAGAGAGACAAACATGAAGACGTATACACATACAGAGAAACGACTATGTGCACACAGACATCTTAACACATACGCACGAAAACATTAACATACATGAACATACACACACTCACATACGCACACATACACGATTCACTGAAACACACACACACACACCTAGAGAGAAACAAACATGCAGACACAGTTACATCTTGACATATATGCACACGTCTACACGTACACACATTTCGTAGTAACATACATATTTACACATAGACACAAACACACACACACACACAGTGAGAGAGAGAGAGAAACAAACATATAGACAGACATACGTACAAGACAGTGTGCTTTAGTGTAATGCGGTGCCCTGTGAACTAAAGAATCTTTCTCAAACCCAAACTGTATAACTTTCACGTAGGTTCTGATATCAAAGCTAATGTGCTTTCCTGCAGTGCAGCACCCCCATGGGCTAAAAATCTTTCTCAAACCCTATCATAGCGTGTTTTTTCACAGATGTGTTCCATGGGTAGTGATCGTTATCTCTATAGATTTAAATGTGAAGCATAGAGTACGTGTCTCTTTGTATGAAATCACTTATAATGAGACAATATTTCCTTTAAAAGTGTACTGTGAGATATTTGGAGATGATTCAGGCCACACATTTAAGGTATTTTAATGTTTTGAAAGCAATTCTGTCTTTCCCGGTGTGTATTTACCTAATTTTTTAAAGTTGTTTTTTCAGCTATTGGAACTTATTTTGAAGTTATTCTGTCATGCGTCCACTGCATTTGAAGATATATTATCGTTCATTCATCAAATAATTTTAGCTCTTGACAAGAAAATGGGTCGAAATACATGAAAATAATGAACATGAAATAATAAAAAAATTAATGTAATGGATAGTGATTTTTCTAGATCCTAGTACAGTAATATTTCATGTGAGAGGATGTCGGATCTTGGTAGGAAAACAACACAAACGTTCATGTCTTACTATGGATCTCAGACCTTGGCTTTGTTAGATCAGAAGTAACTAACCTGCTGTCTATGAGATAGATTAGAAATATTCTCATGCAGGAAAAATAACTAAACAAACATGAAATCCCGTGTTAGATTGTAGTGAAACACCCTATCTTTGTCGAAAAACTTGTGTTTGCAGCGAAAAATAGCCATCTTCACCCGCACTTATGCGCTTATTCATGCGGTGCCCTGTGAACTAAAGAAATATTTCTCAAACCGAAACAGTATAACTTTCATGTAGTTTCTGATATCAAAGATAATGTGCTTTCCTGCAGTGCAGCACCCCCATGGGCTAAAAATCTTTCTCAAACCCTATCATAGCGTGTTTTTTCACAGATGTGTTCCATGGGGTAGTGATCGTTATCTCTATAGATTTAAATGTGAAGCATAGAGTGCGTATCTCTTTGTATGAAATCGCTTATAATGAGACAATATTTCCTTTAAAAGTGTACTGTGAGATATTTGAAGGTGATTCAGCCACACATTTAAGGTATTTTAATGTTTTGAAAACAATTCTGTCTTTCCCGGTGTGTATTTATCTAATTTTTTACAGCTGTTTTTTCAGCTATTGGAACTTATTTTGAAGTTATTCTGTCATGCGTCCACTGCATTTGAAGATATAATATCGTTCATTCATCAAATAATTTTAGCTCTTGACAAGAAAATGGGGTGAAATACATGAAAATAATGAACATGAAATAATAAAAAAATTAATGTAATGGATAGTGATTTTTCTAGATCCTAGTACAGTAATATTTCACAGTTTTCCCGCTATTACTCCTTCTAGTAAAGACGTTTTTTTTTTTGTCTTAGTTTTCAGGGTTCCTTTTACCCGATAGATCGCTTGGTTAAATTCTATAGCGACAAAATTCTTCATTTAACAACTTTTTGACTGCTGCATATAACATGCTGTATATCTGAAATTTCTATCTTTTAACATTTGTGGACGTATGAATAGCAGACATGTTTTATGTTTCAAAGAGTTTACGGTGATGTTTTTAAACACTCTTAAATATTCTACAGTGTATTCCTATATATTCTCATTCCTACATATTTTAAAGATAATACGTCATTCAATACCATGTACTTTGTGCATTTTCGGGCCAATCTTCTATGTGTCTTTTGGTAATACAGAAGATGACATGAGAGCTGTTAGGATTAAGAACTTGGAAGCAAAACCCCTAACGAACTTTGATCAGCACACGATAGAAACTAACGGCAATCCGAGAATTTTCAAACTTAGAAAAACCCAAAATCCTGTAGAGGGTACGAAATGCGTTAAGAACGAGACGAAGGGATATTAAAAAGTGAGTCATAATTTGACACGGACATAGTCGTGTGCTATATAAAGCATGATTTAACCTCTACCGTAGTGCACGTGTCAGAGTTCTTATCGTTATGTTGATTTGAGTGAGAGGAAGTTGATCGATGTTTGCACGCATGTTGCAATATTTACAACTGATAAGCCCTGATGAATTATTTCCTTCATTTAACGGAAGAGTTTGATGAGACTGTATCAACATCCGCAGGGGCCAGACCGATGCAGCATATAACGAGGAGCGTTGTGTGAACTCATTCTAACTTGTGTCAAAATGAGGTTTACTGTACGCCACGGTTATTTCTCACTAACCTATCCAAGGGACAAGCTACCGTCTACCCCTCGCAGGAGGTTTTGCGATTGTTACTGCCACCTCGAACCACGTCCAAGGTCTCCAGTTGGTGCAAGGTTGGGGGTGAGGGCCCCTTCACCAATCCGTCATGCTGATACGAATGTCGATGTTCAGATGTTACCGGAGCAGCGAGCACTCTATGTCACCATGGAGGACGACGCGTGGGAGACGTTTTGCGGTGGGGCTGTATGCCGATGTTCTTGTCATACAGTATTACGCCCTGGTTCCCCCCGTACCACCGTAAGGCACCTAAGGGGCTTCGTCGTGAACCCTCCAAGCTACGCTCACCCGGTGGTAGAGCAAGAAACCGCGGAGGGGTACGTGTCGGAAATAAAGGAGGAATACGTGACAGAAATAAAGGAGGGGTCCCAGTCAGAAACTGAGGTGGACACGACAGGCGTTCAGTCGCTTGACTCAGAGGAGACAGTGTCAACCGTCTCCCCTGTACGGATCGAGTTTTCTGCGCCTCCTTCCCGCAGGAGGAGGATCGAGTTTTCTGCGCCTCCTTCCCGCAGGAGGAGGATCGAGTAACCGGAAAAAATGAAAAGACGAAAAAAAATATAAAAAGAATAAGAAACAAAAGGCTTTTTTCAAAGCCACCCAAATATATTAAAGGATTTCCTTTCGTACAGTGTGTTTGGTTGTGTGTGTGTGTGTGTTTTTGTAAGTAAAAATTTTAATTTTCTATTTTTATTTCATATTCCTGGTCCTCTGCGTACTCTATGACGTGTAAGGGTGAGTATATTTTAAAATTTATATCTATATTGCCACCATTTCTTGTAACTATAGTGCTGAGTTTCGTTACCATTACTATTTTATCTATAACGTAGTTGAGTTTTGTTACCGTTTCTATAACGCGTAACAAACATTATGTGTGTTTTGTACATTAATTAATTTTACTTTCCATGTGTACCAAGAGCGTGTCGGATTAGTTTATATGCTAATTTAGTTATAACGTGCTAAGTGGATTACCATATTTTTATTTACGCAGAGTTCTGCTTAGTGTGTTACCATATTTACCCTACGTTAACTTTTAATGATGAGAATAGTTTATACTACCCATAAAGTGACCACATAATAGTTGCTTAAAAACTATTTAGTCGTATACATATATTTTACACAGGGTGTTACACCTCTTACATTTTTTTGTGAACGGTTTGGTAAAAAAAACTGCTTAAACATTGTACCCTAACGGGTACGTATGGTTTTGTCAGATTTTAAAAAATAGATTAAATAAACATAATGCTATCGTCTCATAAAGCACGCGCTCTTTTAGCTATGAAAGCATGTCATCTGTTAAAGAGGGACATTTATCAGTTAGTCATTAGGATCACTTATTTTCCACACTAATTGGCATGCATTAATAGGTATGGCAAAGAAAATCCCGTTTCACCTTGATGACTGTTACATGTATCACTTTCTTTGAATTTTTCTGTCTTACTATTTGAGTTATAATGTTCTCTTTTTGTAACGATTTTTACACCCACCCTGTGCATTTTTATGTGATTTTTACACTTTTTCCTGTCGTCACAGTTAGTTAGGCGGATTCTTTGTAATATTTGCTAAATTTTGACTATCAGTCCAGCTGCAAATAAAATATCAGTGGATTAGTGCAGGTAAGTTGAAAGGGTGCGTGAGACATTGTATTATTTTTTTTTTATAGTTGAAGTATTTGCTAAAACTAATGTTCCCCTACACCATTAACGTGCATTCGTGATGGAACCAAAGTTTTTACGCAAGGGTAACCGTAACATACTTTGAACATTCCACTGCGTACAAAAAAAAAAAGTTATTTTTTACCCGATTTCAACAGCGTGATGCGGCATACGTTCGCACGCAAACGATGTGAGAGACGGTTTTTTAGCCGATTTTTCTTCAGTGTAGCATTACTACGTGGAAACACAGATATCTGACGGCACCAACCCGATGGAGACTAATTTTAATAAGCCCAGCACTTGGAGGTTTAGGACGCATCATTTCAAAAGGGTTTGTCTACATTGGGTACATTGAAACACCCTTGTATCGTAAAGGATAGAATTGGGAGAACCGTCTCGGGACTTGGAAAAATATCGAGTCCGAAAACCACGATAAAGAGTGCTAGTGGGTTTTCACGATGTAAGGCAGTGCTCCTGACACGGAAGCAGCACAGATCCAAGATTCATTCGTTAATAAAACCCTTTTGATTCCCCGTTTGGAATAATTTCGCAGGACTTAACCATCCGTCAGTGAAACGTTGTCCAGGGTGAGGATCCGAACACTGAGTCTTTTAGGTCGGCCCTATTACCCCTCAATATTTTTCATCGTGACGAGTATAATCAGTTTTTATTAATTTTTTACCCAACGGCATTTTCTGCGGGCCAGTCTTTTAAAAATAGTTACTGTGGATAGTCCTTGAAAGGGGGATGGAACTGTTAATGGGGGGACGGAACTTTTGATAAGAGTTTTAATTAATATAGTTGATGATTAACGAGTTTTAACGAGATCAAATCACGCTGTCGGAAGCAATTTTTTTAAATACAGGAGACGCACAAAAAATAGTACACACGTTGGATAACACTGATTAAATGTGCAAAAACTGATTTGCAATGGGTCAACCCGGGGATCTTTAAAGAGGGGGCTTAAAATATAGGTCCACCAGCAGGGGGGTCTTTAGAGAGATGATTTAAAATAAAGACAACCCAAGGGATCGGAAATCAGGAAAAATCGAGATTATTCGAGAAGTGGAGTTTAAAATATAGGTGTGTCAACCAGGGGGTCTGAAATAAAGAAAAATCGAGAGTATTCGAGAAGGGGGGTTTAAAATATAGGTCAACCAGGGGGTCTATGAAGAGGGCTTAAAATATGTGTAGGGGTCTAATCAAGAAAATCGAGACTATTCGAGAAGGGGAGTTTAAAATATAGGTGGGTCAACCATCATCATCATCATCATCATCATCCTCAAGCAGCCATGGGCTACGGAGGTCCAACCAGACCGTGCAATTTAGTTCTCCAAGCAAGTCTATCCTGAGCTACATCTACTGCATCTGGCCACTGCACACCAATTCTAACAAGGTCCTGTTTGACATTGTCTGCCCACCGCATCCTAGGTCTCCCCTTCTTTCTGAGGCCTTTAGGCACACTGTTCATAACCCTATTCGCCAATCTATAATTATTCATACGGGCAACATGGCCAAACCAACGGAGTCTCTCTCTGCACAATATACTGCTTAAAGGAGGTTGCAAACTCCTTTTCCTAATCTCATCATTAGTTACAAAGTTGAACCACCTAATGCCCAAGATACTGCGTAAGCATCTGGAATCAAAAGCATCTAGTTTCCTGTTATCTTGTTTACAAAGTGTCCAAGTTTCACTACCATAACTAACCCTAGAAAGAACCAAACTATTATACAGTCTAATTTTAGTCTTTAGGTGTATACGCCTATTTCTCCACACTCTCCATAGATTCTTAAAAGTCCCAGCAGCAATCCCTATTCGTCTGTTAATCTCATGCCGCACATCACCATTATCTGTTACATAGCTCCCAAGATAATTAAACTGTGACACCTGCTCAAGACTGCAACCATTCAGATTAACTGAATCACAGCCTGCCTGACCAATTTTCATCACTTTAGTTTTCTCTCTGTTTATAACCAAACCTACTCTACTACCAGTCTCATCAACAGCTCGAATGAAAGAGTTCATCTCATCAACATCATTTGCCAAAAGGGCTAAATCATCAGCATAATCTAAATCAGAAATTTTCGTATCTCCAGCCCATTTAAGGCCAAAATCTTTCCCTTGAAGTGAATTTCGCATAACATAATCAATAACCAAGCTAAAGAGAAAAGGAGACAAAATGCACCCTTGTCGAACACCAGAAGTAATGCTAAACCAATTGCTACAAGCCTTACCAACTCTCACACACGACTCAGTGTTATTATAGAGAGCTTTCATAATGTTAACTAACTTGTCTGGTATACCATATGATCTCACAATCAACCACAAATTATGACGATCAACAGAGTCGAAAGCCTTTTTGAAATCAACAAAGCTAGCAACCAAAGGTTTCTGAAACTCTAAACATTTCTCAAGAATCTGCCTAAGTGAAAATATCTGATCTACACATCCCCTACCACTTCTGAATCCACATTGCTCATCACGCAATTGCCTGTCAACCAGATTCTTAATTCTATTAAGCACAATCATGGAAAGAACTTTACCTGGAACAGAGAGTAGGCTGATACCCCTATAGTTATCACAAGAACTGCGATCACCTTTTTTGAAAATAGGGATAACAATAGCTCTGGTAAAATCCTTAGGAACCATGCCTTTATCATAAAAGAGATTCAGAATTTCAGTCATCCAAGTGGTAACCGAAACATTCCCAGCTCTAAGCATTTCCGTAGTAATTTCATCTACCCCTGGGGATTTATGAAGTTTAAGTTTAGAAACAGCCAAACTAACTTCAGATTGTGTTATAGGGCCAACATTAAAGCCACCAATGCATCTATCATCATTGCAAACAATGGGAGTAGAACTAACTACATTGTTTAGAACATCACTGAAATGCTCAGCCCACCTAGCCATGACAGAATCCTCCCCTTCCATAACCTTACCTTGTTTATCCTTCAATCCTTGTATGCCTGTCCGTTTTCTACCACACAAAACATTAACTATCTGGTACAGCTCTCTGCTGTTGTGCTGTCTAACTGCTTCCTCAGCTTTGTCAGCCAAACCATCAAGCCAAAAATTTTTATCAGCAGCTAACTGATCCTTTACAAGTTTATTAAGGTCTCTGTAATGCTTTCTATTAGGACTAGTAGGGTATTGATTAAGGGCATTCCTGCAGTTCTTTCTTTCCGAAATAAGCTCAAGTGCCTTATCACTCAGATAATTTTGCCTCTTCTGCTCCTTTTTTCCTAAAAGAGTACTGTTAGTGTCCAAAAAAGCCTGTTTAAAATGATCCCATTCTTCCTCAACTTCAGTAGTAAGCAAACCATGACTGTCATAATGACTAAGTAACCTATCATGGTAAGCTTTGGCTATAACTGGATCTTTCAGAGCTTCAGTATTAAAAGTAAATTTTTTAACCCTAGCACAACACTTTTTAAGTTTAAGTTGCAACACACTTTTAACAAGGTAATGGTCAGATCCAATTTCAGCTCCCCTATATGCCCTGGTATTCCTAACAGAACTAGTCCATTTGCTGTTAATTAATATGTAATCAATCATATTCTTATGCAGCCCATCAGGTGAAACCCATGTGTACTTATGTATGTCGCGGTGTTTGTAATAAGTGTTAGTTATTCTGAATCCATTGAGTTTACTTACCTGTAGGAGACGTTGCCCATTGCTATTGCAGCTACCAATACCAAAAGGGCCTATTACTCCTCCCCAAAGGTCAGAGTCAGTACCAACTTTGGCATTGAAGTCACCAAGAACAAGGGTAATATCTCCTTTCTTGACAGAATTCAAAATATCCTGAAGTTGTTCATAAAACCTATCCTTCTCATCCTCATCGGCATCCTCAGTGGGGGCATAACAGCAGATAACATTCAAGTCTTTAACGCTTGTCTGAAATTTTGCTGTAAGAAACCTTTCATTAATGCACTCATATCCTAGAAGAGCATCACTAGCGTGTCTGCTGAGAAGCAGACCCACGCCTTGGTGATGCTTTTTGTCGTCCCTCCCTGAAAAGAGAAATTTAAGATTATTTTTAAGAATCTGACCTTTATCTGTCCATCTGGTCTCTTGCAAGCCGAGAATATCTAAATTATAACGGTGGAATTCTTGTGTGAGGACATCAAGAGAAAAAGCTCTGTGCAGAGTCCTCACATTCCAACTACCTATGGAGAGAAAATGGTTAGTGGGATGTTTAAAGAAACTATGTTTATTGAGAGAGGGAATGCCGACAATATCAAACAGCCCCCTAATCGCAGACATGGGGCAAAGACCCGTTCCCCCACTACTAAAGGCTGAAGCCATCTACACTGGAAGACTTCCTCCAATGTAGAATTTGACGATGCCAATAGAAGCAAAGAGTTCAGGTGCCTGCGATGACTTCTGCTCAGGATTATCCACCAGCTGATAAACATATCCTGTGGATCTCTTCACTTGGGGCTGTCAACCCACAAACAAAAAGAAAACACAGCGGAAGATTTTCCCTCCACAGAAGCCCACCAGTGCAGCAAAATCAGGATCCATAATCAAGCTCAGAGCCATATATCTGTCCAGTCCAGTAGGTTTATATGGTCAGCACCAGGACCCTGTGTGGTTGACCACTCCTCAGCAGGGTAGAAAAAAAAGAAAAGTAGCCATAGTTGTCCAGATCAGTAGGCCACACTAATCTGGCAGCCCTCCCCTTCCGTTCACTTCCACAAGAGAGTATCTCTTTTGAAAGTTACTAACGGTCCGCACCACGAGAAGGCGGGGTTGGACATTAGGTGCTAGGCCTGGCCGGTTCTATGCATCATCACAGGGGATTGGTGCATAGCTCTCCTTCCAGTGACTACCTAGGGGGTCTGAAATCAAGAAAAATCGAGACTATTCGAGAAGGGGGGTTTAAAATATAGGTCAACCAGGGGTCTATGAAGAGGGCTTAAAATATGGGTAGGGGTCTAAACAAGAAAAAACGAGACTATTCGAGAAGGGGAGCTTAAAATATAGGTGGGTCAACCAGGGGTCTGAAATAAAGAAAAATCGAGACTATTCGAGAAGGGGGGTTTAAAATATAGGTCAACCAGGGGGTCTATGAAGAGGGCTTAGAATATGTGTAGGGGTCTAATCAAGAAAATCGAGACTATTCGAGAAGGGGAGTTTAAAATATAGGTGGGTCAACCAGGGGGTCTGAAATCAAGAAAAATCGAGACTATTCGAGAAGGGGGGGTTTAAAATATAGGTGGGTCAACCAGGGGGTCTGAAATCAAGAAAAATCGAGACTATTCGAGAAGGGGGGGTTTAAAATATGGGTCAACCAGGGGTCTATGAAGAGGGCTTAAAATATGGGTAGGGGTCTAAACAAGAAAAAACGAGACTATTCGAGAAGGGGAGCTTAAAATATAGGTGGGTCAACCAGGGGTCTGAAATCAAGAAAACTCGAGACTATTCGAGAAGGGGATCTTAAAATATAGGTCAACCAGGGGGTCTATGAAGAGGGTTTAAAATATGGGTGGGGTCTAATCTAGAAAAATCGAGACTATTCGAGAAGGGGAGCTTAAAATATAGGTGGGTCAACCAGGGGTCTGAAATCAAGGAAACTCGAGACTATTCGAGAAGGGGATCTTAAAATATAGGTCAACCAGGGGGTCTATGAAGAGCGTTTAAAATATGGGTGGGGTCTAATCAAGAAAAATCGAGACTATTCGAGAAGGGGAGCTTAAAATATAGGTGGATCAACCAGGGGTCTTAAATAAAGAAAAATCGAGGCTATTCGAGAAGGGGAGCTTAAAATATAGGTGTGTCAACCAGAGGGGTTTGTAAAATCGAGGTTTTAAAATAAAAGGTGAGTCTGAAATATAGGTCAACCATGTGGTTTGCAAGTGGAGGGTTTAAAACATAGGTGAGACTGAAATAAAGAAAAATCGAGACTATTCGAGAAGGAGGAGCTTAAAATATAGCTCAACCAGGGGGGTTTGCAAAATCGAGGTTTTAAAATAAAAGGTGAGTCTGAAATAAAGAAAAATCGAGACTATTCGAGAAGGAGGACTTAAAATTAGAGTTAAAAACTAGATAGCACAAGGGTTTAAAAGGGGGGAGTAATTTTTAATTATGAATTATTAATTATGAATTATTAATACCACGACAGTTGCTACGCCAGGGTCAATTTCCTGTTGATTGCAACATAGGGGTCAAAGTTCAGAAGGCAACGTGGCCCAGCACAGGTCAATTTCCGGTCGATTGCGACATAGGGGGTCCAAGTCAAGAAGGCAACGTGGACGATTGCGACATAGGGGGGGAAAGCACTGTGCAAAGGGGAATCGTGATGAAACTACTCACGTTCTTTACAGAAATGTCATCCGACATATGGTTCACCAGAAAAAGCCAAAAGGGTGTAGCAAAACTACCTAACAACTTTTTTCCTAATTCAGCTAGAGCTTCGAGGTGTGAGTCATTGCAAAGCCCGTTTAAAGACTAGTAACACGTTCTTTACAGAAATGTCATCCGACATCTGGTTCACGAGAAAAAGCCAAAAGGGTGTAGCAAATTCTACTTACCAACTTTTTCCCTAATTCAGCTAGAGCTTCGAGGTGTGAGTCATTGCAAAGCCCGTTTAAAGACGAGTAACTCGTTCTTTACAGAAATGTCATCCGACATTTGGTTCACGAGAAAAAGCCAAAAGGGTGTAACAAAATTCTACCTATCAACTTTTTCCCTAATTCAGCTAGAGCTTCGAGGATTGCTTCATTAGAAAGCCCGTTTAAAGTCGAGTAACACGTTCTTTACAGAAATGTCATCCGACCTATGATTTACGAGAAAAAGGCAAAAATGTGTTGCAAAATTCTACCTAAAAACTTTTTCCCTAATTCAGCTAGAGCTTCGAGGTGTGAGTCATTGCAAAGCCCGTTTAAAGACGAGTAACACGTTCTTTACAGAAACGTCATCCGACCTTTGGTTCACGACAAAAAGCCAGAAAGGTGTAACAAAATTCTACTATCAACTTTTTCCCTAATTGAGCTAGAGATTCGAGGTTTGCGTCATTGCAAAGCCCGTTTAAAGACGAGTAACACGTTCTTTACAGAAATGTCATCCGACATCTGGTTCACGAGAAAAAGCCAAAAGGGTGTAGCAAAATTCTAACTAACAACTTTTTCCCTAATTCAGCTAGAGCTTCGAGGTGTGAGTCATTCCAAAGCCCGTTTAAAGACGAGTAACACGTTTTTTAGAGAAATGTCATCCGACATGTGGTTCACGAGAAAAAGCCAAAAGGGTGTAGCAAAATCCTACCTAACAACTTTTTCCCTAATTCAGCTAGAGCTTCGAGGATAGCGTCATTGGAAAGCCCGTTTAAAGACGACTAACATGTTATTTACAGAAATGTCATCCGACATCTGGTTCACGAGAAAAAGCCAGAAGGGTGAAACAAAATTCTACCTATCAACTTTTTCCCTAATTCAGCTAGAGCTTCGAGGATTGCATCATTGGAAATCCCGATTAAAGGCGAGTAAAACGTACTTTACAGAAATGTCATCCGACCTTTGGTTCACGACAAAAAGCCAGAAAGGTGTAACAAAATCCTACCTATCAACTTTTTCAGTAATTCAGCTAGAATTTCGAGGTGTGCGTCATTGCAAAGCCCGTTTAAAGACGAGTAACACGTTCTTTACAGAAATGTCATCCGACATATGGTTCACGACAAAAAGCCAGAAAATTGTAACAAAATTCTACCTATCAACGTTTTCCCTAATTGAGCTAGAGATTCGAGGTTTGCGTCATTCCAAAGCCCGTTTAAAGACGAGTAAGACGTTCTTTACAGAAATGTCATCCGACATATGGTTCACGAGAAAAAGCCAAAAAGGTGTAACAAAATTCTACCTATCAACTTTTTCCCTAATTGAGCTAGATCTTCGAGGATTGTGTCATTGGAAAGCCCGTTTAAAGGCGAGTAACACGTTTTTTACAGAAATGTCATCCGACCTTTGGTTCACGACAAAAAGCCAGAAAGGTGTAACAAAATTCTACCTATCAACTTTTTCCCTAATTGAGTTAGACATTCGAGGATTGCGTCATTGCAAAGCCCGTTTAAAGACGAGTAACACGTTCTCTACAGAAATGTCATCCGACATCTGGTTCACGAGAAAAAGCCAAAAGGGTGTAATAAAATCTACCTATCAACCTTTTCCCTAATTGAGCTAGAGATTCGAGGATTGCGTCATTGCAAAGCCCGTTTAAAGACGACTAACACGTTTTTTACAGAAATGTCATCCGACCTTTGGTTCACGACAAAAAGCCAGAAAGGTGTAACAAAATTCTACCTATCAACCTTTTCCCTAATTGAGCTAGAGATTCGAGGATTGCGTCATTGGAAAGCCCGTTTAAAGACGAGTAACACGTTCTTTACAGAAATGTCATCCGACCTTTGTTTCACGACAAAAAGCGAGAAAGGTGTAACAAAATTCTACCTATCAACTTTTTCCCTAATTGAGCTAGAGATTCGAGGATTGCGTCATTGCAAAGCCCATTTAAAGACGAGTAACACGTTTTTTACAGAAATGTCATCCGACATATGGTTCACGAGAAAAAGCCAAAAGGGTGTAGCAAAATCCTACCTAACAACGTTTTCCCTAATTCAGCTAGAGCTTCGAGGTCTGAGTCATTGCAAAGCCCGTTTAAAGACGAGTAACACGTTCTTTACAGAAATGTCATCCGACATCTGGTTCACGAGAAAAACTCAAAAGGGTGTAGCAAAATTCTACCTAACAACTTTTTCCCTAACTCAGCTAGAGCTTCGAGGTGTTGGTCATTGCAAAGCCCGTTTAAAGACGAGTAACACGTTCTTTACAGAAATGTCATCCGACCTTTGATTCACGAGAAAAAGGTAGAAAGGTGTAACAAAATTCTACCTATCAACTTTTTCCCTAATTGAGCTAGAGATTCGAGGATTGCGTCATTGCAAAGCCCGTTTAAAGACGAGTTACACGTGCTTTACAGAAATGTCATCCGACATTTGTTCACCAGAAAAAGCCAAAAGGGTGTAGCAAAATTCTACCTAACAACTTTTCCCTAACTCAGCTAGAGCTTCGAGGTGTGGGTCATTGCAAAGCCCGTTTAAAGTCGAGTAACACGTTCTTTACAGAAATGTCATCCGACATCTACTTCACGAGAAAAAGCCAAAAGGGTGTAACAAAAAAATCTACCTATCAACTTTTTCCCTAATTCAGCTAGAGCTTCGACGATTGCTTCATTAGAAAGCCCGTTTAAAGTCGAGTAACACGTTCTTTACAGAAATGTCATCCGACCTATGCTTTAGGAGAAAAATTCAAAAATGTGTAGCGAAATGCTACCTAACAACTTTTTCCCTAATTCGGCTAGAGCTTCGAGGTGTGTGTCATTGCAAAGCCCGTTTAAAGACGAGTAACACGTTCTTTACAGAAATGTCATCCGACATCTGGTTCACGAGAAAAAGCCAAAAGGGTGTAACAAAATTCTACCTATCAACTTTTTCCCTAATTCAGCTAGAGCTTCGAGGATTGCTTCATTAGAAAGCCCGTTTAAAGTCGAGTAACACGTTCTTTGCAGAAATGTCATCCGACCTATGCTTTACGAGAAAAAGGCCAAAATGTGTTGCAAAATCCTACCTAACAACTTTTTCTCTAATTCAGCTACAGCTTCGAGGATAGCGTCATTGGAAAGCCCGTTTAAAGCGAGTAACCCGTACTTTACAGAAATGTCATCCGACCTTTGGTTCACGACAAAATGAAATCTACCTATCAACTTTTTCCCTAATTGAGCTAGAGATTCGAGGTTTGCGTCATTGCAAAGCCCGTTTAAAGACGAGTAACATGTTCTTTACAGAAATGTCATCCGATATATGGTTCACGAGAAAAAGCTAAAAGGGTGTAGCAAAATTCTACCTACCAACTTTTTCCCTAATTCAGCTAGAGCTTCGAGGTGTGTCATTGCAAAGCCCGTTTAAAGACGAGTAACACGTTCTTTACAGAAATGTCATCCGACATCTGGTTCACGAGAAAGAGCCAAAAGGGTGTAGCAAAATTCTACCTAACAACTTTTTCCCTACTTGAGATAGAGCTTCGAGGATTGCGTCATTGGAAAGCCCGTTTAAAACGAGTAATACGTACTCTACAGAAATGTCATCCGACCTCTGGTTCACGAAAAAAAGCCAAAAGGGTGTAGCAAAATTCTACATAAGAACTTTTTCCCTAATTGAGCTAGAGCTTCGAGGATATAGTCATTGGAAAGCCAGTTTCAAGAGAGTAATATATATGTTGCAGAAATGTCATCCGACCTCTGGTTCACGAGAAAAAGCCAAAAAGGTGTAGCAAAATTATACCTATCACCTTTTTTCCTAATTGAGCTAGAGCTTCGAGAATAGCGTCTTTGGAAAGACCGTTTAAAGGCGAGTAATACGTAGTTTACAGAAATGTCATCCGACCTTTTGTTCACGATAAAAAGCAAGAAATGTGTAAAAAAATTCTACCTATCAACTTTTTCCCTAATTGAGCTAGTGTTTCGAGGACAGCGTCACTGGAAAGCCCGTTTAAAGTCGAGTAATACATACTGTACAGAAATGTCATCCGACCTCTGGTTCACGAGAAAAAGCCAAAAACGTGTAGCAAAATCAACCTAACAACTTTTCCCTAAGTCAGCTAGAGCTGCGAGGATTGCTTCACTAGAAAGTCCGTTTAAAGACGAGTAATATGTACTCTACAGAAATGTCATCCGACCTCTGGTTTACGAGAAAAAGACAAAAAGGTGTAGCAAAACTCTAGTTATCAACATTTTCCTTAATTCAGCTAGGGCTTCGAGGATTGTGTCATTGGAAAGCCCTCTTAAAGACGAGTAATACGTACTTTACAAAAAGGACATCCGACCTCTGGTTCACGAGTAATAGCCAAAAAGGTGTAGCAAAATTCTACTTATCAACTTTATCCCTAATTCAGCTAGAGCTTCGAGGATTGCTTCATTAGAAAGCCCGTTTAAAGGCGAGTAACACGTTCTTAACAAAAATGTCATCCCACATATGTTTCACGAGAAAAAGCCAAAAAGTGCAGCAAAATTCTACCTAACAGCGTTTTTCCTAATTGACCTAGAGCTTCGAGGTGTGCGTCATTGCAAAGCCCTTTTAAAGACGAGTAATAAGTACTTTACAGAAAGGTCATCCGACCTCTGGTTCACGAGAAAAAGCCAAAAACGTGTAACAAAATTCTACCTATCAACTTTTTCCCTAATTGACCTAGATCTTCGAGGATTACGTCATTGGAAAGCCCTTTTAAAGACGAGTAACAAGTACTTTATAGAAATGTCATCCGACCTCTGGTTCACGAGAAAAAGCCAAAAGGTGTAACAAAATTCTTCCTACCAACTTTTTCCCAAATTAAGCTAGAGCTTCGAGCATTGCGTCTTTGAAAGCCGTTTTAAAGACGAGAAATACGTAGTTTACAGAATGGTCATCTGATCTCTGGTTCAGGAGAAAAAGCCAAAAATTAGTAACAAAATTCTTCCCACCAACTTTTTCCCAAATTCAGCTAGAACTTCCAGAATTTCGTCATTGGAAAGCCCTTTCAAAGACGAGAAATACGTAGTTTACAGAAAGGTCATCTGATCTCTGGTTCAGGAGAAAAAGACAAAAAGGTGTAACAAAATTCTTCTTACCAACTTTTTCCCTAATTGAGCTAGAGCTTCGAGGATTGCGTCATTGAAAATCCCGATTAAAGACGAGTAAAACGTACTTTACAGAAATGTCATCCGACCTTTGGTTCCCGAAAAAAAGCCAGAAAGTTGTAACAAAATACTACCTATCAACTTTTTCCCTAATTGAGCTAGAGCTTCGAGGATAGCGTCATTGCAAAACCCGTTTAAAGGCGAGTAACACGTTCTTTACAGAAATGTCATCCGAAATATGGTTCACGACAAAAAGCCAAAAGGGTGTAGCAAAGTTCTACCTATCAACTTTTTCCCTAATTCAGCTAGAGCTTCGAGTATTGCGTCATTGGAAAGCCCGTTTAAAGTCGAGTAAAACCTTCTTTACAGAAATCATCCCACATTTGGTTCACGAGAAAAAGCCAAAAGGGTGTAGCAAAATTCTACCTAACAACGTTTTCCCTAATTCAGCTAGAGCTTCGAGGTGTGAGTCATTGCAAAGCCCGTTTACAGACGAGTAATACGTACTTTACAGAAAGGTCATCCGACATGTGGTTCACGAGAAAAAGCCAAAAGGGTGTAGCAAATTTCTTCCTAACAACTTTTTCCCTAATTCAGCTAGAGCTTCTAGGTGTGAGTCATTGCAAAGCCCGTTTAAAGACGAGTTTCACGTTTTTTACAGAAATGTCATCCTACATCTGGTTCATGAGAAAAAGCCAAAAGGGTGTAACAAAATTCTACCTATCAACTCTTTCCCTAATTCAGCTAGAGCTTCGAGGATTGCGTCATTGGAAAGCCCGTTTAAAGTCGAGTAAAATCTTTTTTACACAAATCATCCCACATTTAGTTCATGAGAAAAAGCCAAAAGGGTGCAGCAAAATTCTACCTAACAAATTTTTCCCTAATTCAGCTAGAGCTTCAAGGATAGCGTCATTGCAAAGCCCGTTTAAAGACGAGTTACACGTTTTTTACAGAAATGTCATCCTACATCTGGTTCATGAGAAAAAGCCAAAAGGGTGTAACAAAATTCTACCTATCAACTTTTTCCCTAATTCAGCTAGAGCTTCGAGGATTGCGTCATTGGAAAGCCCGTTTAAAGTCGAGTAAAACCTTTTTTACAGAAATCATCCCACATTTAGTTCACGAGAAAAAGCCAAAAGGGTGCAGCAAAATTCTACCTAACAACTTTTTCCTTAATTCAGCTAGAGCTTCGAGGATTGCGTTATTGCGAAGCCCGTTTAAAGACGAGTAACACGTTCTTTACAGAAATGTCATCTGACATATGGGTCACGAGAAAAAGCCAAAAGGGTGTAGCAAAATGCTACCTAACAACTTTTTCCCTAATTCAGCTAGAGCTTCGAGGTGTGCGTCATTGCAAAGCCCGTTTAAAGACGAGTAACACATTCTGTACAGAAATGTCATCCGACATGTGGTTCACGAGAAAAAGCCAAAAGGGTGTAGCAAAATTCTACTAACAACGTTTTCCCTAATTGAGCTAGACATTCGAGGATTGCGTCATTGCAAAGCCCGTTTAGAGACGAGTAACACGTTCTTTACAGAAATGTCATCCGACATCTGGTTCACGAGAAAAAGCCAAAAGGGTGTAACAAATTCTACCTATCAACCTTTTCCCTAATTGAGCTAGAGATTCGAACATTGTGTCATTGGAAAGCCCTTTAAAAGACGAGTAATACGTACTTTACATAAAGGTCATCTGACCTGTGATTCACGAGAAAAAACCAAAAACGTGTAACAAAATTCTTACTATCAACTTTTTCCTTAATTGAGCTAGAGCTTCGAGGATTACATCATTGGAAAGCCCTTTTAAACACGAGTTATGTACTTTACAGAAAGGTCATCCGACCTATGCTCCACGAGAAAAAGCCAAAAATTTGTAAAAAAATTTTACTTCTCAACTTTTTCCTTAATTGAGCTTGAGCTTCGAGGATTGCGTCATTGGAAAGCCGTTTCAAAGACGAGAAATACGTACTTTACAGAAAGGTCATCTGATCTCTGGTTCAGGAGAAAAAGCCAAAAAGGTGTAACAAAATTCTTCCTACCAACTTTTTCCCAAATTGAGCTAGAGCTTCGAAGATTGCGTCATTGGAAAGCCATTTCAAAGACGAGAATTACGTACTTTACAGAAAGGTCATCTGATCTCTGGTTCAGCAGAAAAAGCCAAAAAGGTGTAACAAAATTCTACTTATCAACTTTTTCCCTAATTGCGCTAGAGCTTCGAGGATTGCGTCTTTGAAAGCTGCTTTCAAAGACGAGAAATACGTACTTTACAGAAAGGTCATCTGATCTCTGGTTCAAGAGAAAAATCCAAAAAGGTGTAACAAAATTCTTCCTATCAACTTTTTCCCTAATTCAGCTAGAGCTTCGAAGATTGCGTCATTGGAAAGCCCTTTTAAAGACGAGTAATGCGTACTTTACATAAAGGTCATCTGACCTCTGATACACGACAAAAAGCCAAAAAGGTGTAACAAAATTCTATCAACTTTTTCCTTAATTGAGCTAGAGCTTCGAGGATTACGTCATTGGAAAGCCCTTTAAACACGAGTTATGTACTTTACAGAAAGGTCATCCGACCTCTGCTTCACGAGAAAAAGACAAAAGGGGGTAACAAAATTCTACTTATCAACTTTTTCCCTAATTGAACTAGAGCTTCGAGGAATGCGTCTTGGAAAGCCCTTTCAAAGACGAGAAATACTTACTTTACAGAAAGGTCATCTGATCTCTGGTTCAGGAGAAAAAGCCAAAAAGGTGTAACAAAATTCTTCCTATCAACTTTTTCCCAAATTGAGCTAGAGCTTCGAGAATTTCGTCATTGGAAAGCCCTTTCAAAGACGAGAAAAACGTAGTTTACAGAAAGGTCATCTGATCTCTGGTTTAGGAGAAAAAGCCAAAAAGGTGTAACAAAATTCTTCCTACCAACTTTTTCCCTAATTGAGCTAGAGCTTCGAGGATTGCGTCATTGGAAAGCACGTTTAAAGTCGAGTAATACGTTCTCCACAGAAATGTCATCCGACATGTGGTTCACGAGAAAAAGCCAAAAGGGTGTAGCAAAATCCTACCAAACAACTTTTTCCCTAATTCAGCTAGAGCTTCTAGGTGTGCGTCATTGCAAAGCCTATTTAAAGTCGAGTAATACGTACTTTACAGAAATGTCATCCGACCTCTGGTTCACGAGAAAAACCATAAAAGGTGTAGCAAAATTCTATTTAAGAACTTTTCCCTAATTCAACTAGAGCTTCGAGGTGTGCGTCATTGCAAAGCCCATTTAAAAACGAGTAATACGTATTTTACAGAAATGTCAATTGACCTTTGGTTCACGATAAAAAGCCAGAAAGCTGTAACAAAATTCTACCTATCAACTTTTTCCCTAATTCAGCTAGAGCTTCGAGGATTGCTTCATTAGAAAGCCCGTTTAAAGTCGAGTAACACGTTCTTTACAGAAATGTCATCCGACTTGTGCTTTACGAGAAAAAGGCAAAAATGTGTACCAAAATCTACCTAAAAACTTTTTCCCTAATTCAATTAGAGCATCGAGGATAGCGTCATTGGAAAGCCCGTTTAAAGACGACTAACCCGTACTTTACAGTAATGTCATCCGACCTTTGGTTCACGACAAAAAGCCAGAAAGGTGTAACAAAATTCTACCTATCAACTTTTTCCCTAATTGAGCTAGAGATTCGAGGATTGCGTCATTGCAAAGCCCGTTTAAAGGCGAGTAACACGTTCTTTACAGAACTGTCATCCGACATATGGTTCACGAGAAAAAGCCAAAAGGGTGTACCAAATTCTACCTAACAACTTTTTCCCTAATTCAGCTAGAGCTTCGAGGTCTGAGTCATTGCAAAGCCCGTTTAAAGACGAGTAACACGTTCTTTACAGAAATGTCATCCGACATCTGGTTCACGAGAAAAACTCAAAAGGGTGTAGCAAAATTCTAACTAACAACTTTTTCCCTAATTCAGCTAGACATTCGAAGTGTGAGTCATTCCAAAGCCCGTTTAAAGACGAGTAACACGTTCTTTAGAGAAATGTCATCCGACATGTGGTTCACGAGAAAAAGCCAAAAGGGTGTAGCAAAATTCTACCTAACAACGTTTTCCCTAATTGAGCTAGAGATTCGAGGTTTGCGTCATTGCAAAGCCCGTTTAAAGACGAGTAAGACGTTCTTTACAGAAATGTCATCCGACATATGGTTCACGAGAAAAAGCCAAAAGGTTGTAACAAAATTCTACCTATCAACCTTTTCCCTAATTAAAGCTAGAGATTCGAGGATAGCGTCATTGGAAAGCCCGTTTAAAGACGAGTAACACGTTCTTTACAGAAATGTCATCCGACATCTGGTTCACGAGAAAAAGCCAGAAGGGTGTAACAAAATTCTACCTATCAACTTTTTCCCTAATTCAGCTAGAGCTTCGAGGATTGCATCATTGGAAATCCCGATTAAAGGCAAGTAAAACGTACTTTACAGAAATGTCATCCGACCTTTGGTTCACGACAAAAAGCCAGAAAGGTGTAACAAAATCCTACCTATCAACTTTTTCCCTAATTCAGCTAGAGATTCGAGGTGTGCGTCATTGCAAAGCCCGTTTAAAGACGAGTAACACGTTCTTTACAGAAATGTCATCCGATATATGGTTCACTACAAAAAGCCAGAAAGTTGTAACAAAATTCTACCTATCAACGTTTTCCCTAATTGAGCTAGAGATTCGAGGTTTGCGTCATTGCAAAGCCCGTTTAAAGACGAGTAAGACGTTCTTTACAGAAATGTCATCCGACATATGGTTCACGAGAAAAAGCCAAAAGGTTGTAACAAAATTCTACCTATCAACCTTTTCCCTAATTAAAGCTAGAAATTCGAGGATTGCGTCATTGCAAAGCCCGTTTAAAGACGAGTAAGACGTTCTTTACAGAAATGTCATCCGACATATGGTTCACGAGAAAAAGCCAAAAGATTGTAACAAAATTCTACCTATCAACCTTTTCCCTAATTGAGCTAGAGATTCGAGGATTGCGTCATTGCAAAGCCCGTTTAAAGACGAGTAACACGTTTTTTACAGAAATGTCATCCGACCTTTGGTTCACGACAAAAAGCCAGAAAGGTGTAACAAAATTCTACCTATCAACTTTTTCCCTAATTGAGCTAGAGATTCGAGGATTGCGTCATTGCAAAGCCCGTTTAAAGACGAGTAACACGTTTTTTACAGAAATGTCATCCGACCTTTGGTTCACGACAAAAAGCCAGAAAGTTGCAACAAAATTCTACCTATCAACCTTTTCGCTAATTGAGCTAGAGATTCTAGGATTGCGTCATTGGAAAGCCCGTTTAAAGACGAGTAACACGTTCTTTACAGAAATGTCATCCGACCTTTGTTTCACGACAAAAAGCCAGAAAGGTGTAACAAAATTCTACCTATCAACTTTTTCCCTAATTGTGCTAGAGATTCGAGGACTGCGTCATTGCAAAGCCCATTTAAAGACGAGCAACAAGTTCTTTACAGAAATGTCATCCGACATATGGTTCACGAGAAAAAGCCAAAAGGGTGTAGCAAAATCCTACCTAACAACTTTTTCCCTAATTCAGCTGGAGCTTCGAGGTGTGCGTCATTGCAAAGCCCGTTTAAAGTCGAGTAACACATTCTTTACAGAAATGTCATCCGACATGTGGTTCACGAGAAAAAGCCAAAAGGGTGTAGCAAAATTCTACCTAACAACTTTTTCCCTAATTCAGCTAGAGCTTCGAGGATTGCGTTATTGCGAAGCCCGTTTAAAGACGAGTAACACGTTCTTTACAGAAATGTCATCCGACATATGGGTCACGAGAAAAAGCCAAAAGGGTGTAGCAAAATGCTACCTAACAACTTTTTCCCTAATTCAGCTAGAGCTTCGAGGTGTGCGTCATTGCAAAGCCCGTTTAAAGACGAGTAACACATTCTTTACAGAAATGTCATCCGACATGTGGTTCACGAGAAAAAGCCAAAAGGGTGTAGCAAAATTCTACTAACAACGTTTTCCCTAATTGAGCTAGACATTCGAGGATTGCGTCATTGCAAAGCCCGTTTAAAGACGAGTAACACGTTCTTTACAGAAATGTCATTCGACATCTGGTTCACGAGAAAAAGCCAAAAGGGTGTAACAAATTCTACCTATCAACCTTTTCCCTAATTGAGCTAGAGATTCGAGGATTGCGTCATTGCAAAGCCCGTTTAAAGACGAGTAACACGTTTTTTACAGAAATGTCATCCGACCTTTGGTTCACGACAAAAAGCCAGAAAGGTGCAACAAAATTCTACCTATCAATCTTTTCCCTAATTGAGCTAGAGATTCTAGGATTGCGTTATTGGAAAGCCCGTTTAAAGACGAGTAACTTTACAGAAATGTCATCGGACTTTTGGTTCAGGACAAAAAGCCAGATATGTGTAACAAAATTCTACCTATCACCTTTTTCCCTAATTCAGCTAGAGCTTCGGGGATTGCATCATTGGAAATCCCGATTAAAGGCGAGTAAAACGTACTTTACAGAAATGTCATCTGACCTTTGGTTCACGACAAAAAGCCAGAAAGGTGTAACAAAATGCTACCTATCAACTTTTTCCCTAATTGAGCTAGAGATTCGAGGATTGCGTCATTGCAAAGCCCGTTTAAAGACGAGTAATACGTTCTTTACAGAAATGTCATCCGACATATGGTTCACGAGAAAAAGCTAAAAGGGTGTAGCAAAATTCTACCTACCAACTTTTTCCCTAATTCAGCTATAGCTTCGAGGTGTGAGTCATTGCAAAGCCCGTTTAAAGACGAGTAACACGTTCTTTACAGAAATGTCATCCGATATCTGGTTCACGAGAAAAAGCCAAAAGGGTGTAGCAAAATTCTAACTAACAACTTTTTCCCTAATTCAGCTAGAGCTTCGAGGTGTGAGTCATTCCAAAGCCCGTTTAAAGACGAGTAACTCGTTCTTTAGAGAAATGTCATCCGACATGTGGTTCACGAGAAAAAGCCAAACGGGTGTAGCAAAATACTACCTAACAACTTTTTCCCTAATTCAGCTAGAGCTTCGAGGATTGCGTCATTGCAAAGCCCGTTTAAAGGCGAGTAACACATTCTTTACAGAAATGTCATCCGACTTGTGGTTCACGAGAAAAAGCCAAAAGGGTGTAGCAAAATCTACCTATCAACTTTTCCCTAGTTGAGCTAGAGCTTCGAGGATAGCGTCTCTCGACAGCCCGTTTAAAGACGAGTAATACGTACATTACAGAAATGTCATCCGACCTCTGGTTAACAAGAAAAAGCCAAAAGGGTGTAGCAAAATCTACCTAACAAATTTCTTCCTAATTCATCTAGAGCTTCGAGGTGTGCGTCATTGCAAAGCCCATTTAAAGACGAGTAATACGTACTTTACAGAAATGTCATCCGACCTCTGGTTCACGAGAAAAAGCCAAAAAGGTGTAGCAAAATTCTACCAAACAACTTTTTCCCTAATTGAGCTAGAGCTTCGAGGATAGCGTCACTGGACAGCCCGTTTAAACACGAGTAATACGTGCCTTACACAAAGGTCATCTGACCTCTGATTCACGAGAAAAACTAAAAACGTTTAACAAAATTCTTACTATCAACTTTTTCCTTAATTGAGCTAGAGCTTCGAAGATTAGGTCATTGGAAAGCCCTTTTAAACACGAGTTATGTACTTTACAGAAAGATCATCCGACTTCTGCTCCACGAGAAAAAGCCAAAAAGTTGTAACAAAATTCTACTTATCAACTTTTTCCTTAATTGATCTTGAGCTTCGAGGATTGCGTCATTGGAAAGCCCTATCAAAGACGAGAAATACGTACTTTACAGAAAGGTCATCTGATCTCTGGTTCAGCAGAAAAAGGCAAAAAGGTGTAACAAATTTCTACTTATCAACTTTTTCCCTAATTGCGCTAGAGCTTCCAGGATTGCGTCTTGGAAAGCCGTTTCAAAGACGAGAAATACGTAGTTTACAGAAAGGTCATCTGATCTCTGGTTCAGGAGAAAAAGCCAAAAAGGTGTAACAAAATTCTTCCCACCAACTTTTTCCCAAATTGAACTAGAGCTTCGAGAATTTCGTCATTGGAAAGCCCTTTCAAAGACGAGAAATACGTAGTTTACAGAAAGGTCATCTGATCTCTGGTTCAGGAGAAAAAGACAAAAAGGTGTAACAAAATTCTTCCTACCAACTTTTCCCCTAATCGAGCTAGAGCTTCAAGGATTGCATCATTAGAAAGACCGTTTAAAGACGAGTAATACGTTCTTCACAGAAATGTGATCCGACCTTCGGTTCACGACAAAAAGCCAGAAAGGTGTAACAAAATTCTACCTATCAACTTTTTCCCTAATTAAATAGAGATTCGAGAATTGCGTCATTGCAAAGACCGTTTAAAGACGAGAAATACGTAGTTTACAGAAAGGTCATCTGATCTCTGGTTCATGAGAAAAAGCCAAAAAGGTGTAACAAAATTCTTCCTACCAACTTTTTCCCAAATTGAGCTAGAGCTTCCAGGATTACGTCATTGGAAAGCCCTTTAAACACGAGTTATGTACTTTACAGAAAGGTCATCCGACCTCTGCTTCACGAGTAAAAGCCAAAAGGGGGTAACAAAATTCTACTTATCAACTTTTTCCCTAATTGAACCAGAGCTTCGAGGATTGCGTCTTGGAAAGCCCTTTCAAAGACGAGGAAAACGTACTTTACAGAAAGGTCATTTGACCTCTGATTCACGAGAAAAACCAAAAACGTGTAACAAAATTCTTACTATCAACTTTTTCCTTAATTGAGCTAGAGCTTCCAGAATTACGTCATTGCAAAGCCCTTTAAACACGAGTTACGTACTTTACAGAAAGGTCATCCGATCTCTGTTTCACCAGAAAAAGCCAAAAAGGTGTAAAATTCTACTTATCAACTTTTTCCTTAATTGAGCTTGAGCTTCGAGGATTGCGTCATTGGAAAGCCTTTTCAAAGACGAGAAATAAGTACTGTACAGAAAGGTCATCTGATATCTGGTTCAGGAGAAAAAGCCAAATATGTGTAACAAAATTCTACTTATCAACTTTTTCCCTAATTGAACTAGAGCTTCGAGGAATGCGTCTTGGAAAGCCCTTTCAAAGACGAGAAATACGTACTTTACAGAAAGGTCATCTGATCTCTGGTTCAGGAGAAAAATCCAAAAAGGTGTAACAAAATTCTTCCTATCAACTTTTTCCCTAATTGAGCTAGAGCTTCGAACATTGCGTCATTGGAAAGCCCTTTTAAAGACGAGTAATGCGTACTTTACATAAAGGTCATCTGACCTCTGATACACGACAAAAAGCCAAAAAGGTGTAACAAAATTCTTACTATCAACTTTTTCCTTATTTGAGCAAGAGCTTCGGGGATTACGTCAATGGAAAGCCCTTTAAACACGAGTTATATACTTTACAGAAAGGTCATCGGACCTCTGATTCACGAGAAAAAGCCAAAAACGTGTAACAAAATTCTTACTATCAACGTTTTCCTTAATTGAACTAGAGCTTCCAGGATTACGTCATTGGAAAGCCCTTTTAAACACGAGTTATGTACTTTACAGAAAGGTCATCCGACCTCTGCTTCACGAGGAAAAGCCAAAAGGGTGTAACAAAATTCTACTTATCAACTTTTTCCCTAATTGAGCTAGATCTTCGAGGATTGCGTCTTGGAAAGCCCTTTCAAAGACGAGAAATACGTACTTTACAGAAAGGTCATCTGATCTCTGGTTCAGGAGAAAAAGCCAAAAAGGTGTAACAAAATTCTACTTATCAACTGTTTCCCAAATTGAGCTAGAGCTTCGAAGATTGCGTCATTGGAAAGCCCTTTCAAAGACGAGAAATACCTACTTTACAGAAAGGTCATCTGATCTCTGGTTCAGGAGAAAAAGCCAAAAAGGTGTAACAAAATTCTACTTATCAACTTTTTCCCTAATTGAGCTAGAGCTTCGAGGATTGCGTCTTGGAAAGCCCTTTCAAAGACGAGATACACGTACTTTACAGAAAGGTCATCTGATCTCTGGTTCACGAGAAAAAGCCAAAAAGGAGTAACAAAATTCTTCCTATCAACTTTTTCCCTAATTGAGCTAGAACTACGAGGATTGCGTCGATGGAAAGCCCTTTTAAAGACGAGTAACACATGCTTTACACAAAGGTCATCTGTCCTCTGATTCACGAGAAAAACCAAAAACGTGTAACAAAATTCTTACTATCAACGTTTTCCTTAATTGAGCAAGAGCTTCGAGGATTACGTCATTGGATAGCCCTTTAAACACGAGTTATGTACTTTACAGAAAGGTCATCCGACCTCTGCTTCACGAGAAAAAGCCAAAACGGTGTAACCAAATTCTACTTATCAACTTTTTCCCTAACTGAACTAGAGCTTCGAGGAATGCGTCCTGGAAAGCCCTTTCAAAGACGAGAAATACGTACTTTACAGAAAGGTCATCTGATTTCTGATTCAGGAGAAAAAGCCAAATATGTGTAACAAAATTCTACTTATCAACTTTTTCTCTAATTGAACTAGAGCTTCGAGGAATGCGTCTTGGAAAGCGCTTTCAAAGACGAGAAATGCGTACTTTACAGAAAGGTCATCTGATCTCTGGTTCACGAGAAAAATCCAAAAAGGTGTAACAAAATTCTTCCTGTCAACTTTTTCCCTAATTGAGCTAGGGCTTCGAAGATTGCGTCATTGGAAAGCCCTTTTAAAAACGAGTAATGCGTATTTACATAAAGGTCATCTGACCTCTGATACACGACAAAAAGCCAAAAAGGTTTAACAAAATTCTTACTATCAACTTTTTCCTTAATTGAGCTAGAGATTCGAGGATTAAGTCATTGGAAAGCCCTTTAAACACGAGTTATGTACTTTACAGAAAGGTCATCCGACCTCTGCTTCACGAGAAAAAGCCAAAAGGGGGTAACAAAATTCTACTTATCAACTTTTTCCCTAATTGAACTAGAGCTTCGAGGAATGCGTCTTGGAAAGCCCTTTCAAAGACGAGAAATACGTACTTTACAGAAAGGTCATCTGATCTCTGGTTCAGGAGAAAAAGCCAAAAAGGTGTAACAAAATTCTACTTATCAACTTTTTCCCAAATTGAGCTAGAGCTTCCAAGATTGCGTCATTGGAAAGCCCTTTCAAAGACGATAAATACCTACTTTACAGAAAGGTCATCTGATCTCTGGTTCAGGAGAAAAACCCAAAAAGGTGTAACAAAATTCTTCCTATCAACTTTTTCCCTAATTGAGCTAGAGCTTCGAAGATTGCGTCATTGGAAAGCCCTTTTAAAGACGAGTAATGCGTACTTTACATAAAGGTCATCTGACCTCTGATACACGACAAAAAGCCAAAAAGATGTAACAAAATTCTTACTATCAACTTTTTCCTTATTTGAGCAAGAGCTTCGGGGATTACGTCAATGGAAAGCCCTTTAATCACGAGTTATATACTTTACAGAAAGGTCATCGGACCTCTGATTCACGAGAAAAAGCCAAAAACGTGTAACAAAATTCTTACTATCAACGTTTTCCTTAATTGAACTAGAGCTTCCAGGATTACGTCATTGGAAAGCCCTTTTAAACACGAGTTATGTCCTTTACAGAAAGGTCATCCGACCTCTGCTTCACGAGGAAAAGCCAAAAGGGTGTAACAAAATTCTACTTATCAACTTTTTCCCTAATTGAGCTAGATCTTCGAGGATTGCGTCTTGGAAAGCCCTTTCAAAGACAAGAAATACGTACTTTACAGAAAGGTCATCTGATCTCTGGTTCAGGAGAAAAAGCCAAAAAGGTGTAACAAAATTCTACTTATCAACTTTTTCCCAACTTCAGCTAGAGCTTCGAAGATTGCGTCATTGGAAAGCCCTTTCAAAGACGAGAAATACCTACTTTACAGAAAGGTCATCTGATCTCTGGTTCAGGAGAAAAAGCCAAAAAGGTGTAACAAAATTCTACTTATCAACTTTTTCCCTAATTGAGCTAGAGCTTCGAGGATTACGTCTTGGAAAGCCCTTTCAAAGACGAGATACACGTACTTTACAGAAAGGTCATCTGATCTCTGGTTCACGAGAAAAAGCCAAAAAGGAGTAACAAAATTCTTCCTATCAACTTTTTCCCTAATTGAGCTAGAACTACGAGGATTGCGTCGATGGAAAGCCCTTTTAAAGACGAGTAACACATGCTTTACACAAAGGTCATCTGTCCTCTGATTCACGAGAAAAACCAAAAACGTGTAACAAAATTCTTACTATCAACTTTTTCCCTAATTGAGCTAGGGCTTCGAAGATTGCGTCATTGGAAAGCCCTTTTAAAGACGAGTAATGCGTATTTACATAAAGGTCATCTGACCTCTGATACACGACAAAAAGCCAAAAAGGTTTAACAAAATTCTTACTATCAACTTTTTCCTTAATTGAGCTAGAGCTTCGAGGATTACGTCATTGGAAAGCCCTTTAAACACGAGTTATGTACTTTACAGAAAGGTCATCCGACCTCTGCTTCACGAGAAAAAGCCAAAAGGGGGTAACAAAATTCTACTTATCAACTTTTTCCCTAATTGAACTAGAGCTTCGAGGAATGCGTCTTGGAAAGCCCTTTCAAAGACGAGAAATACGTACTTTACAGAAAGGTCATCTGATCTCTGGTTCAGGAGAAAAAGCCAAAAAGGTGTAACAAAATTCTACTTATCAACTTTTTCCCAAATTGAGCTAGAGCTTCCAAGATTGCGTCATTGGAAAGCCCTTTCAAAGACGATAAATACCTACTTTACAGAAAGGTCATCTGATCTCTGGTTCAGGAGAAAAAGCCAAAAAGGTGTAACAAAATTCTTCCTATCAACTTTTTCCCTAATTGAGCTAGAGGTTCGAAGATTGCGTCATTGGAAAGCCCTTTTAAAGACGAGTAATGCGTACTTTACATAAAGGCCATCTAACCTCTGATACACGACAAAAAGCCAAAAAGGTGTAACAAAATTCTTACTATGAACTTTTTCCTTAATTGAGCTAGAGCTTCGAGGATTACGTCATTGGAAAGCCCTTTCAAAGACGAGAAATACGTATTTTACAAAAAGGTCATCTGATCTCTGGTTCAGGAGAAAAAGCCAAATATGTGTAACAAAATTCTACTTATCAACTTTTTCCCTAATTGAACTAGAGCTTCGAGGAATGCGTCTTGGAAAGCCCTTTCAAAGACGAGAAATACGTACTTTACAGAAAGGTCATCTCAGAAAGGTCATCTGATCTCTGGTTCAAGAGAAAAATCCAAAAAGGTGTAACAAAATTCTTCCTATCAACTTTTTCCCTAATTGAGCTAGAGCTTCGAAGATTGCGTCATTGGAAAGCCCTTTTAAAGACGAGTAATGCGTACTTTACATAAAGGTCATCTGACCTCTGATACACGACAAAAAGCCAAAAAGGTGTAACAAAATTCTATTAACTTTTTCCTTAATTGAGCTAGAGCTTCGACGATTACGTCATTGGAAAGCCCTTTAAACACGAGTTATGTACTTTACAGAAAGGTCATCCGACCTCTGCTTCACGAGAAAAAGCCAAAACGGTGTAACCAAATTCTACTTATCAACTTTTTCCCTAATTGAACTAGAGCTTCGAGGAATGCGTCTTGGAAAGCCCTTTCAAAGACGAGAAATACGTACTTTACAGATAGGTCATCTGATCTCTGGTTCAGGAGAAAAAGCCAAATATGTGTAACAAAATTCTACTTATCAACTTTTTCCCTAATTGAACTAGAGCATCGAGGAATGCGTCTTGGAAAGCCCTTTCAAAGACGAGAAATACGTACTTTACAGAAAGGTCATCTGATCTCTGGTTCAGGAGAAAAATCCAAAAAGGTTTAACAAAATTCTTCCTGTCAACTTTTTCCCTAATTGAGCTAGAGCTTCGAAGATTGCGTCATTGGAAAGCCCTTTTAAAGACGAGTAATGCGTACTTTACATAAAGGTCATCTGACCTCTGATACACGACAAAAAGCCAAAAAGGTGTAACAAAATTCTTACTATCAACATTTTCCTTAATTGAGCTAGAGCTTCGAGGATTACGTCATTGAAAGCCCTTTAAACACGAGTTATGTACTTTACAGAAAGGTCATCCGACCTCTGCTTCACGAGAAAAAGCCAAATATGTGTAACAAAATTCTACTTATCAACTTTTTCCCTAATTGAACTAGAGCTTCGAGGAATGCGTCTTGGAAAGCCCTTTCAAAGACGAGAAATACGTACTTTACAGAAAGGTCATCTGATCTCTGGTTCAGGAGAGAAAGCCAAAAATGTGTAACAAAATTCTACTTATCAACTTTTTCCCAAATTGAGCTAGAGCTTCCAAGATTGCGTCATTGGAAAGCCATTTCAAAGACGAGAAATACCTACTTTACAGAAAGGTCATCTGATCTCTGGTTCAGGAAAAAAAGCCAAAAAGGTGTAGCAAAATTCTTCCTATCAACTTTTTCCCTAATTGAGCTAGAGCTTCGAAGATTGCGTCATTGGAAAACCCTTTTAAAGACGAGTAATGCGTACTTTACATAAAGGTCATCTGACCTCTGATACACGACAAAAAGCCAAAAAGTTGTAACAAAATTCTTACTATGAACTTTTTCCTTAATTGAGCTAGAGCTTCGAGGATTACGTCGTTGGAAAGCCCTTTCAAAGACCAGAAATACGTATTTTACAGAAAGGTCATCTGATCTCTGGTTCAGGAGAAAAAGCCAAATATGTGTAACAAAATTCTACTTATCAACTTTTTCCCAACTTCAGCTAGAGCTTCGAAGATTGCGTCATTGGAAAGCCCTTTCAAAGACGAGAAATACCTACTTTACAGAAAGGTCATCTGATCTCTGGTTCAGGAGAAAAAGCCAAAAAGGTGTAACAAAATTCTACTTATCAACTTTTTCCCTAATTGAGCTAGAGCTTCGAGGATTACGTCTTGGAAAGCCCTTTCAAAGACGAGATACACGTACTTTACAGAAAGGTCATCTGATCTCTGGTTCACGAGAAAAAGCCAAAAAGGAGTAACAAAATTCTTCCTATCAACTTTTTCCCTAATTGAGCTAGAACTACGAGGATTGCGTCGATGGAAAGCCCTTTTAAAGACGAGTAACACATGCTTTACACAAAGGTCATCTGTCCTCTGATTCACGAGAAAAACCAAAAACGTGTAACAAAATTCTTACTATCAACTTTTTCCCTAATTGAGCTAGGGCTTCGAAGATTGCGTCATTGGAAAGCCCTTTTAAAGACGAGTAATGCGTATTTACATAAAGGTCATCTGACCTCTGATACACGACAAAAAGCCAAAAAGGTTTAACAAAATTCTTACTATCAACTTTTTCCTTAATTGAGCTAGAGCTTCGAGGATTACGTCATTGGAAAGCCCTTTAAACACGAGTTATGTACTTTACAGAAAGGTCATCCGACCTCTGCTTCACGAGAAAAAGCCAAAAGGGGGTAACAAAATTCTACTTATCAACTTTTTCCCTAATTGAACTAGAGCTTCGAGGAATGCGTCTTGGAAAGCCCTTTCAAAGACGAGAAATACGTACTTTACAGAAAGGTCATCTGATCTCTGGTTCAGGAGAAAAAGCCAAAAAGGTGTAACAAAATTCTACTTATCAACTTTTTCCCAAATTGAGCTAGAGCTTCCAAGATTGCGTCATTGGAAAGCCCTTTCAAAGACGATAAATACCTACTTTACAGAAAGGTCATCTGATCTCTGGTTCAGGAGAAAAAGCCAAAAAGGTGTAACAAAATTCTTCCTATCAACTTTTTCCCTAATTGAGCTAGAGGTTCGAAGATTGCGTCATTGGAAAGCCCTTTTAAAGACGAGTAATGCGTACTTTACATAAAGGCCATCTAACCTCTGATACACGACAAAAAGCCAAAAAGGTGTAACAAAATTCTTACTATGAACTTTTTCCTTAATTGAGCTAGAGCTTCGAGGATTACGTCATTGGAAAGCCCTTTCAAAGACGAGAAATACGTATTTTACAAAAAGGTCATCTGATCTCTGGTTCAGGAGAAAAAGCCAAATATGTGTAACAAAATTCTACTTATCAACTTTTTCCCTAATTGAACTAGAGCTTCGAGGAATGCGTCTTGGAAAGCCCTTTCAAAGACGAGAAATACGTACTTTACAGAAAGGTCATCTCAGAAAGGTCATCTGATCTCTGGTTCAAGAGAAAAATCCAAAAAGGTGTAACAAAATTCTTCCTATCAACTTTTTCCCTAATTGAGCTAGAGCTTCGAAGATTGCGTCATTGGAAAGCCCATTTAAAGACGAGTAATGCGTACTTTACATAAAGGTCATCTGACCTCTGATACACGACAAAAAGCCAAAAAGGTGTAACAAAATTCTATTAACTTTTTCCTTAATTGAGCTAGAGCTTCGACGATTACGTCATTGGAAAGCCCTTTAAACACGAGTTATGTACTTTACAGAAAGGTCATCCGACCTCTGCTTCACGAGAAAAAGCCAAAACGGTGTAACCAAATTCTACTTATCAACTTTTTCCCTAATTGAACTAGAGCTTCGAGGAATGCGTCTTGGAAAGCCCTTTCAAAGACGAGAAATACGTACTTTACAGATAGGTCATCTGATCTCTGGTTCAGGAGAAAAAGCCAAATATGTGTAACAAAATTCTACTTATCAACTTTTTCCCTAATTGAACTAGAGCATCGAGGAATGCGTCTTGGAAAGCCCTTTCAAAGACGAGAAATACGTACTTTACAGAAAGGTCATCTGATCTCTGGTTCAGGAGAAAAATCCAAAAAGGTTTAACAAAATTCTTCCTGTCAACTTTTTCCCTAATTGAGCTAGAGCTTCGAAGATTGCGTCATTGGAAAGCCCTTTTAAAGACGAGTAATGCGTACTTTACATAAAGGTCATCTGACCTCTGATACACGACAAAAAGCCAAAAAGGTGTAACAAAATTCTTACTATCAACATTTTCCTTAATTGAGCTAGAGCTTCGAGGATTACGTCATTGAAAGCCCTTTAAACACGAGTTATGTACTTTACAGAAAGGTCATCCGACCTCTGCTTCACGAGAAAAAGCCAAATATGTGTAACAAAATTCTACTTATCAACTTTTTCCCTAATTGAACTAGAGCTTCGAGGAATGCGTCTTGGAAAGCCCTTTCAAAGACGAGAAATACGTACTTTACAGAAAGGTCATCTGATCTCTGGTTCAGGAGAGAAAGCCAAAAATGTGTAACAAAATTCTACTTATCAACTTTTTCCCAAATTGAGCTAGAGCTTCCAAGATTGCGTCATTGGAAAGCCATTTCAAAGACGAGAAATACCTACTTTACAGAAAGGTCATCTGATCTCTGGTTCAGGAAAAAAAGCCAAAAAGGTGTAGCAAAATTCTTCCTATCAACTTTTTCCCTAATTGAGCTAGAGCTTCGAAGATTGCGTCATTGGAAAACCCTTTTAAAGACGAGTAATGCGTACTTTACATAAAGGTCATCTGACCTCTGATACACGACAAAAAGCCAAAAAGGTGTAACAAAATTCTTACTATGAACTTTTTCCTTAATTGAGCTAGAGCTTCGAGGAATGCGTCTTGGAAAGCCCTTTCAAAGACGAGAAATACGTACTTTACAGAAAGGTCATCTGATCTCTGGTTCAGTAGAAAAAGCCAAATATGTGTAACAAAATTCTACTTATCAACTTTTTCCCTAATTGAACTAGAGCTTCGAGGAATGCGTCTTGGAAAGCCCTTTCAAAGACGAGAAATACGTACTTTACAGGAAGGTCATCTGATCTGTGGTCCAGGAGAAAAAGCCAAATATGTGTAACAAAATTCTACTTATCAACTTTTTCCCTAATTGAACTAGAGCTTCGAGGAATGCGTCTTGGAAAGCCTTTTCAAAGACGAGAAATACGTACTTAACAGAAAGGTCATCTGATCTCTGGTTCAGGAGAAAAATCCAAAAAGGTGTAACAAAATTCTTACTATCAACTTTTTCCTTATTTGAGCAAGAGCTTCGGGGATTACGTCAATGGAAAGCCCTTTAAACACGAGTTATGTACTTTACAGAAAGGTCATCGGACCTCTGATTCACGAGAAAAAGCCAAAAACGTGTAACAAAATTCTTACTATCAACGTTTTCCTTAATTGAACTAGAGCTTCGAGGATTACGTCATTGGAACGCCCTTTTAAACACGAGTTATGTACTTTACAGACAGGTCATCTGATCTCTGGTTCAGGAGAAAAAGCCAAAAAGGTGTAACAAAATTCTACTTATCAACTTTTTCCCTAATTGCGCTAGAGCTTCGAGGATTGCGTCTTGGAAAGCCCTTTCAAAGACGAGATATACGTACTTTACAGAAAGGTCATCTGATCTCTGGTTCACGAGAAAAAGCCAAAAAGGTGTAACAAAATTCTTCCTATCAACTTTTTCC
>JAWZYU010000001.1:97111452-97260452 GCA_038380435.1 Ryuthela nishihirai
ATCAGTGCTAATTTCGTATTACCTATTTCATGTACATCCAGTTTTTCCCATGTGTGGAAAATAATTAATTCTAAGGTTAGATATATTCTATTGACAAATTTTGTATTACACATTTCACATACATACAGTTTTTTAACTGTGTGTTAGAAAATGATTCTTAACTGTTCAATGTTAGAAAAGTTGTTTAATATTAATGTTTCAATGAAGATTTCCTATTACATATTTCATATACATGCAGCTTTTCCTCTGTGTCTGATAATGGTTCTGAAGTGTAAATTTGGGTGCAAATTTCTTGTTACATATTTCACATTTATGCGTTATGTGTGACAGAATGATCCCTAATGTTAGATATAAAGGCAAACTTTTTATTACATATATCACATACATATTGACTTTCCCCTGTGCGTGTGTGTAAGAAAATGGTAATGAAGTGCAGCATTGCGTGCAAATTTCTTGTTATATATTTCCCATAAATGTGATTTTTTCCCCCTATGTGTGTCACTAAATGATTCCTAACATAAGATTTAATTGAAAATTTCTTGTTACATATTTCACACACATTTTCTTTGTGTGTGTAAGAAAATGGTGCCTAGGTTTAAATTTCAATGGAAATTTCTTATTTCATATTTCACATGTGGTTTTTCCTCTCTGTGTATCAAATAATGCCTTCGAAGGTTTAGACATACTTACAAATTAATTATTACATATTTCACATATATATGGGTTTTTCTTTTGTGTATAAGAAAATGGTTCTGAAGTTTAAATTTGCATGCAAATTTCTTATTTACATGCATATGGGATTTCTGTTGTATGTTGGAAAATAGTTCTGAAGTCCATATTTGAGTGCAAATTTCTTATTACATATATCACATACATGTGGCTTTTACCCAGTGTGTGTAAGTAAATGGTCTTACAGCATAGCTTTCCGTGCAAATCTCTTATTACATATTTCACATACATGCGGTTTTCCCCCTGAGTGGGTCAAACAATGAACCACAAGATTATACTTTAGTGCAAATTTCTTGTTACAAACTTCACATATATGCTGTTTTTCCCCTGTGTGTGTCAAAAAGTGGTTCCTAAGGGTAGACTTCTGAGTAAATTTCTTATTACATACTTCATATACATGTGATTTTTCCCCTGTGTGTGTCAGAAAATGCTCCCTAAGATTAGACATGTGTGCAAATTTCTTATTACATATTTCAGATACATGAGGATTTTCCCCTGTGTGCATCAGAATATGTTCCTAAGGGAAGATATGTTCCTAAGGGAAGATTTCAGTGCAAATTTCTTATTACATACTCCACATACAGGGTGACTCAAAACTTATCGTTCAAATTTCATGGGGAGGTTGGGAATACGTCAGGAAACCGATTTCACATAGGAAAGTATGTCCACATGTGATTTTTCCCCCTGTGTGTGTCAGAAAATGCTCCCTAAGATTAAACATGTGTGCAAATTTCTTATTACATATTTCACATACATGAGGATTTTCCCCTGTGTGCATCAGAACATGGTTCCTAAGGGAAGATTTGAGTGCAAATTTCTTATTACATACTGTACATATAGGGTGATTCAAAACTTATCGTTCAAATTTCGTGGGGAGGTAGGGAATACGTCAGGAAACCGATTTCACATAGGAAAGTATGTCCGCAAATGTACGCATGCATATGTAGAGGGCGCTGTGTGTACCCAACCAGTGTACAGCTCGCCCGACCACTCCCGCTGTCATCAGTGTATGAGCTGACTTACTAGTGATAAGATGAATCGTTTTACGCATCAAGAGCTAGCAGATATGCATCTCGCATATGGGGCAGCTGGCAAAAGCGGCCGCCGAGCTAGGCAAGTTTATGAAGACCGATACCCCAACAGAAGAATACCGCAGCATCAAATGTTTGCATGTGTGCATCGCAATCTGCGCGAATGTGGTTCACTGTGCAACAACATGTAGGATACGGGGAGAAGACGACTGATGCGGACTGTCAACGTCGCAGAACAAGTCCTACAGTCCATCGAAAATAATCCGAATACCAGCACACAAGCTATTGCTCAGCAGCTTGGGGTCTCTCAGTCAGCAGTGTGGCAGATACTGCATGAGAAACGTGTGCATCCTTACCATCTGCAAACGGGGCAGTTACTCCATCCTGACGATTATCCGAAGCATGTGGAATTTTCACAATGGTTCATGCAGAAAGGTGCTGTGGACCCCAGTTTTCCAGCTTCTGTCCTTTTACAGATGAAGCTTCATTCAGTCATGAAGGTGTGTTCAATACACACAATTCACATGTGTGGGCTTTCGACAACCCACATGGTACGAGAAGTCACGCTGCGCAACATCGTTTTGCCGTAAATGTGTGGGCTGGAATTATTGGTGACTGTTTGTTGCTACCACCCCGATTAGACAGCCGGAAATACCTAATATTCCTGGAGACAGTGTTACCGACTTTTCTGGGCACTGTTCCTGCGCATATCCGCCGAGATATGTGGTATCAACATGACGGGGCTCCAGCCCATAGCACAATTGTTGCGCGTGATTACCTGAACTGAACATTCGGAGCTCGATGGATCGGTAGAGGTGGACCAATCGCTTGGCCACCCAGGTCACCTGATTTATTGCCCATGGATTTCTTTTTGTGGGGGGCCATGAAATACCATGTGTACGAGACTCCCGTCGACAGTGAAATGGACCTTGTTGCACGAATAGTGGCCGCCGCAGGCATTGTCCGTGATATGCCAGGCGTTTTTGAAAATGTTCGGCGGTCAATGCAACGGCGCTGTGAATCCTGTGTCCCTGTAAATGGTCGCAATTTTGAGCACCTACTGTGAACTTGTACTTTACCTTGTTGGAATAAAAGTCACATTTGTTACCACTTAACTGTACTGTTTCCTTGTGTTCACTTTACTTGTCCATTTTGTTCATGTAGATGACGTTTGCGGACATACTTTCCTATGTGAAATCGGTTTCCTGACGTATTCCCTACCTCCCCACTAAATTTGAACGATAAGTTTTGAATCACCCTGTATATGTGGTTTTTCCCCTGTATGTGTCGGAAAATACCACCAAAGATGAGACATATGTGCAAATTTCTTATTAAATATTTCACATTCATGCGGCTTTTTGCCTGTGTGCGTCAGAAAATGCTTTCTAAGAGAAGATTTAAGTGCAAATTTCTTATTACATATTTCACATACATGCAATTTTTCCCTAGTGTGTGTCAGAAAATGATTCAGAGGATTAGACATCTGTCGAAATTTCTTATTACATACTTCACATATATGCGGTTTTTTTTCCTGTGTGTGAGACAATGAAGCTTAAGAGTAGACTTTAATGCAAATTGTTATTACATATTTCACATACATGCAGTTTTTCCCCTTTGTGTGTTTAGATAATGATCCCTAAGAGGAGACATCTTTGCAATTTTCTTATTACATAATTCACATGCATGCGGTTTTTCCCCTGTGTGTGTCAGAACATGTTTTCTAAGAGAATATTTAAGTGCAAATATCTTATTACATACTTCACATATATGCAATTTTTCCCCTGTGTGGGTCAGGTAATGATATTTAAGATTAGATTTCAGTGCAAATTTCTTATTACATACTTCACATACATGTGGTTTTTCTCCTGTGTGTGTTGTTTATGGATTTGAGCTTGATTATGGATCCTGGACTTGCTGCACTGGTGGGCCTCTGTTGAGGGAGAGTCTGCCGCTGTGTTTTCTGTTTGCTTCTAGGTTGCCAGCTGCAAGTGAACAGAGGCATGGGATACCTTATATCAGCTGGTGGATAATCCTAATCAGAGGCCATCGCAGGTACCTGAACCTTACTTAGCTAGTTGGGCATCGTCAAGCCTAAACTGGAGTAATGTGTCTCAGGCAGGCCATGTGGCTCTTGAAAAAGTCCACTTGAAAAGGTGGTGCCTGAAGTTCCTACCAGCATTGCTGACTTTAGCAGAGGAGGAACAGGTCTTTGCCCCATGCCTGCGATTAGGGGGCTGTTTGATATTGTTGGCCCTACCAATCTCAATAAACCTAATTTCTTTAAAAATCCTACTAATCATTTTCTCTCTGCAGGAACGTGGAACGTGAGGACATTACATAGAGATTATTCTCTTGATGTCCTCATGCAGGAATTCCAGCGCTATAACCTAGATATTCTAGGCTTGCAAGAGACCAGATGGACAGGTAAAGGTGAGATACTTAAAAATAACTTTAAATTTCTCTTTACAGGGAGGGAGGATGGAAAGCATCACCAAGGCGTGGGTCTGCTGCTCAGCAGACATGCTAGTGATGCTCTTCTAGGATATGAGTGCATTAATGAAAGGTTTCTTACAGCAAAATTTCAGACAAGCATTAAAGACTTGAATGTTATCTGCTGTTATGCCCCCACTGAGGATGCCGATGAGGATGGGAAGGATAGGTTTTATGAACAACTTCAGGATATTTTGAATTCTGTCACGAAAGGAGATATTACCCTTGTTCTTGGTGACTTCATTGCCAAAGTTGGTACTGACTCTGACCTTTGGGGAGGGGTGATTGGCCCTTTTGGTATTGGTAGCTGCAATGGGCAACGTCTCCTACAGGTAAGTAAACTCAATGGTTTCAGAATAACTAACACATATTACAAACACCGCGACATACATAAATACACATGGGTATTTATGTATGTCGATGGGCTGCATAGGAATATGATTGATTATATATTAATTAACAGCAAATGTGCTACTTCTGTTAGAAATACCAGGGCATATAGGGGAGTGTCTTGCAACTTAAACTTAAAAAGTGTTGCGCTAGGGTTAAAAAATTTACCTTTAATACTGAAGCTCTGAAAGACCCAGTTATAGCTAAAGCTTACCATGATAGGTTACTTAGTCGCTATGACAGTCATGGTTTGCTTAATACTGAAGTTGAGGAAGAATGGGGCCATTTTAAACAGGCTTTTTTCGAAACTAACAGTACTCTTTTAGGAAAAAAGGAGCAGAGGAGGCAGAACTATTTAAGTGATAAGGCACTTGAGCTTATTTCAGAAAGAAGGAACTGCAGGAATGTCCTTAATCAGTACCCTACTAGTCCTAATAGAAAGGATTACAGAGAGCTTAATAAACGTGTAAAGGATCAGTTAGCTACTGATAAGAATCTTTTGCTTGATGGTTTGGCTGACAAAGCTGAGGAAGCAGTTAGGCAGCACAACAGCAGAGAGCTGTACCAGATAGTTAATGTTTTATGTGGTAGAAAACGGACAGGCATACAAGGATTGAATCTGAAGTTATTTCGGCTAGCTCTAAACTTAAACTTCTTAAATCCCCAGGGGTAGATGAAATTACTACAGAAATGCTGAGCTGGGAATGTTTCGGTTACCACTTGGATGACTGAAATTTTGAATAACTTTTATGATAAAGGCATGGTTTCTAAGGATTTTACCAGAGCTATTATTATTCCTATTTACAAAACATGATCGCAGTTCTTGTGATAACTATAGGGGTATCAGCCTACTCTCTGTTCCAGGTAAAGTTCTTTCCATGATTGTGCTTAATAGAATTAAGAATCTGGTAGACAGGCAATTGCGTGATGAGCAATGTGGATTCAGAAGTCGTAGGGGATGTGTGGATCAGATATTTTCACTTAGGCAGATTCTTGAGAAATGTTTAGAGTTTCAGAAACCTTTGGTTGCTAGCTTTATTGATTTCAAAAAGGCTTTCGACTCTGTTGATCGTCAAAATTTGTGGTTGATTGTGAAATCATATGGTATACCAGACAAGTTAGTTAACGTAATGAAAGCTCTCTATAATAACACTGAGTCATGTGTGAGAGTTGGTAAGTCTTGCAGCAATTGGTTTAGCATTACTTCTGGTGTTTGACAAGGGTGCATTTTGTCTCCTTTTCTCTTTAGTTTGGTTATTGATTATGTTATGCGAAATTCACTTCAAGGGAAAGATTTTGGCCTTAAATGGGCTGGAGATATGAAAATTTCTGATTTAGATTATGCTGATGATTTAGCCCTTTTGGCAAATGATGTCGATGAGATGAACTCTTTCATTCGAGCTGTTGATGAGACTGGTAGTAGAGTAGGTTTGGTTATAAACAGAGAGAAAACTAAAGTGATGAAAATTGGTCAGGCAGGTTGTGATTCAGTTAATCTGAATGGTTGCAGTCTTGAGCAGGTGTCACAGTTTAATTACCTTGGGAGCTATGTAACTGATACTGGTGATGTGCGGCATGAGATTTACAGACGAATAGGTATTGCTGCCGGGACTTTTAAGAATCTATGGAGATTGTGGAGAAATAGGCGTATACACCTAAAGACTAAAATTAGACTGTATAATAGTTTGGTTCTTTCTAGGGTTAGTTATGGTAGTGAAATTTGGACGCTATGTAAACAAGATAACAGGAAACTAGATGCTTTTGATTCTAGATGCTTATGCAGTATCTTGGGTATTAGGTGGTTTAACTTTGTAACTAATGATGAGATTAGGCAAAGGAGTCTGCAACCTCCTTTAAGCAGCATATTGTGCAGAGAGAGACTCCGCTGGTTTGGCCATGTTGCCCGTATGGATAATTACAGATTGGCGAATAGGGTTATGAACAGTGTGCCTAGAGGCCTCAGAAGGAGGGGGAGACCTAGGATGCGGTGGGCAGACAATGTCAAACAGGACCTTGTTAGAATTGGTGTGCAGTGGCCGGATGCAGCAGATGTAGCTCAGGACAGATATGCTTGGAGAATTAAACTGCGTGGTCTGGTTGGACCTCCGTAGCCCATGGCTGCTTGAGGATGATGATGATGATGATGATGATGTGTCAGAACATGCCTCCTAAGATTAGCCTTTTGTGTAAATTTCTTATTGCATATTTCACATACATGTGCTTTTTCCACTGTGTGTGTCAGAAAACGCTTCCCAAGATCACACATCTGTCCAAAATTCTTTTTACATATTTCACATATATGCAGTCTTTTCCCCGTGTCTGTTAGAAAATGCATCCTTAGTTGAGACATCTGCGCAAATTTCTTATTGCATACTTCACATACATGCAGTTTTTCCCCTGTGTGTGTCAGAACATGTTTCCTAAGATTAGGCTTCTGTGTAAATTTCTTATTACATATTTCACATACATGTGGTTTTTCCCCTGTGTGTGTCAGAACATGGTTCATAAGATTAGCCATCTCTGTCAATCTCTTATTACATATTTCACATACATGTGGTTTTTCCCCTGTGTGTATCAGAACATGCTTCCTAAGGGTAGATTTCAGTGTAAATTTGTTATTACATAATTCACATACATGCCGTTTTTCCTCTGTGTGTGCCAGAACATGCTTCCTAAGGGAAGATTTATGTGCATATTTCTTATTACATATTTCATATACATGTGGTTTTTCCTCTGTGTGTTTAAGAAAGTAACACCTAGAATGAGATTTCTCTGATGGCTCCATTTTACTCATTTTTAAAATGTGCTCATTCTTTCCTGGATGAGTCAGTATAAATATAAAAAAAAAATAAATACCCCTCAAGCAGCTGCCTGCCACAGAGGTCTGACAGGAGCCTGTCAGTTTATATGCCGCAGTAGGAGATCTGAGAGGATGGCAAGACCTCAGCAGAAAAACGACACACACATCCATGCCTAATTCCGGGGCTCGAACCCAGGTCCCTTAGATCAGTAGCCAAGCGTGCTAACCACTCGGCACAGTAAGTGGTCCTTAAATCTGCATATGAAATTTCTTGCTATATATTTCAGTGATATGTGGCTTCTCTTCTGTCTGTTTGATAATGAAATTTCAATGATCCTTTTCTTGAAAATCTATTTTTACACATTTAAAATATGTTGTTTTCCATTTTTGCGAATTACATTATGAACCTTAAGATAACATTTATCATCAAATTCCTTGTTATATATTTCACACTCATGTAGCTTCTCTCTCATATGTGCCAAATAATGGTTATTTAATTGAACTTTTTATGTAAATTCATTACCTATGTAACAGAAATGTGTCCTCCCTCCTCTGCATCACAGATAGACCATAAATGAGCATTGTTCGCTAACTTATTATTATACATATTACAGAGTTTTATTTTTTCTTTTGTGAACTGAAATGATATTCAAGATTCCGCTTTTAATTGAATTTTTTTATTCAAGACTCTGCTTTTAATTGAATTTTTGCATTTTTCACATATATCAGACCTGAATTTTGTGTGAGTAAATAAAAATATCACAGGCTTTGTTTCAAAACTTTTGCTTCATACTTCACTGATATATGTCTTCTCTTTATTGTGTGCCAAATAAGAGATTATAAGAAAAGCTTTCTATACCCAATTTTTGTTTTGCTTTTCCTGTGCATGAAAATGTTATTGAAGACTCTGAAGATTTGGTTGAGTCTTATGCATTCTGTTTGTAAAATACTGATATTAGAGCAGAAGCTTGGTTTTGAAACTTTCGTTGCATATTTCACCGATACGACTTTCCTATATATTAGAATATAGGTGCTCTTCGATCAGTATTCTCCATTACATAGTATGATATCTGTAACATTTCTGCATGTTATCTCAGAATTGGTCTTATTGTTTCTGGAAAAACTTCCTACACACAAGAGAGTTTGTTCTACTCAGAGTAATAGTTCCAACTATGATACTTTTTGTACTTTCTCACAAATATAAAGCATTTCTTTGCCTTCTTGTCAGTCCTTTATGACAAATAAGAAACGTTGTTTTCTTGTTCCAGCTAAAGCAATTTATTATTCTAATTTATTCAGTGTCGTTTTCACAGTATTTTACGCACATGAAGCATCTTTTAGAGTTGAAAACATGACGCATATTTTGTCAATTTCCCAACATATATTCCATTTTAATGAATAATGAGGCATATATATTTTTGTGTAAGGAAAATATGTGTAAATACTTAGAATTTTTTTCTTTCGACTTACAGTATTTCGAACAGTATATTAGTGTCACCTGAATGTTTGAACGAATGTTTTTCAACTTCTCTAATTTTCAGCTTTCTGTCAATGTTAATTTACTTCGTATCTTTATTGCACTCTTCTCAGTTTCAAGTACTTGGCTATGTATACCTAGAAATGAAATAACGTAATCAGACACAAGAATAAGCAAAATATATACAATGAACAAAATTAAAACAAAGAGGATGAAAACTGTTTAGTAATCCAATTAACTAATGGCAGATTGCAAGCCAGGCTGGCAATCTGCCATTTGCAGTCTCTACTCGCAACTGTACAAACGTTTAGATTCTCCCCCTCCCCCCTCTTACCCTGCTGTGGTGAGAAAGCGGAGAGTGATGGACTTGGAAAGTCTGTTGCTGTCCTCTTTCTTCTATGGAATGTGACACCATTACACCAACTAGAGTGAGAGGTGGTCAATGAATGTTAGCTAATAACCATCAAGAAAACTGTATCCTAAAAATATCACTACCAAAAAAAGGTCCTGAAAACTAGCCAGGAAAAAAAATTAAAAATGTTCTTAAAGAGTCACTAGAAAAAAATATTATATTCGTAAATAGTCACTAGAATAAACTACGTTATTAAAAGCCAGGAGAAAAACAAACCTATATCTTTAAAGAGCCACTGGTATAAAATTTATATTCCTAAGAAGCCTCTAGATAGAAATATATATCCTTAAAGAGTCGATAGAAAAAGAAAAGTATTCTTAAGTAGAAAAATGTATATAACCTCTGGTGCACACGAGAATCTCGTTTTCAAAGAGAATGGAGGTTTTTCTTTCCCTAATGTTTCATTCTTTAAAAGTTTTAATTTGAGCAAGCAGATGATGGGAAAAATGCAAAGGGTATTTTATTAGTAATTATACAACATAAAAGTATTCATCTTTTAATTCTTAAATTGAAGTACTTGCATTTTCTGCACCTCTTTCAGAAGGTGTATATATCATTTCTGTCAGTGGAATATCCCTTAAAAGTTATCACAAATTTTTCAAATTTCTGTTGTATACATATTATTTGTAAAACTCGTTACAGTTGTGATTTTCATATTTAGTTACCTGTAAATATATTATACTGAAATTGCTAAATATTAGAAAAATGCAAATTATATTTCATCAGTAGCAAACACACTAAATGTTCAAAATGATTTAAAATGCTCTGTCATTGAGCAATAAAATTTTAGAGTTTATCCTTCAAACTATTTGCATGTTGAAAGTTCTTAGGAGAAAACTCTCAGAATCTTTTCGGAGCAAAGAGAGTGAGCAAAGAAAGCTTCTGAAAGTTTTCCCCTAAGAACTTTCAACATGCAAATAGTTTGAAGGATAAACTCTAAAATTTTATTGCTCAATGACAGAGAATTTTAAATCATTTTAAATTAATTTTTGAGGAAGGAGGTCTTTTTAATTGTATACACTGAATGTTTTGTAATTATCAGTTTCATTGTTTCCAAAAGAAATTAGGGGTCAGGGTGGCTCAGTCGGTAGTGCACCAGGCTCGTAATCTATAGTTCCCAGGTTCGAGTCCCAGCTGTGTCAGCGTTGAGATTTATCTCTGCAAAATTTCCTGCCCTGCCAATGGTCAGTAGGGGACACCGATGGGCTTGGAAAGGCTACCGTCCGTCGATGGGACGTTAAGCCATGGCCCCATGTGTGGGAGAGCCATACCCTGTGCACATTAAAGAACACGCTGGATGGTCTTGATGGGAGGCTACCATCTGTCTCCCAACAGCTGTTCCAGTGGGTCCCCTCCCCCAACCTTCTCTGAGCCTTTGGGGTTCATGTGACCTGGCCATTTAGCCCATGGTGTGCAAAAAAAGTGCTGCTCAGAGCTAAAACAACCCAAAAACAACCAAAGGAAACTTCTTGACGATCACATTCCACCATCAAAAGTCCATATTTCTATAATTAATACATTGTTGCAATATTCGGGTTTGTAAAGGGTAGTAAGCAAAAACTGGAAGGACAGCTCTGTACCAATCTGTTCAGGTCCAGCACCTAATTATCCGACCTCACCTTCTCATGGTGCAGGCTGTTAGTACCTTTCAAACGATATATTCTCTTTTGGATGGAATGGGAAAACTGCCAACTCAGTGGGGGGCTACTGATCTGGTCATCGGTAGCAACTTTTTCTTTTTCTCAACCCTACTGAGGAGTGGTCAACTTCACCGGATCAGGGTGCTGATCATTTGTACCCATTAGACTGGACTGGTTGATTTGACTTTGCTTATGGATCCTGGACTTGCTGCATTTGCGGGTCTCTCTTGAAGGATAATCTGCTGCTATGTTATCTGTTTGTCTGTGGGTTGCCAGCCCTAAGTGAACAGAAGCATGGGATACCTTGTATCAGCTGGTGGAAAATCCTGCTCAGAGGCCACTGCAGGTACCTGAACCCTCACTTAGCTAGTTGGGCATCGTCAATTGTAAAGTAAAATAACGTGTCTCACACAGGCCACGTGGCTCTTCAAAAGGATCACTTGAAAATGTGGTGCCTAAATTTCCCATAGGCACGGGTGACTTCAGCCTTTCGTGGAGGAGGAACAAGTCTTTGCCCCATGACTGAGATCAGGGGGCTGTTTGATATCGTTGGCTCTACCTCTCTCAATAAACCTAGCTTCTTTAAAAATCCTACTAATCATTTTCACTCAGCAAGTTTGTGAAATGTGAGGACGTTACAAAAAGGTTATTTTCTTGATGTCCTCATGCAGGAATTCCAGCATTATAACCTAGATATTCTAGGCTTGCAAGAGACCAGATGTACAGGTAAGCATGAGATGCTTAAAAATAAATTTAAATTTCTCTTTTCAGGTAGGGAGGATGGAAAGCATCACCAAGGCGTGGATCTGCTGCTCAGCAGACATGTTAGTAATGCTCTCCAGAGGATATGAGTGCATTCATGAAAGGTTCTTACAGCAAAATTTCAGACAAGCACTAAAGTCTTGAATGTTATCTGCTGTTATGCCCCCGATGAGGATGAGAAGGATAGGTTTTATGGACAACTTCAGGATATTTTGAATTCTATCAAGAAAGGAGATATTACCCTTGTTCTAGGTGACTTCAATGAAAAATTTGGTACTGACTCTGACCAGTGTGGAGGAGTAATAGGACATTTTGGTATTGGTAGCTACAATGGCAATGGGCAACGTCTCCTACAGGTAAGTAAATTCAATTGTTTAATAATAACATTATTAAAAAACACCATGACATACATAAGTACACATGGGTTTCACCAGATGGGCTGCATAGGGATATGATTGATTATATATTAATTAACAGCAAATGGGCTAGTTCTGTTAGGAATACCAGGTCATATAGGGGAGCTGAAATTGGATCTGACCATTACCTTGTTAAAAGTGTCTTGCAACTTAAACTTAAAAAGTGTTATGCTAAAGTTAAAAAATTTACCTTTAATACTGAAGCTCTGAAAGACCCAGTTATAGCTAAAGCTTACCATGCTCGGTTACTTAGTCATTATGAGAGTCATGGTTTGCTTACCACAAGTTGACGAAGAATGGGACCATTTTAAACAGCCTTTTTTATAAACTAACAGTACTCTTTTTGGGAAAAAGAAGCAGAGGAGATAGAATTAATTTAGTGATAAGGTACTTGAGCTTATTTCAGAAAGAAAGAATTGCAGGAATGTCCTTAATCAATACCATACAAGTCCTAATAGAAAGCATTACAGAGAGCTTAATAACCCAGTTATAGCTAAAGCTTACCATGATATTTTACTTAGTCATTATGACAGTCATTGTTTGCTTAATACTGAAGTTGAGGAAGAATGGGGCCATTTCAAACAGGCTTTTTTGGAAACTAAGAGTACTCTTTTAGGAAAAAAGAAGCAGAGGAGACAGAATTATTTAAGTGATAAGGCACTTGGGCTTTTTTCAGAAAGAAGAAACTGCAGGAATGTCCTTAATCAATACCCTACTAGTCCTAATAGAAAGGATTATAGAGAGTTTAATAAACATGTAAAGGAACAGTTAGCTACAGATAAGAATCTTTGGCTTGATGGTTTGGCTGACAAAGCCGAGGAAGCAGTTAGACAGCACAACAGCAGAGAGCTGTACCAGATAGTTAATGTTTTGTGTGGTAGAAAAAGGACAGGTATACAAGGATTGAAGGACAAACAAGGTAAGGTTATAGAATGGGAGCATTCTGTCATGACTAGGTGGGCTGAGCATTTCAGTGATGTTCTAAACAATGTGGTTAGTTCTACTCCCATTGTTTGTAATGATTATAGATGCATTGGCAGCTTTAATGTTGGCCCTATAACACAATCTGAAGTTATTTTGGCTATTTCTAAACTTATAAATAAAATAAATACCCCCTCAAGCAGCTGCTTGCCACAGAGGTCTGACAGGAGAAATTCAGTTTATATGCCATAGTAGAAAGTCTGTAAGGATGGCAGGACCTCAGCAGAAAAACGACACACACATCCATGCCTTATGCGGGGCTCGAACTCAGGTCCCTTAGATCAGTAGCCAAGCGCGCTAACCACTCAGCCACAGGTTTTTAAACTTCATAAATCCCCAGGGGTAGATGAAATTACTACAGAAATGCTCAGAGCTGGGAATGTTTCTGTTACCACTTGGATGACTGAAATTTTCAATAACTTTTATGATAAAGGCATGGTTCCTAAAGACTTTACCAGAGCTATTATTATCCCTATTTTCAAAAAAGGTGATCGCAGTTCTTCTGATAACTATAGGGGTGTCAGCCTACTCTCTGTTCCAGGTAAAGTTCTTTCCATGATTGTGCTTAATAGAATCAAGAATCTGGTTGATCAGCAATGTGGATTCAGAAGTAGTAGGGGATGTGTAGATCAGATATTTTCACTTAGGCAGATTCTTGAGAAATGTTTCAAGTTTCAGAAACCTTTGTTCGAGTCCCAGCTGGGTCAGCGTGGAGATTTACCTCCGCAAAATTTCCCCCACCCTGCCCACAGTCAGTAGGGAACACCGATGGGCTTGGAAAGGCCGCCGCCCATCAGATGGGAAGTTAAGCCGTGGCCCCGTGTGCAGGAGAGCCAAACACTCTGCACGTTAAAGAACACGCTGGATGGCCTTGACGGGAGGCTGCAATCTGTTTCCCAACAGCTGTTCCAGTGGGTCCCCTCCCCCAACCTTCTCTGAGCCTTCGGGGTCCATGTGACCTGGCCATTTAGTCCATGGTGTGCAAAAAGTGTGCCACTCAGAGGTAAAACAACCCAACCCAAACCAACTCAGAAACCTTTGGTTGCTAGCTTTGTTGATTTCAAAAAGGTTTTCGACTCTGTTGATCGTCATAATTTGTGGTTGATTGTGTGTTCATATGGTATACCAGACAAGTTAGTTAACATAATGAAAGCTCTCTACAATAACATTGAGTAGTGTGTGAGAGTTGGTAAGTCTTGTAGCAATTGGTTTAGCATTACGTCTGGTATTCGACAAGGGTGCATTTTGTCTCCTTTTCTCTTTAGTTTGGTTATTGATTATGTTATGCAAAATTCACTTCAAGGGAAAGATTTTGGCCTTAAATGGGCTGGAGATACGAAAATTTCTGATTTAGATTATGCTGATGATTTAACCCATTTGGCAAATGATGTTGATGAGATGAACTCTTTCATTCGAGCTGTTGATGAGACTGGTAGTAGAGTAGGTTTGGTTATAAACAGAGAGAAAACTAAAGTGATGAAAATTGGTCAGGCAGGTTGTGATTCAGTTAATCTGAATGATTGCAGTCTTGGGCAGGTATCACAGTTAAATTTCCTTGGGAGCTATGTAACAGATACTGGTGATGTGCGGCATGAGATTAACAGACGAATAGGTATTGCTGCCAGGACTTTTAAGAATCTATGGAGATTGTGGAGAAATAGGCGTATACACCTAAAGACTAAAATTAGACTGTATAATAGTTTGGTTCTGCTTTTGATTCTAGATGCTTACGCAGTATCTTGGGTATTAGGTGGTTTAACTTTGTAACTAATGATGAGGTTAGGCAAAGAAGTCTGCAACCTCCTTTAAGCAGCATATTGTGCAGAGAGAGACTCCGCTGGTTTGGCCATGTTGCCCATATGGATAATTATAGATTGGCGAATAAGGTTAAGAACAGTGTGCCTAGAGGCCTCAGAAGGAGGGGGAGACCTAGGATGCGGTGGGCAGACAATGTCAAACAGGACCTTGTTAGAATTGGTGTGCAGTGGCCGGATGCAGCAGATGTAGCTCAGGACAGATAGGCTTGGAGAATTAAACTGCGTGTTCTGGTTGGACCTCTGTAGCCCATGGCTGCTTGATGATGATGATGATGATGATGATGATGATGATGATAAACGTGTAAAGGATCAGTTAGCTGCTGATAAGAATCTTTGGCTTGATGGCTTGACTGTCAAAGCCGAGGAAGCAGTTAGACAGCAGAACAGCAGATAGCTGTACCATTTAATTAATGTTTTGTGTGGTAGAAAATGGACAGGTATACAGGGATTGAAGAATAAACAATGTAACCTTATATAAGTTGAGGATTCTGTCATGGCTAGATGGGCTGAGCATTTCCGTGATGTTCTAAACAATGTGGTTAATTCTACTCCCATTGTTTGTAATGATGATAAATGTATTGGGGGATTTAATGTTGGCTCTATAACACAATCTGAAGTTATTTTGGCTATTTGTAAACTTAAACTTCATAAATCCACAGGGGTAGATGAAATTACTACAGAAATGTTTTAGAGTTGGGAATGTTTCGGTTACCACTTGGATGACTGAAATTTTGAATATCTTTTATGATAAAGGAATGGTTTCTAAAGGTTTTACCAGAGTTATTATTATTGCCATTTTCAAAAAAGGTGATCGCAGTTCTTGTGATAACTATAGGGGTATCAGCCTACTCTCTGTTCCAGGTAAAGTTCCTTCCATGATTGTGCTTAATAGAATCTGGTTGACAGTCAATTGCGTGATGAGCAATGTGGATTCAGAAGTGGTAGGGGATGTGTGAATCAGATATTTTCACTTAGGCAGATTCTTGAGAAATGTTTAGAGTTTCAGAAACCTTTGGTTGCTAGCTTTGTTGATTTCAAAAAGGCTTTCGACTCTGTTGATCGTCATAATTTGTGGTTGATTGTGTGTTCATATGGTATACCAGACAAATTAGTTAACATAATGAAAGCTCTCTCTAATAACACTGAGTCGAGTGTGAGAGTTGGTAAGGCTTGTAGCAATTGGTTTAGCATTACTTCTGGTGTTCGACAAGGGTGCATTTTGTCTCCTTTTCTCTTTAGTTTGGTTGTTGATTATGTTATGCGAAATTCACTTCAAGGGAAAGATTTTGGCCTTAAATGGGCTGGAGATACGAAAATTTCTGATTTAGATTATGCTGATGAGTTAGCCCTTTTGGCAAATGATGTTGATGAGATGAACTCTTTCATTCAAGCTGTTGATGAGACTGGTAATAGAGTAGGAATGGTGATAAACAGGAAGAAAAATAAAGTGAATAAAATTCGTCGAGCAGGCTCTAATTCAGTTAATCTGAATGGTCACACTGTTGAGCAGGTGTCTCAGTTGAATTATTTTGGAAGCTATATCAGAGATACAAGTAAATGTCTAGCATGAGATAAACAATAAAATAGGGATTACTGTTGTGACTTTTGTGAGACTATAATAGTTTGGTTTTTCTAGACTTAATTATGGTAGTGGCACTTTGACGCTTTTGCAAACAAAATAACAGGAAACTTGATACCATTGATTTTAGATGCTTACACAGTATCCTGGGGATCAGGTAGTTCAGCATTGTAAGCTGGCCCGGATCTAGGAAAAAGTCAAAAAAAGGGGGGGCAAGAAACACATTTGAGCCAAAAAATTGTAAAAGAAGGAGTGTTTGTAAATCCCATTTTACAGTTTCAAAAAATTATCTTGGAAAGTGCATTAAATATAGTTTTTAAATCTTTTTTTTTACCTCTTTTTACCTTATTCACCTCCTGATATCCCGATCAGGAGGACATCTCCCGATCAGACCATGTTTGTAATGACGAAGTTAGTCAAAGGATTCGACAACTCCTTTGAACAACATATTGTGCAGAGTGGGAGTCTGCTGGTTTGGCCATGTTGCCCATATGGATAACTATAGATTAGAGAATAGGGTTTTTAACTATCCAATAGAAAATCCTATTCCTATCAACAAATATCATATAGAAAATTGCATCGACTCTCAGCAGATCAGTAAGCTCATTCAAACAGCCAATGAGAGCAATACCGAAACAACCTGATCTAGATAAAAATAAGAAAGGTTATGTGTATGTGGCAAGAGGAGATTTCGTTTAAAGAATAACATTTCCCCCTCCATTTCAGAGTTTTTCAAAAAAATTATTGAAAAATATGTGAAATACACAAAATTTTAATTCTTTTTACCTCTATTACCGATACAAGTAATCTCAAAATGACACATAAAAAAAAGTTATCTTTTCCGTGTATGGCATTTTTTTATCAGTCACCTTCGTTGATCTTCAGGTTTTGCTGCTCCATTCTTTATGTTAAATAGAGTATAGATGTGCCAATTTCCTTTGTGCTTTTTAAAGATTAAATGATGACAATACATCATGCGGCAGAAACATGCTTCAAAGGGGAGAATTTAGCAATGTTTAATGCTCACAGCCACAGGGAGGAAGATAGAAAGTGATCAAGATGTAAGGTGGAGAGAATGAAGAGAGAAAAGAAGTAATGAAACCCGTTTATACACAGGAGTTGAAAAAAGGGAAAAATTTTACTTTTTGTCATGCAATGGACAGCAGAAGGGTAACGACTAATTTTAGAAAGAATCATAAAATGTAATTTCTTTGGTAAAATAATTATTTACCTAAGAAAAAGTGTGAAGCTTGTAGCCAGAAAATTTTGTTGGGGATTGGTAAGACCCAATATATATGATAAAGCGGAACTAGAAAGTACATTGGCAAGAAAACCATGACCCTCAGATTACCTTGTAAATATACTACCATTTTGGTGTCAGAAATCTCACAACTGCAGCAGGGAGGAAGCATATTAGGGGATAGATCCCTCCAAACTAAATCAGAGTTGTTAAAATTTGAAATGACTTAGTAAAATCCAGTGAGTTGTGAATTTTTTGCTTTTGTAAAATTTGAGGGGGGGTCAAAATTGAATCAACTTGACAAACTACAGGACTTTGTGAAAATTGTATTGTTTTTGAAATTAAGGAGAGTTGGCAAAATCGAAACATCTTGGGGAACTACCAAAATCTAGATACCTTGGTAAAATCTAGGGAGTTTGCAAAATTCGAAACCACTTGGAAAAATATATATTAGTTGAAAAAATTGTGATTGTTTTGTAAAAAATTTAATGAAATTAAAAAATTCCAAACCTACCTAACTTCCTATAGGATCCTAAAATATAGAAAAAGAAACCTAAAGAGTATTGATGGTGCAATCAATCACTGAATTTGTATTCACTTCAAGGGATGATAAGGTGCCATCAGTCTTGTGGAGTAGGTAAATCAGCACCTTAGCTTTCTTTGGGGTGAAGAGTAACTCAGTGACTGATTGCATCATGAATATGCTTTAGATTTCTTTTTCTATGTTTTAGGATCCTATAGGAAGATAGGTATGTTTAGAATATTTTCATTTCTTCATATCTTTTTTTTTGACACTAAATAAACCTACTTTCAAAAACTTTCATTTGATATCAACCATTAAAACAGGGGGAAATATGGACGGAACATCAACCATATTTTGCACTGTTTTGGATTTGCCTTTTTTTAATAAAAAAAATAAATACCCCCTCAAGCAGCTGCTGGCGACAGAGGTCTGACAGCAGCCTGTCAGTTTATATGCCATAGTAGAAGGTCTGAGAGGATGGCAGGACCTCAGCAGAAAAACGACACGAACATCCATACCTAACCTGGGGCTCGAACCCAGGTCCCTTAGATCAGTAGCCAGGAGTGTTAACCACTCAGCCACGGTAGGAGGTTAATTTTTTAAAGCCTATGACACTCCCTGCATAACAGGCTTCCATTTGACATATAAATCATTACGTTTCTCCATTGCATTGGAAAAATATGGTAAACATTTTGTCAAATCCACAAACTAGCAAACATAGAAACTGACAAATCGACCAACCGACAAATGTCAGAGATAAGAGCAATAGAAAGGTAGGTAACAGTGAGAGTTAACAAAATGAATGCTACCCCTCTCCCTCTATATAACAAAATACTCGGTACTTTCCTGACAGAGACATAATTAAATTTATTTAAAATACTTATTTTGTCAGTTGGCAAAATTTGATTTCAGAGTTGGTAAATTTTTGGCTCCCCTCCCCTCCACAATCACAGTCCCTTTGCTACATCCCTTCCAACTGCCTATTACCACTTACGAAAGAATGCCATTTAGCAGTGTTCAAAAACCTTATAAAAATTTATTTTGAAAGGCTCATATCACCGAACAACGGAGTCCTGTTCCACAATTTTAAACAACCACAGATTGAAGTAATCTCATTGGACACAAATCTGAAAATCTCCGCCAAAAAAATAATTCGAACAATTCATCACCGATTTGCAATATAAAAATTACATAGAAAATAACAAAAACATAAACCAATCTATAGCCTTAATGGAGCTGAGTGGTTAGTACGCTTGGCTACTGGTCAAAGGGATGTGGGTTCAAGTCCAGGTATGTGGATGGATAATTTGGTATTGTTATTTCTGCCAACTTCTTGCCTACATAAAAAATTGAAATTTAAAATAAATTAAAAAAATTTAATTAATAACTTGTTTGTTTTGTCACATGGCTGACAGAAATTGTGAATATTTTTTTATGATAATGGTGTTCCTAAGGATTTTACTACAGCTATCATTGTCCCAATTTTTAAAAACGGGGATTGCAGTTCTTGTGGTAATTATAGGGGAATTAGTTTACTTTCTGTTCCAGATAAAGTTACTTGAATGATTATACTTAATAGAATTAAGAATTTGGTTGATGGACAATTGCGTGATGAAGAGTGTGGATTCAGAAGTGGTAGGGGATCTATTGATCAAATATTTTCACTTAAGCAGAGTCTTGAGAAATGTTTAGTTTCAGAAAACCTGAGGTTCCTAGCTTTATAGATTTCAAAAAGGATTTTGACTCTCCTGATCGATATAATTTGTGGTTGATTGTTATATCATATGGAATACCTGATAAGTTAGTTAGTGTAATGGGAGCTCTCAATAATAGCAGTGAGTTGTGCGTGAGAGTTGGTATGTCTACTAGCAATTGTCTCGTTTTCTCATTTTTTTTTATTATTATGCAGATGATTTGGCCCTGTTGGCTACTGATGTTAATGAGATGAATTCGTTCATTAGGGCTGTCGATGAGACTAGTAACAGAGTAGGTTTGGTGATAAACAAAGAAAAAAATAAAGTGATGAAAAATGGTCAGGCAGATGGTGCTTCAGTTGATTTGAATGGCTGTACTATTGAGCAAGTGTTTCAGTTTAATTTTCTTGGAAGCTATGTAAAAGATACTGGTGATGTGCAGCATGAGATAAATAGAAGAACAGGGATTGCCACTGGGACTTTATAAGAATCTATGGAGAGTATGGAACAATAGGCATATACACCTAAACACTAAAATTAGGCTATGTAATACATTGGTTCTTTCTAAGGTTAGTTATGGTAGCGAAACATGGATCCTTTGTAAGCAGGATAACAAGGAACTTGATGCCTTTGATTCTAGACGCTTATGCAGTATCTTGGGCATTAGATGGTTTGACTTCGTAAGTAATTATGAGGTTGGACGAAGGAGTCATTAACCTCTTTTGAGCAGCATATTGTGCAGAGAGAGACTGCATTGGTTTGGCCATGTTGCCTGTATACATAGGTGCAGATTGGCAAAGACGATTATGAACAGTGGTGCCTAAGGTTATCAGAAAAAGGGGGAGACCTAGGATGCAACTGGCAGACAATGTCAAGCAGGACCTTGATAGAATTGGCCTAGAGTGGCAAAAATGCAGCAGATGTAGCTCAAAAGAGACATTTGGAGAAGAAAATTACACAGTCTGGTTGGAACTTCTTAGCCTATGGGGGCGAGAGTGGCTCAGTCGGTAGTGCAGCATGCTCGTAATCTGTAGTTCCCAGGTTCAAGTCACAGTTGGGTCAGCATTGAGATTTATCTCCGTAAAATTCCCTGCCCACAGAGAGTAGGGGACACGATAGGCTTGGAAAGGCCGCCGTCTGTCGGATGGGATGTAAAGCTGTGGCCCCACGTGCAAGAGAGAAATACCCTGTGAACATTAAAAAACACACTGGATGGCCTTGACGAGAGGCTACCTCTGTCTCCCAACAGTTGTTCCATTGGGTCCCTTCCCCAACCTTCTCTGAGCCTTTTCGGTCCATGTGACCTGGCCATTTTGCCCATTGTGTGCAAAAAAAGTGCCACTCAGAGGTAAAACAATCCAACCCAACTGTAGCCCATGGCTGCATGAGGATTTTGTATGTATGTATTTAAACATAAAAATTAGGAATTAAATAAAAAATTATATTACTCTATTATTATTTATTATATTAAATTATATTAACTTATTATTATTATAATAAAAAAATAAAATTAACTCAGAGATTGATTGCACCATCAATATGCTTTAGGTTTCTTTTTCTATGTTTTAGGGTCCTATAGGAAGATAGGTATTTTTGAAATATTTTATTTTAAAATTTTTGCAAAACTTTTAAATAATTATAGATAAATTAATAAATAAAACAAATTAATTAATAAAAATAAAGTAATTAATTAATAAAATAAATAAAATAATGAAAAATTTAAACTGAAAAATTTACAGAAACAATCCTGAGTCAATATATTGATCTTTATGGCATATTAAACTGAGAGCTTCCTGTCAGAACTCTGTGTTAAGCAGCCTGCTTGGGAAGTATTTCGTGATATTAAACAATTCACCAATGATCTGAAATGTAAACTAGAAGAACGCATATCGGCCTTGTCCCATATGAGAATCTAGTTTTTAAAGAGAATTAAATTTTTCTTTTACCTAGCGCGCTTGACTACTGATCTAAGGGACCCGGGTAAGGCACGGATGCATGTGTCGTTTTTCTGCTGTGGTCCTGCCATCCTCTCAGATCTACTTTGGCACATAAACTGACAGGCTACTATCAGACCTCTGTGGCAAGCAGCTGCTTGAGGGGGTATTTATTTTTTTTATTATTATTTAACTCCTTAACAGTTTTGATTTTTTTTGAGTTAACATATGAGGAAAAATGTAAGTTTTTAATTCTTAAATTTGAAAAAATTGCATTTTCCACACCACTCTGAAAACAGTTCAATGTTTACAAGCATAGAGATGACAAGTAAAATTTTTTTTATCGTTTTCTTTGAAAATGATATAAAAACTGTGATTACAAACTTAAAAATGAAGTATATTATGTACAATTCAGAGCAAGGTCACATTATAAAAGAGGCCCAAGGGACTGTATAATCGCAACAGAGGAAAACAGCGGAAAAAAAAAGAATATCATAGGCAACAAACTGATATCAACAATGCTCAGGTGAAGGTAAGCAGCACGCCAAAAGAAAAAAGTATGGTAATGTTATCAGAGTCCTCTAAAAAATGTGTGATTAAAGCTTTTAATTGCAATTTTTTTAAGGTCACAATTCTAAGAGTAATCTGCAAATTAGAAATCTCAATGTCCCACATTTTCCATTAAACATTCATTAATAATATTTATTAATGTATATTACACCATGATTATTCATCATCATTATCATCCTCAAGCAGCCATGGGCTACGGAGGTCTAACTAGACTGTGCAATTTAATTCTCCAAGAAAATCTGTCCTGAGCTACATCTACTGCATCTGGACACTGCACACCACTTCTAACAAGGTCCTGTTTGACATTGTCTGCCCAACGCATCCTAGCTCTCCCCCTCTTTCTGAGGCCTTTAGGCACACTGTTCATAACCCTATTCGCCAATCTATAATTATCCATACGGGCAACATGGCCAAACCAAAGGAGTCTCTCTCTGCACAATATGCTGCTTAAAGGAGGTTGCCGACTCCTTTACTTAACCTCATCATTAGTTGCAAATTGGATCACCTAATGCCCAAATACTGCGTAATCATCTGGAATCAAAAGCATCTAGTCTCCTGTTATCTTGTTTCCAAAGTGTCCAAGTTTCACTACCATAACTAACCCTAGAAAGAACCAAACTATTATACAGTCTAATTTTAATCTTTAGGTGTATACGCCTATTTCTTCACACTCGTGATTATTACTAATTTTTAAATAAATAATATCAAACTAGATATAAATCATCTGTGACATGATACACCTAAGGCGCAAAATTTAAATATGTTCCATAAGAAGAAATAAATCTGAATCACAAGTCAAACAAATTTCTGCCCCTCCTGCAGTAAAAAACTTACCTCTCTGAACTTTAGACCTAAAACCATCCATGCCTTGAAAACCCACCATCATACTCTACACTTTTAACCTTTTCACCTACATTACTTCAAGTATCTGATTTACATTCTGTCCCCATTGGTGACGCCATCTAGTAACCTGAGTGATTTAAAGTGCAGAAATACCCTTATACACAATCAAAGTTAACACGGTGTGCAGTGTTTTTATTTCCGAAAATAAAAATTTCACCTGCTTATCTTAAGAGAGGGGAGGTTTAGGGTGTTAACTCCAAAAAACCTTGAGGAAAAAAATTAAAAAATTAATGAGCTGTGTGAAGTGGTGAAATAGTTTAGTTATACAATTAAAAGAATCTTCTTTCTCAGAAATTAATTAAAAATAACTTAAATTCTCTGTCGTTGAGCAATATAATTTTAAAGTTTATCCTTCAAACTATTTGCACGTTAAAAGTTTTTAAGAGAAAACTCGGAAGGTTTTCTGAGCAAAGACAGCGCTCCATCTTCAGTGAAGTGATGCTATGTAGTGACGTTAGGTCTGTTTAGACAAAGAGCTTCTTTCCACATGTCGTGAAGTGCAATTACAGTGTCTCGGTTGTAGGTGGGGACGGACAAGGTCATTATTTCAATAGCCTCGTGGACTATGGTTCAGTAGAAATTGGACGCATGTGCAAGCAGTGTAGCGTGCTCCCAGTCTTTTATTGGCATGTGTTGTACTGCTAATTCGGCAGCAGCCATCGTTAGCTTTTGGCTGACTTCAGTTTGGTACTCTGCGAACCTCTCTTGTAAAAAAATGTATGGTTTTGCCGATGTAGTAAACAATGGAATTATGCGGTAAATGCAGGGGAATTTTTGAAGTATGCTAAATTTGTCCCTATCCCTTTTGATTAATTTCTTCACATTTGGAGCTGTGCTGAAACAATTTTGATATTTTGGGTTCTGAGTAATTTGCTGACCGATTCACATGACAGGAATGTAAGAAATAGGCCTGGCAAAGGTTGTAATTTCGGGATCGGTGATTGGGAGGAGAGCCGAATCTCTTCTGTTTTTGTTTCTATATTTACTGAATAATTTGTCTATTGTTGTTGAGTTGTAGCCATGGGAAGCAGCAATGGAATGGATGTTTTGAATTTCTTTTTCAAGCAGCTGCTCATTTGAAGACACGGTGAAAGCCCTATGTGTTAAGGAACAGAAGGCTGCAATTTTTTACGCCTATGGGGTGCACGAGTCCATGCATATTACTGATGGGATGTAAGTAGGCTTTTGGTATACTGACATCATCAAAGCTCCTGCATTATCTTTTTGGATGAAAATATCTAAATAGGGGATGGCACTGCTATTTTCTTTCCCCTTCGTAAAGTGTATCGTACGATATATATTGTCAGTCAATGAGGCAGTTTAATTGCTCATTGCTGCCATTCCAAATTAAAAATGTATTATTGACACAGTGACACCAGAAGAAGGGTAAAAGTGCTGCTGAATTGAATAATTATGTTTCAAGATTTTGAAGAACAATCTCGGATAGGATGCCGCAATGGGGTAAGCCCATGGGGACCCCCGAGTCCTGCTTGTACATTTGGTTGCCGAACTGGAAATAGTAGTTTTCAGTGATGAGTTTTAGAGCCTCATGAACGGTATTGATTTCGAGAAGGGAAAATTTTTGCATTTCAATCATTTTTGTCCAAAACAACATGACCGCATCAAAAACTGGAGTGGATGGGAATATCTAAAATAATTTGTTGAATAATTTATAGAAATGATCCAGAATCAATATATTGATGTTTTATGAGCCACAAGTTGTTTTCAATGAGCCGCAATATCTATTATTTTTATTTTAAAGCAAGCAATGTTTTAGGGTCAAATTTTACCAGAACACTTCTGTGTTACATCATGCAAATTGAAGTAAAGAAGGTAAATGACTATGTCACCATTTGTCCAATATTTTAGGGCGTAGTGAATTTTAAAAATATTTGAGAAACCCACTTTCATTTCATATTTTTTCCTGTCCTTTAAAAGCACTATATTTTTTATATCAAATAAAAATCATATGGTGTTCCCACTAATTTTCATAAATTTTTATGTTGGTTCAATTGATTGAGGAAATAAAAATGTATAAGTCTATCATTTAGAATTATTCATTATTCAAATATACTAAATTATTAGGCAGGGCTAAAATATTAGGGGGTGGTTCAGTCGGTAGCATGATAGACTTCTAATCTGTAGTTCTTTCCTTAGCATTGAGATTTATATCGTCAAAATTCCCTGCCCACAGTCAGTACGGGACACCGATGGGCTTGGAAAGGCCGCCGTTCTTTGGACGGGACATTAAGCAATGGCCACGTGTCTTGATCGGAGGCTACCATCTATCACCCAACAGCTGTTCCCATCGAGTCCCCTCCCTCAACCTTCTCTGAGCCTTCACGGTTTATATGACCTGGCCATTTAGTCCATGGTGTGAAAAAAAGTGCCACTCAGAGGTAAAACAACCCAACCTAAATAATAATTAAATAATTCTTTAATTATTGTGAACCAGTCAACGGCGGTACCAAACTGAAAACTCCGGTTCTCCTTTGATCACGAAAGTTAGGCAGCTTTAGTACCAAGTTCAAAAAAACATTGGTTCTCATCTGATCACCAAAGTTAGGCAGCTTTGAGCACAGTCAGTACTTGGGAGGGTGACCACCTGAGAACACCATGTGCAGTTAGCAAAAAATCTGCTGAGGACATGCCAACCTCACAGATCCTTCTACTATGGCAGGCTCCTGTCAGACCTCTGTGGCAAGCAGCTACTTGAGGAGCATTTTTTTTTAATTTTATTTTGAACCTCTTAAAAATTAGGAATTTTTTATTTAATTTTATTTTTTCAATAATATCTTGCATTCAATCTGTTTTATTTTTTCAGCTTTTTACCATATTTAATACATTTTGAAGCAAGAATTTACATGCAACAGCATAAAATTAACCATTTTAATAAATGATTGAGGCACAAATGGTAATATTGGAAAAAAATTGCAGAATATTTTCATCCAAAAAGATGATGACGACATCAAATAAAGATGAATGATTGACGACATCAAAATATCATTCAAAATATTCATTTTGAAAAATCATTTTGAATAAATGTCGCTCTTTAAAAAGATATTTTGTTTAGAATTGTGATAAAAGAAAATAATAGACAGATTTATGATTTCACTCGTGTTCACTAAAGTTTCGAATTATAATTAAAAAGAAACATTAAAGCTTTAACCTTTTCGTTTCTGGAATTTTCAATTTCTGCGAAATTATTCTAACAGTTTTATTTGCGCAATAATATTAATATTTTTTTTTTTTAAATAATCATAGAGCTGCTTATATTTATGGCGACTTTGTCATAATTTATTTTTAATGTAATCACGTGTTTCCATACTCCTTGCTCATTAAATGACGAAATTTGTAGTAGAATTGGGTTTCAGTTCTAGTATTTTGGGCAGAAAATTAACTAATTGTTAACATAAAGATCGTAGTTAGTTGTCAAATCTAGTTCATTATGGTTGTCATTAGATGGCAGCACAAGTAGTGTACACATTTCCAAGATTTTGTATTTCAAATATGAGATTAAAGTTTATTAAAACTTACCTTATCGATCATCTAATTACTGGATCGTTACACGGTCACATACACTCTAGTTACATACTGCACCATCAAATTAATCCATCCTAATATAGTTTCGTATCAAACAAAAGATAACTTGTTTGGAAATTTAAAACCTGGAACCTCCTATATTATTTCGAATGTTCCGTTTCAGTGGCTCCGTTTAATGAACACAATAACTTCGTTGCAACTTTCGAAAATGTGTTGGCGTAACCTGCTGCTTTTAGTCTGCTACATTATAGGAATATATCACGAACTTCTCGGACATGTTAAAGGTGTTCATTAGCAGAAGTGATGTTTTGGCTGTTGGTTCTTTTCATGGAGGTAGGAAGATAAGGAGAGGCCCTAACGCGCTTTCCCTGTAAAAAAAAAATAAATACCCCCTCAAGCAGCTGCTTGCCACAGAGGTCTGACAGGAGCCTGTCAGTTTATATGCCATAGTAGAAGGTCTGAGAGGATGGCAGGACCTCAGCAGAAAAACAACACAAACAGCCATGCCTTACCCGGGGCTCGAACCCAGGTCCCTTAGATCAGTAGCCAAGCGCGCTAACCACTCGGCCATGGGACTCGCGCTTTCCCTGTGCAAGGAAAATAATGCGTTGGCAGCAGGGCGGTAGCCATATTGTTGCATTCAAAACAAACCGTCTGCCGCTGCAATCTAGGCTACTTTTCATGTGCCATACTCAGTTTTACTGTGCGTTATATACGGGAAGATTATTTTTTTACGACTAGGAGAATCTATTTGGAATTTATATTGCTTTTTTTTTAATGCAATGAATATTTCCATATAGAATTACTGTATAGCAGAACTATTTATGTATTTCGTTGAATACGACAATAACAAACAATTACCAGATTTTCAAAGTTTATTTATACTGCACTGATAATAGCACAAAACATTTTATGGATAAAACACTAAACATTACATGCAATAACAGCATTTAAACTGCAAAAAATCATATTTGTAAGATTCAGAAAATAGCTGTTTTACGTTAAAAAAATTCTCATTCCACAAAAATAAAAAAAAATTTGCATAACAAAACTAAATAAAGCCAATAGTGTAGGAGCCAAAATGGTAGATTTTAAAAACACTTTAAACCTTGGTGGATAAATCATGTATAACACCCCTACATTAAAATGCTTTCTAGTGATTTCTCACAATATTAATGATTCAACTCCAAAAAAATGTTAATAAGTTATGACACCCACTATTATGACAATTATGTTATTCAAAAATTTGTCACCTTAAAAGCCTTATTCATAAACTGTTTTAAATAAAAAAAAATCCAAAACTACATTAAAATAAAAGTAGTCAATTTAAATATAAATCTCATTTAGAATATAAATAATCAGACCATTTTCTCTATTGGATTTGAAAGGACTATATTCTGCAATTCCAGATTGAAATGGAAATACCTTTAATACTAATATCTATTTTATGCTACATTAATACTGAAATATCATATATACTTTAATAATGAACAAAATTTTTATTATTAAACAAAAATATATACTGGTAGGTTTTTTAGACACAAAAGTCACTTGAGGAAAAAAAAACTTCATTTCTCACATAAAGTATCTCATTAAATATCAATCCAAAGAAAATACTTTCATAAACAGCAAATACATTTATGTGCAGTGGGTTCGGAATTTTAAATTTGCATACTTTATTACTTTTCATATATTAAATTACACCTCATACCTTAAATGAAGATTCTCAGCAATCAAACAGTCCTCATACTCTCAAATAAGAAATTTATCAAAAAACAAATATGGCAGCTATTTGATTTTTTCTGACTTATGATTAATTTGGGTGCCAACAGATCAGTTGCTAGAGCACATGGTATGTAACTAAGATGTTATTGATTCAAGTCTTACTAAGTTGAACAAAATCAATTATTATTACAACTGTAGTTTAATTACAAGATTACAGACTAAAATTAGGTCCTTTCTAAAAATTTGCTATGTTAGTGAAACCTGGACCCTCTTTAAGCAAGGTAAACTGACACTTGATGCCCTTGATTCTACATGCTTATAACACAATATCTTGGGTATTAGTTAGTTTGAACTAAGCAAAGATGATGCTAGGCAGAAATCCCTTAGAGCAGCAGTGTACAAGAGATTGGTCATTTGTTCAGCTATGTTGCCAACATACAAACCTTAGATTACAATGACGTGGGAAGTTTCAAACTAACCTCATTAAAATTAATCTGCAGTGGCCAAATGATATTTGGAGGACTAAATAACACTCTTTAAATACGCAATTAAAACATTCTTGCTCAGAAATTAACATAAATTAAAATTCTTTGTTGTTCAGCAATAAATTTTTTAAGTTTTTGCTTCAAACTAATTGCATGTTAAAAAGTTTTAGGAGAAAACTCAGAAGCTTTTTGGAGCAAGGACAGTGCTCCTTCTTCAGTGAAGTGACACTATGTGAAAAAGTGAAAGAAGATGGACACTGTGAATCACAGAGATTTCATCAGTTGAGATGGACACTATGAAAATACCTTATGTGACTGAAATAGTCACCACATAGTGTCACCTCACTCAAGGAGCAGACATATATATGGGTTTTCCTTTTGTGCATAAGGAAATGGTTCTGAAGTTGAAATTTACATGCAAATTTCTTATTACATATATCACATACATATGGGTTTTCCACTGTGTTAGAAAATGATTCTGAATTTGATATTTGCGTGCAAATTTCCTTTTACATATGGGTTTTCCCGTGTTTGTTAGAAAATAGTTTTGAAGGTCATATTTGTGTGGGGTGCAGGTGGCTCGGTAGCGGGCCAGGCTCGTAATCTGTAGTTCCCAAGTTCAAGTCCCAGCTGGATCAGTGTTGAGATTTTTCTCCGCAAAATTCCTCGCCCTGCCCACGGTCTGTAGGGGAAATTGATGGGCTTGAAAAATCCGCCTTCCATCAGATGGGATGTTAAGCCGTGGCTACCTGTGCACACTAAAGAACATGCAGAATAGCCTGGATAGGAGGCTACCATCTGTCTCCCAACAGCTCCAGTGGGTCCCCACCCCCAACTCTCTCTGAGCTTTCGGAGTCCATGTGGCCTGGCCATTTAGCCCATGGTGTGCAAAAATGTGCCGCTTAGAGGTAAAACAACCCGACTCAAATCATATTTGCGAGCAAATTTCTTATTACATATAACACATACATGTGGATTTTACTCAGTGTGTGTAAGTAAATGGTCTTGCAGTGTAGCTTTATGTGCAAATTTCTTATTACATATTCTACATACATGCAGTTTTACCCCTGTATGGGTCAGACAATGAACCTTATGATTTGATATCAGTGCTTATTGCATATTTCACATATACGTGGTTTTCACCCTGTGTGTGTGTGAGAACATGGCATCTAAGGGTAGACATACATACAGTTTACCCCTTTGTGGGTCAGACAGTGAGCCACAAGAATACACTTTACTGCAGTCTTGCAATTTTGCTTATTACATATCTCACATATATGCAAATTGCTTATTACATATCTCACATATATGCAGTTTTCTCCCTGTGTGTCAGAACATGCTTCCTAAGAGTAGATTTTAGTGCAAATTTCTTATTCCATATTTAATATACATGTGGTATTTCCCCTGTATGTGTCATAAAATGCTCAAGAAGATGAGACTTCAGTGTACATTTCCTATTATTATTATTATAATATAATAATATATAATAATAATAATAAATATTATTATATAATAAATTATTAATAATAATAATATTAATTAATTATAATTAATTATAATTAAAATTATTATTATTATTATATTATTATATATCATCATCATCATCCTCAAGCAGCCATGGGCTACGGAGGTCCAACCACACCACGCAGTTTAATTCTCCAAGCATATCTGTCCTGAGCTACATCTGCTGCATTCGGCCACTGTACACCAATTCTAACAAGGTCCTGTTTGACATTGTCTGCCCACCGCATCCTAGGTCTCCCCCTCCTTCTGAGGCCTCTAGGCACACTGTTCATAACCCTATTCGCCAATCTATAATTATCCATACGGGCAACATGGCCAAACCAGCGGAGTCTCTCTCTGCACAATATGCTGCTTAAAGGAGGTTGCAGACTCCTTTGCCTAACCTCATCATTACTTACAAAGTTAAACCACCTAATACCCAAGATACTGCGTAAGCATCTAGAATCAAAAGCATCTAGTTTCCTGTTATCTTGCTTACACAGCGTCCAAGTTTCACTACCATAACTAACCCTAGAAAGAACCAAACTATTATACAGTCTAATTTTAGTCTTTAGGTGTATACGCCTATTTCTCCACAATCTCCATAGATTCTTAAAAGTCCCGGCAGCAATACCTATTCGTCTGTTAATCTCATGCCGCACATCACCAGTATCAGTTACGCAGCTCCCAAGGTAACTGTGACACCTGCTCAAGACTGCAACCATTCAGATTAACTGAATCACAACCTGCCTGACCAATTTTCATCACTTTAGTTTTCTCTCTGTTTATAACCAAACCTACTGTACTACCAGTCTCATCAACAGCTCGAATGAAAGAGTTCATCTCATCAACATCATTTGCCAAAAGGGCTAAATCATCAGCATAATCTAAATCAGAAATTTTCGTATCTCCAGCCCATTTAAGGCCAAAATCTTTCCCTTGAAGTGAATTTCGCATAACATAATCAACAACTAAACTAAAGAGAAAAGGAGACAAAATGCACCCTTGTCGAACACCAGAAGTAATGCTAAACCAATTGCTACAAGACTTACCAACCCTCACACATGACTCAGTATTATTATAGAGAGCTTTCATTATGTTAACTAACTTGTCTGGTATACCATATGATCTCACAATCAACCACAAATTATGATGATCAACAGAGTCGAAAGCCTTTTTGAAATCAACAAAGCTAGCAACCAAAGGTTTCTGAAACTCTAAACATTTCTCAAGAATCTGCCTAAGTGAAAATATCTGATCTACACATCCCCTACCACTTCTGAATCCACATTGCTCATCACGCAATTGCCTGTCAACCAGATTCTTAATTCTATTAAGCACAACCATGGAAAGAACTTTTCCTGGAATGGAGAGTAGGCTGATACCCCTATAGTTATCACAAGAACTGCAATCACCTTTTTTGAAAATAGGGATAATAATAGCTCTGGTAAAATCTTTAGGAACCATGCCTTTATCATAAAAGTTATTCAAAATTTCAGTCATCCAAATGGTAACTGAAAAATTCCCAGCTCTAAGCATTTCCGTAGTAATTTCATCCACCCCTGGGGATTTATGAAGTTTAAGGTTAGAAATAGCCAAACTAACTTCAGATTGTGTTATAGGGCCAACATTAAAGCCAACAATACATCTATCATCATTGCAAACAATGGGAGTAGAACTAATCACATTGTTTAGAACATCACTAAAATGCTCAGCCCACCTAGCCATGACAGAATCCTCACCTTCTATAACCTTGCCTTGTTTATCCTTCAATCCCTGTATACCTGTTCGCTTTCTACCACACAAAACATTAACTATCTGGTACAGCTCTCTGCTGTTGTGCTGTCTAACTGCTTCCTCAGCTTTGTCAGCAAGGCCATCAAGCCAAAGATTCTTATCAGTAGCTAACTGATCCTTTACACATTTATTAAGTTCTTTGTAATGCTTTCTATTAGGACTAGTAGGGTACTGATTAAGGACATTCCTGCAGTTCCTTCTTTCTGAAATAAGCTCAAGTGCCTTATCACTTAAATAATTCTGCCTCCTCTGCTCCTTTTTCCCTAAAAGAGTACTGTTAGTTTCCAAAAAAGCCTGTTTAAAATGGCCCCATTCTTCCTCAACTTCAGTATTAAGCAAACCATGACTGTCATAATGACTAAGTAACCTATCATGGTAAGCTTTAGCTATAACTCGGTCTTTCAGAGCTTCAGTATTAAAGGTAAATTTTTTAACCCTAGCACAACACTTTTTAAGTTTAAGTAGCAAGACACTTTTAACAAGGTAATGGTCAGATCCCATTTCAGCTCCCCTATATGCCCTGGTATTTCTAACAGAACTAGCCCATTTGCTGTTAATTAATATATAATCAATCATATTGTTATGCAGCCCATCAGGTGTAACCCATGTGTATTTATGTATGTCGCGGTGTTTGTAATATGTGTTAGTTATTCTGAAACCATTGAGTTTACTTACCTGTAGGAGACGTTGCCCATTGCCATTGCAGCTACCAATACCAAAAGGGCCTATTACTCCTCCCCAAATGTCAGAGTCAGTACCAACTTTGGCATTGAAGTCACCAAGAACAAGGGTAATATCTCCTTTCTTGACAGAATTCAAAATATCCTGAAGTTGTCTGTAAAACCTATCCTTCTCATCCTCATCAGAATCCTCAGTGGGGGCATAACAGCAGATAACATTCAAGTCTTTAATGCTTGTCTGAAATTTTGCTGTAAGAAACCTTTCATTAATGCACTCATATCCTAGAAGAGCATCACTAGCATGTCTGCTGAGCAGCAGACCCACGCCTTGGTGATGCTTTCCATCCTCCCTCCCTGTAAAGAGAAATTTAAAGTTATTTTTAAGTATCTCACCTTTACCTGTCCATCTGGTCTCTTGCAAGCCTAGAATATCTAGGTTATAGCGCTGGAATTCCTGCATGAGGACATCAAGAGAATAATCTCTATGTAATGTCCTCACGTTCCACGTTCCTGCAGAGAGAAAATGATTAGTAGGATTTTTAAAGAAATTAGGTTTATTGAGATTGGTAGGGCCAACAATATCAAACAGCCCCCTGATCGCAGGCATGGGGCAAAGACCTGTTCCTCCTCCGCTAAAGGCTGAAGTCACCGATGCTGGTAGGAACTTCAGGCACAACCTTTTCAAGTGGACTTTTTCAAGAACCATATGGCCTGCCTGAGACACATTACTCCAGTTTAGGCTTGACGATGCCCAACTAGCTAAGTAAGGTTCAGGTACCTGCGATGGCCTCTGATTAGGATTATCCACCAGCTGATATAAGGTATCCCATGCCTCTGTTCACTTAGAGCTGGCAACCCAGAAGCAAACAGAAAACACAGCGGCAGACTCTCCCTCAACAGAGGCCCACCAGTGCAGCAAGTCCAGGATCCATAATCAAGCTCAAATCCATAAACAAGTCCAGTCTAGTAGGTATAAATGGTCAGCACCAGGACCCTGTGAAGTTGACCACTCCTCAGCAGGGTTGAAAAAAAAAGAAAAAAGTGGCCATAGATGACCAGATCAGTAGGCCATACTGAACTGGCAGCCCTCCCTTTCCCTTCCAAAAGAGAATATCTCTTTTGAAAGGTACTAACGGCCTGCACCATGAGAAGGCGGGGTCGGACATTAGGTGCTAGACCTGGCCGGTTCTGTGCATCATCACTGGGGATTGGTACACAGCTCTCCTTCCAGTTTACGCCTAGCTACCATTTACAAGCCTATAATATATAATAATAATATATTATTATAATTATTATATTATAATTATTATTATTATATTATTATTATTTATTTCCTTCACATACATGTGATTTTTCCCCTGTGTGTGTCAGAAAATGCTCCCTAAGATGAGTCATCCATGCAAATTTCTTATTACATACTTCACATATGTTTCTTTCTCTGTGTGTGTCAGAACATGGTTCCTAAAGGTAGACTTTGCTCCAAATTTTTTATTACATATTTCACATACGTGGTTTTTCCCCTGTGTGTCAGAAAATGCTCCCTAAGATCAGACATGTCTGTAAATTTCTTATTACATATTCCACATAAATGTGGTTTTTCCCCTGTGTCAGAACATGCTTCCCAAGGGAAGATTTCAGTGCAAATTTCTTATTATATATTTCACATGCATTCAGTTATTCCCCTGTGTGTGTCAGAATATGCTTTTTAAGATCAGACATCTGTTCAAATTTCTTATTACATATTTCACATACATGTGGATTTTCCCCTGTGTGTGTTAGAAAATGCCTTCTAAGATCAGATATCTGTCCTAATTTCTTATTACATATTTCACATACATATGGTTTTTCCCCTGTGTGTCAGAAAATGCTTCCTAAGGTGAGACATCTGTCGAAATTTCTTATTACATATTTCACATTCATGTGGCTTTTCACCTGTGTGTGTCAGAAAATGCTTTTTAAGATTGGACATCCATCCAAATTTCTTATTACATATTTCACATATGTGGTTTTTCCCCTGTGTGTCAGAAAATGCTTCCTAAGATCAGACATGTCTGCAAATTTCTTATTACATATTCCACATAAATGTGGTTTTTCCCGTGTGTGTCAGAACATGCTTCCCAAGGGAAGATTTCAGTGCAAATTTCTTATTACATATTTCACACACATGCGATTTTTCCTGTATGTGTGTCAGAAAATGCTTTTTAAGATTAGACATCTCCCCAAATTTCTTATTACATATTTCACATACATGTGGTTTTTCCAATGTGTGTATCAGAACATGCTTCCTAAAGGAAGTTTTATATGAATATTTCACATACATGAGGTTTTTCCTCTGTGTATTCAAGAAAATAACACCTAGAATATTTCTCTGACGACCCCTTTTTACTCATTTTTAAAATGTGCTCATTCTTTCCTGGGTAAGTCAGGAAGTGATCCTTAAATCTGCATATGAAATATCTTGTTATACAGGGTGATTCAGAATTCATCATCAATATTTAGTGGGGAGGAAGGGAATAAGAGAGATTTCACATAGGAAAGTATGGGGGCAGACGAACGCATGGTGGTGTAGGGGGTGCTGTGTGTACACACCTCTCATACAGAAGCACAGCTGTTTGACGCGTGCAGTCAGTTGTCATTCGACAAGGTGAATTTGCAGAAGTAACATGAACCGGTATACGTGGAATGAATTGATTTCTATGTTGCGATCTTGTGCAACCACGGCAATTCCCGGTTCCGCCTGACAGCACTACCTGGTTAAAGAAAAGCCATGACTATCTAGAGCCGGGGGCAAGGAATACGCCCTATAGGCGCACCTCAACCCCGGCCTCACATGGCAGCAGTCCTATAGAAGGAAAGCTAACCACCGGAAGAAACCTAAATTTAATCTATTCCCCGGTTTGCAAATGTGCAAGGATATAAAGATCCAAGCTCGATCGGCACCCGGGGTGGAGACTCTTAGTAGGACCCAGACTTTTTGGACGGCTCGTGCCTACTAGGCAGGAGGGACCTTTCGACCGAGCCGTCGAACTGACCACCCAAGGTCCCTGAGGTGAGGTCTCCGACGCCGTCACCACCCGACCGGCAATCAAGCCGGCCAGCAGCGTCTTCGACCTCGGTTGGCCTTGGCCATGTCCAACCGGCGCCCAACCCGGTCGGCACAGCCTTCAGCCGGGTTGCTGGGCCCTAGGCCCCCCCCACCACGACAAGGTGGTCCCCTATTGGGGGGGACGTGGAATGAATGTGCAGATATGCATGTAACTTACGGTGCGGCAGGAGAAAGATGTCTTCGAGCCAGGCAATTGTATGCAGCGCGCTTCCCAAACCGCCGTGTGCCACAGCATCAAATGTTTTCACGTATTCATCGCCAACTGCGTGAAACAGGATCGTTTGCTGCTAGTAATGTTAATCGAGGGAGGCGCAGATCGGCACGGACAGTAGCAGTAGAGGAAGCTGTCCTACAGGAAATCGAGGAACAACCTGGTGCTAGCACACGAGGTATGGCTAGGCAGTTTGGAATTTCGCAACCAACAGCATGGCGGATATTAAACGATGAAGGGTTACATCCGTTTCATCTGCAAAGAATGCAATTATTGGCAGCAGACGACCATCCCAAGCGTGCTATTTTTTGTCAGTGGTTCATGCAGAGAACAGCCGTTGATCCCAATTTCCCAACGTATGTTCTTTTCACCGATAAGGCGTTGTTCACTCGAGAGGGTGTCTTCAACACACACAATTGGCATGTGTGGGCTCATCAGAACCCACACAGTACAAGACCTGGAGCTGCGCAACAACGTTTTGCTGTCAATGTGTGGACTGGGATTGTCGGTGACTGTTTGTTGGGCCCGTATTTACTACCATCCCGTTTGGACGGTGCCAAGTACCTAACATTTCTTCAGACTGTGTTACCGGATCTTCTGAACGAGGTTCCTGATAGTAGTCTCCGGCGAATGTGGTTCCAGCATGACGGCGCTCCTGCACATTTCGCAAATGCTGTGCGTGCTTACCTACGCAGACAGTTTGGTGGTCAATGGATTGGTCGCGGTGGACTGGTTTCTTGGCCACCACGTTCACCGGATTTATCTCCAATCGATTTCTTTGTATGGGGTGCTATGAAAAACATGGTGTACGAGACCCCTGTTGATAGTGCTATGGATCTTGTAGCACGCATATCAGTTGCTGCCTCAAACATCCGGGAAATGCCAGGCATCTTCCACAGGTTCCGGCTGTCCATGCAACGCCGTTGTGAGTCATGCATTCTAGCACATGGTCGGCAGTTCGAGCACCTCTTGTAAGTCTGTACAACCAATGCAAAGAAATGTTACATGTAAGATAATAAATGTTTTTTCCTTACCACTTCCTTCTTATGTGTTCTTTCCATCATTGAACTGGGGTCATATTGCCCTACTACATGGCATATGCGCCCATGCTTTCCTATGTGAAATCTCCTTCGTTTCTTATTACCTACCTCCCCACCAAATATTGATGATGAATTCTGAATCACCCTGTATATTTCAGGAATATGTGGCTTCTCTTCTGTGTCTGTTCGATAATGAAATTTCAACAATCCTTTACTTGAAAATCTATGTTTACACATTTAAAATATGTGGTTTTCCATATTTGCATATCACATTATGAACCTTAAGATACCATTTATCATCAAATTCCTAGTTATACATTTCATATTCATGTAGCTTCTCTCCCATATGTGCCAAATAATGATTATTTAGGAGAGCTTTTCGTGTAAATTCTTTGCTACATATTTCACAGAGATGTGTCTTCTTTCTTCTGTGTGACCATAAATGAGCTTTGTTCACTAATATATTTCTATATATAAAGAACAGTTTTTTTTTCTTTTGTGGTAGTGAAAATGGTATTCAAGATTCTGCTTTGTTTCAAATGAATTTTTGCATTTATCACATATATGAGGCCTGTATTCTGTGCGAGTAAAATAAAAAATATTACAGGCTTTGTTTCAAAATTTCTGTTTTATACTTCACTGATATATGTCCTCTCTTTATCGTGTGCCAAATAAAAGATTTTAAGCAAAGCTTTCTATACCCAATTTTTGTACTGCTTTGCCTATGCATGTAAATGTTATTGGACTCTGAAGATTTGGTTGTCTTATGTATTGAGTTTGTAAAATATTGACATTAGAGCAGAAGCTTGGTTTTGAAACTTTCATTGCATATTTCACCGATATGACTTTCCTATATATTAGAATATAGGTACTGTTCAATCAATATTCTCCATTACATAATATGACATGGTAAAATTTCTGCATGTTATCTCAGAAATCTCTTCATATCTTTCTTTCTGGAAAAACTTCCTACACACAAGAGAGTTTGTTCTGGTCACAGTAATAGTTCCAACTCTGATTTCAATTTTTCTACTTTCTCACAAATATAAAGCATTTCTTTGCCTTCTTGTAAGTCCTTTATGACAAATAAGAAACATTTTTTTTTTTGTTCCACCTAAAGCAATTTAGATTTTAATTTATTCAGTGTCATTTTCACGATATTTTATGCGCATCTTTTAGTGTTGGAAACGTGACACATATTTTGTCAATTTGCCAAAATATGTTCCATTTTAATGAATAATGAGGCATATATATATTTTTGTGCAAGGAAAATATAAATGTGTAAACACTTAGAATTTATTCTTTTGAACGTATAGAATTTCGAACAGTAAGTAGATTAGTGTCAACCAAATGTTTAAATGAATTTTTTTCAACTTCTCTAATTTTCTGCTTTCTGTCAGTGTTCATTTACTATGTATCTTTATTGCAAGCTTCTTAGTTTTAAGTACTTGGCTATATATACCTAGAAATGAAATAACATAATCAGACAGATGAATAAGCAAAATATATACAATGAACAAAATTAAAACAAAGAGGATGAAAACTGTTTAATAATTCATTAGTGGCAGATTGCAAGCCAGGCTTGCAATCTAGTCGCAACTGTACAAACATTTAGATTCTCCCCCTCCCCCCTTACCCTGCTGTGGTGAGAAAGCGGAGAGTGATAGACTTGGAAAGTCCGTTGCTGTGTTCTTTCTCTGATCGAATGTGCCACCATCACACCATCTAGAGAGGTGGTCAATGAATGTTAGCTAATAACCATCAAGAAAACTGTATCCTTAAAATGTCACTAGAAAAAAAAGGTCCTGAAATGTAGCCAGAATAAAGAAATTAAAAATATTCTTAAAGTCACTAGAAAAAAAAATGATATTCGTAAATAGCCACTAGAATAAACTACATTATTAAAAGCCAGGAGAAAAAAAACTATATCTTTAAAGAGTCACTGGCATAAAATTTACATTCCTAAGAAGCCTCTAGATATAAATCTATATTGTTAAAGAGCCAATAGAAAAATAAAAATATTCTTAAGTAGAACGAATATCGCCTGTGGTGCATATGAGAATCTGGTTTTCATAGAGAATGAAATTTTCCCTTTCCCTAATGTTTCATTCCTTAAAAGTTTTAATTTTAGCAAGATAAATGATGGGGAAAATACAAATAGTATTTTATTAGTAATTATACAACATAAAAGTATTTGTTTGTTAATTTTTAAATCAAAGTAGTTTCATTTCCCACACCACTCTCAGAAAAGTGGGTATATTATTGCTGTCAGTGAAATATCCCTCAAGAGATACTATGAAAGAAACAGAAATTTTTCAAATTTCTGTTCTGTACATATTATTTGTAAAACTTGTTACAGTTGTGATTTTCATTTTAGTGACCTGTAAAGATATTAAATTTACTAAACATTCGAAAAATGCAAATTGTAATATTTCATTAGTACCAATCATACTAAAAAGTTTTCTAATTATCAGTTTCATTCTTCCCAAAGGAAACTTCATGACGTTCACATTCCACCATCAAAAGTCCATAATTCTATAATTAATACATTGTTGCAATATTCGGGTTTGTAAAGGGTAGCTAGGCAAAAACTGGAACGAGAACTGTGTACCAATCCGCAGTGTGATGCACAGAACTGATGCACCTAATGTCCGACCTCACCTTCTAATGGTGCAGGCTGTTAGTACCTTTCAGAAGAGATATTCTCTTTTGGAAGGGAACGGAAGGCTGCCGAGTGTGGGCTACTGATCTGGTCATCTGTAGCAACTTTTTCTTTTTTTTCAAACCTACTGAGGAGTGGTCAACTTCACTGGGTCCTGGTGCTGATCATTTGTACCCACTAGACTGGACTGGTTTATGGATTTGAGCTTGATTATGGATCCTGGACTTGCTGCATTGGTGTGCCTCTGTTGAGGGAGAATCTGCCACTATGTTTTCTGTTTGTTTCTGGGTTGCCAGCCCTAAGTGAACAGAGGCATGGGATATCTTATAAAAGCTGGTGGATAATCTTGCTCAGAGGCCATTGCAGGTACCTGAACCCTCACTTAGCTCGTTGGGCATCGTCAATTCTAAAGTGAAATAACGTGTCTCAGGCAGGCCACGTGGTTCTTCGAAAGCACCACTTGAAAATGTGGTGCCTGAAGTTCCTACAGGCATCGGTGACTTCATCCTTTAGTGGAAGAGGAACAGGTCTTTGCCCCATGCCTGCGATCAGGAGTCTGTTTGATATTGTTGGCCCTACCTCTGTCAATAAACCTAGCTTCTTTAAAAATCCTACTAATCATTTTCTCTGTGCAAGTTTGTGGAATGTGAGGACATTACATAAAGTTTATTCTTTTGATGTCCTCACGCAGGAATTCTAGCATTAATACCTAGATATTCTAGGCTTGCAATAGACCAGATGGACAAGTAAAGGTGAGATGATTAAAAATAACTTGAAATTTCCCTTTTCAGCCAGGGATTATGGAAAGCACCTCCCAGGTGTAGGTTTATTTTTCAGCAGACATGCCAGTGATGCTCTTTTAGGAAAATAGTTCATTAATGAGAGATTTCTTACTGAAATTTTTGAAACAAAAGTTAAAAACTTGTGTGTCATCTGTTGATATGCCCCCAGAGAGGAATCTGATGAGAAGGAGAAGAATAAGTTTTACAGCCTGTTTCAAGATATTTTGAGTTCTGTGAAGAAAGGAGGTAATTCTCTTGTTCTAGGTCACTTCAATGCTAAACTTGGTACTAACTCTAATCTTTGAGCAGCACTTTTAGGTGCCTTTGACATTGGTAGTTCCAATGGCAATGGGGAATATCTCCTACAGGTAAGTAAACTTAATGGTTTGCAAATAACTCACACATACTATAAACACTGGGACATTTATAAATATACATGGAATTCACCTGATGGGTTGCACAGGAATATGATAAATTATATTTTAATTAAATGCAAATAGGCTAGTTCAGTTAGGAATACCAGATTATACAGGGTAGGCAAAATTGGGTGGGATCATTATCTGGTCAAAAGTGTTTTGCAGCTGAAGTTTAAGCAGTAAGAAATGTTCTGCTAAGGTAAAAAAAGTTAGCTATAACACTGAATACCTAAAAGATCCAGAAATATTGAAACATACCATGACAGGCTATTTAGTTAATATGACAATAGTGGTTTGGTTACTGCTGAAGTTGGGAAAGAATGGGATCAGTTTAAACAGGCTTTTCTTGAAGCCAATAGTATTCTTTTGGGTAAAAGAAGAAACAAGATTATTTGACTGGTAAGGTTAGGGAACTTATTTCTGAAAGAAGGAAGTGCAAGATTATTACGAATCAACACCCTACTAATGCTGACAGAAGGCATTACTACATGCTTAATAAACGTGTAAAAGACTGATAAGAATCTATGGCTTGATAGCTTGGCTGGCAAAGCTGAGGAAGCAGTTAGACAGCACAACAGCAGGGGGTTGTACCAGATTATTAATGTCTTAAGTGGGAAGAAACAGACAGGTACACTTGGATTAAGCAATAAACATGGCAAGGTGGTTCAAAGTGAGCATTCTGTGATGACTAGGTGGGCTGATCATTTCAGAGATGTTCTAAATAGTGTGATTATTTCTACTCCCATTGTTTCCATAACGATAGATGTATTACTTGCTTGTATATTGTACATGGCAAACTGAAATAATGAATTTTGTTTTTTATGGTAGAAATGTTATTCCTAAGAATTTTTCTAGACCTATTGTTGTTCCCAGTTTAAAAAAAAAATGATTGCAGTTCTCGTGATAATTATAGGGCAATTAGTTAATTTTCTGTTCCAGGTAAAGTTTTTGCATGATTGTACTTAATAGAATTAAGAATTTTGGTTGATGGACAACTGCATGATGAACAGTGCGAATTCAGAAGTGGTAGTGGTTGTATTGATCAAATATTTTTACTTAGGCAGATTCTTGAGAAATGTTTAGTTTCAGAAACCTGAGGTTGCTAGCATTATAGATTTCAAAACAGCTTTTGACTCTGTTGATCGACATGATTTGTGGTTGTTAGATGATATGAAATACCTGATAAGTTAGTTCGTGTAATAAGAGCTAGCTATAATAACACTGAGTCTTGTGTGAGAGTTGGTACTTCTTCCAGCGATTTTCTCCTTTTCTCATTAGTTTAGTTACTGATTAAGTAATTAACATTAAATAAAGACAAGTCCCAGTTGTACCGCAGTACATCGACTGCACACCAACTATGGTTTGCCTGAAAATACCACTACCTACACTGGGGCAAGACAGTGCCACAAGGACACAGCTACCTATGGCAAGCAATCCTATAGAAGGAAGGCTCATCTATCGGTGAAAACCTAAATTTAATCTGTTCCCTGGTTAGTCACAAAGATGGTATATAGAACCAAATTGACTCGGCTCCCGGGGTGGAGACTCTTAGTTTGGCTTCTCCAAAGATAAGTCCGTCGACTGGGGAGCCCACTCACAGTCGGGGGCCTTCAACTTCTACCTCTCCATAAAGGCAACCCGCAGCCCTCCCGACAGGTGCATTCAAACAGAATTGTGGCGAACTATCTCAGGTGCCAGGATGAGTCTGCCTAATTGGGCCACACCTTTTTTTGTGGGAAACAGAAGAGTATTGCAAACAAATCAGTTTGGCCTATTCATTTGGACTATTATAGTCACTTTTCTTTTATTTTCTAGCCTGTTGAGGAATAATCAATCACACAAACCTGATCATATACATCAAACAGAATGGAATAATGGCTCTGAGCTTGTTCGTAGATCCTGAATTTCCTGCACCGGTGGGTTCCTATTGAGGGAAAATCTTCCACTGTGTTTTCTGTTTGTTTGTGGGTTGACAGTCCCAATGAATAGATTCACATGATACATTTTATCAGGTAGTGGATAATCTTGGTCAGAGGGCCTTCGCAGGTACCTGAATTCTTGCTTCTATGGGCATCATCAAACTTTCATTCAATGAAGTCTTTCAGAGTAGTTAGGTTCAGTTTTTAGTAGTGGTGGAACAGGTCTTTGCCCATGCCTGTGATTAAGGGGCTGTTTGATATTATCGGCATTCCCTCTCTCAACAAACATTGTTTCTGTAAACATTCCACCAACTATTTTTCACCACAGGCAGTAGGAATGTGAGTACTCTACACATAGATTATTGTCTTGATGGTTTGACACAAGAATTTCACCATTATAACTTAAATACTTTCGGTTTGCAAGAGACCACATGGACAGAAAGGTCAGATACCTAAAAATAATCTTAAATTTCTCTTTCCAGTGAGGAATGATGGAAAGCATCTCTAAGTCGTAGGTTTGCTACTCAAAAGAAACACTAGTGATGCACTTATGGGATATGAATGCATTAATGAAAGGTATCTCACAGTTAAAATTTCAAGCAAGCATTAAAAAGTGGAATGCTATCTATTTTGCCCCCAACTGAAAGTACCGACTAGAATTAGAAAGATAATTTTTACGGTCAACTTTAGGATGTTTCCAATTCTGTCAAGAAAGAAGATATTATCCCTTGTTCTAAGTGACTTCAACGCTAAAGTTTCTAACCTACCTTTGAGGAAGGCTGATAGGTCACTTGGCATTTTTAGCTGCAATGGGCAACATCTCCTACAGGTAAGTAAACTTAATGGTATGAGTAAATTAACATTTTTTATAAATGCAACAACATACCTAAGTACACGTGTTTTTCACCAGTGGACTGCATAAGAGACTAGCTTTTTTTCCCCAGAGACACAGCATCTAGTAAAGGAGATTTTAATAGTCATTCTTTTGAGAGCTTGTACGTGAAGCGTAAAATGAGTTTTCCTCCATTTCTGTGAAAATGTTTTGAAGAAATAACTATTATTTTTTTTTTAATCCCGGTCTCATCAGGACCTAGGATCCTACAGCACTCAACACACTTATCAGTTCAGCACCTGCATATATAGCTGAAATTCAATCTGACCATTACTTTTATTAAAAGTGTGTTGCAACGCTTACTGAAGAAGTGTTGTGCTAAGATTATAAAAACTGAACTTTAAAACTGAAGCTCTAAAAGACCTGGTAATAGCTAAAACTCACCTTGATACATTACTTACTAATTATGGTGGTCATGGCTTGCTTACTATAGTTGAAGAATGGGATCATTTTTACGAAGGATTTTCTTGAAACTAACACTACTATTTTGGGTAAAAAAGGAACAGAGGGCAAAATCATTTGAGTGATAAGGTACTGGAGCTTATTTTGGAAGGAAACAACTACAGAAATTCCTTAATCAATACCCTACTATTCCTAATAGAAAGTGTTACAGAGAGTTTAATAATCGTGTAAAGGATAAGGTAGCATCTGATAAGAATTTCTGGTGAGGTGCCTTAGCTGACATAGCCATGGAAGCAGTTAGACAGCATAACAGTAGATAGCTGTACCACCTAGTTAATGTTTTGTGTTGTTAAGGTAAGGTTATTGAAGGTGAGGATTCAATCATGGCTAGGTGGATTGAGCATTTCAGAGAAGTTCTAAACAATGTGTTTAGTTCAACTCCCATTGTTTCTAATTATGATAGATGCATTATTGGCTGTAATGTCTCACTTATATCAGAGTATAAAGTTACTTTCGTTATTTCTAAACTTAAACTACATAAATACCCAGGAATAAATGAAATTACTACTGAAATGCTTACAGCTGTCGATGTTTCTGTTACTATATAACTAATGGAAATTTTGAATATCTTTTATCATAAAAGCATTGTTCCTAAGGATTTTACTAGAGCAATCATTATTACAATTTTTTTTTAATTTGATCACAGTTCTTGTGATAACTATAGGGGTATCAGCCTACTTTCTGTTCCAGGTAAACTTGTTTGCATGATTTTTCTTAATAGATTTAAGATTCTGACTGACGGGCAATTGCGAGACGAGCAATGTGGATTCAGAAGTGGTAGGGATGTGCAGTTCAGATATTTTTTTCTCAGGCAGATTCTTGAGAAATGTTTAGAGTTTTAGAAACCTGTGGTTACTAGCTTTGGAAATTTCAAAATGGCTTTTTTGTCTGGTGATTGTCATCAATTGTTTGTGAGATCATATGGCATACCAGACAAGTTATTTAACACAATGAAAGTTCTCTCTAATGACACTGAGTCATGTGTGAGAGTTGGTAAGGCTTGTAGCAATTGGTTTATCATTATTTCTGGTGTTCAACAAAGTGCATTTTTTTATCCTTTCCTTTTTAGTTTGGTTATTGATTATGTTAGGTGAAATTCATTGCAAGGGTAAGATTTTAGGGGTAAATGGTCTACATATCTGAAATTTCTGAGTTATAGTATGCTGATGATTTGGCCCTTTTGGAAAATGATGATGAACTCTTTCATTCGAGCTGTTGATGAGAATGCTAGTAGAGTAGGTTTGGTGATAAACATAGAGAAAACTAAAGTGATGAAAATTGATGAGGCAGTCTGTGGTTCATTTAATTTGAATGGTCACACCCTTGAGCAGCTGTCTCAATTAAATTATTATTGGAGCTATATCTGGGATATTGATGATGTGTGGCATGAGATGAACAGAAAAATGTAGGGATTACTTTTAGGACCTTTGAAGATGAAACACATAGAAAATTGCATTAACTCTCAATAAACTTGTTCAGACAGACAATAAGAGCATTATCAAAACCAGGCCTAGAACTAGAAAATATTAAGGGTTTGTGTGGCTATAAAAGAGATTTCCTTTGAAGTATAACATTTCTGCTTCCATTTTAGAGCTGGTCAAAAAATGTATTGAAAAAAAAAGCATGATATACATATAAATTTAATTCCTTTTTGCCTCTATTACTCTTACCATCATTCTGAAAGTGTTCTATCTTTTCTGCGTAAACATTTTTTTATCGGTTATTGCCTTAGTTGATCTTCAGGTTTTGTTGCTCCATTCCTTATGTCAAATAGAGTATAGACATGCCATATCCCTTCATGCTTTATAAAGATTTAATGATGGCGATACAACATGCAGTAGAAACGAGATGCAAAGGGGAGAATTTAGCAATGTTTAATGCTGACATTCTCCATTCAGAAATACTAACTGCCACAAGGAGTAAGACGGAAAGTGATCAAGATGTAAGGTGGGGAGAATGGAGAAAGAGAGCTCAGTCATTACCCTGAAAAAGGAAAAAAAAAGGCAGTAGATGAGATCCCTTTCTACATAAGGGTTGAAAATGGGGATGATTATATCTGTTTTTCATGCAATGGAGAACAGCTGTTTGCAGAAGGGTAACAACTGAGCTTTCTAATGAATCACAAAGGACATCTTCTCATTCCTTTCGTAAAAGAATTATTTTACCTAAGTGGGAAGCTAGTAGCGAGATAATTCTATTGAGGATTGGTAAGACCCAATACATACACAGTCATATCAGAATAATATGACCACCTACAATAGTATATGTATGGTAGGTGGTCATATTATTCTGATACGAATATGTATATATACAGTAAATGGGATCTAGAGACTACATTAGCAAAAAAACCATGACCCTGAGCTTACCTTATGAGAGACCACCATTTTGGTGGCAGAAAGCTCCTAACTGCAGGATAGGGCATAGCTATGGGGGAGAGAGATGGGGGTGACTCCCTCCAAAATAAATCAGAGAGGGCAAAATTCTGAACAACTTGGTATAATCCAGTGAGTCCTGTTGTTTTGCTTCTGAGCGGTATTTTTTTCTGTAAACCATGGGTTAATGGCCAGGTGACAAGGATCCCTAAGGTTCAGAAAAGGTTGGAGGATGGAACACACTGGAACAGTTGTTGAAAGACAGATGGTAGCCTCCCATCCAGTGTCTTCTTTAACGTGCACAGGGTATGGTTTTCCTACATAGAGAACCATGGTTTACTGTTTCATCTGATGAACGGCAATCTTTCAAAGCCCATCAATGTCCCCTACTGACCATAGGAGCATGAGGAATTTTGCAAAGATAAATCTTAAAACTGACCAAGTTGGGACTTGAACTTGGGACTGCACATTATGAGCCTGACGCGCTACCGTGCCATTCCTGCTGGAGTTGTGAAAATTGGGATTGTTTTCTTTTGTAAAATTAGGGTTTTTTGTCAAAAACTGAAGCAACTTGGTAAAATTGGAATTGTTTTTGAGATTAAGAAGATTAATGAATAAGATACACAGCTAGATAAGTTGTGATGCCCCATCGTTCACTTTTGCTTTACCTTAACCAGTTTTGTTTAATTTACGTTATATTTATCATTTTGGGGATTTTTATTTCCTTTTCGGCATCACAGCACTCGTTTTCAAGTTTCTAGGAGTTGCGTACGCGCAACTCCGAACTTCCGACCGTAACCGTTAAAGCGCGTGCCAAGGACACGCCCCCTCTTGCGTCATAGCTTGCGTCCGTCGTTGTATGCAAATGTCTTTCCCGGCATGCGCCGGCCCAATTGTCAAAACCGTGCCCTGCGAGGCACTTGAAGGATTAGTCACTTGAGAGGAGAGAGCAGAGAGATGTAGTAAGGTGCGTAGCACCGTGCGTGTAGCACAGAATTTAGTTTCTTCATTGATGTCTTGGTGAGTTAGTTATTTTGGAAATAAATCTATTTTGTTTTGTTACAAACTTTTGAGTCTGTAGTTTTTATCTTGAGCAACGCTAATTTAGGATCTTTTTTACATTAACTCTTATTTTGTTAAGAATCATTTTTGACTCTTACTTATGAACGCTCGCTGGCAATTGAACCCTAAATCAACTTATTCTACATTTTGGCAGTTTGTTAATGATTGCCTGGCGCCCGTCTAAGCTATCCGGAGCATAAAACTTAAAGTATTTTACATTGTTTGGAGCGTTACAGAGTCACATAAAAGAAGTGGCGCCCGAACAGGGACGCGCCAGTATTTAAAGATAGTAATTTTTTTGAGCTCAATAGTGGTATATACTAGTTGTAGATTTAACGGCAGCTTAAGCCGAGAATTTTTGTTGAGCAAGTAGCTTAACATTTTTTGTGTGTATTATTCAAAGGTACTGAAGTTTCAGCTTTGATATTGCTGAATATTTAAGATTGTTGTATGTAATGATTAGAAGTGTCTGGACACACAAGTACGTAGGATGATAAGAAAATTTTTTTTACAAGCAAATTTATATTTTTGTAAAGCTTAGTTATAGCTTTATTATTGTTGTATAGCAGTACCTTTGAGCGCTGCTCAAGATAAAACGTTTTCAAAATTTCCAAAATTCCAAATTTCAGCAGACCGCTAAACATGTCTGCTAATAATATGGCCGATTCCGCCATAATGACTCCCGACATAGAAAGAGTAAAGGGTAGATTGCAAGAGGTAATGATGGAAGCAGAAGTGCTAATGAATCTGCTTGATGATAATCGGGAGAAAAGGGGAACGACAACTTATTCTACATTTTTGGCAATTTGTTAATGATTGCCTGGCGCCCGTTAAAGCTATCCGGAGCATAAAACTTTAAATATTTTGCATTGTTTGGAGCGTTACAAAATGTACATGAATTAAGCTGTTAGAGTAAAGCTATTTACATCATTTCTATCACTCAAACCAGGAGGAGTGGAATAGTTTAAAAAAATACCTATCTTCCTATAGATAGAAAAAGAAATGAAAATGAAAAGAACTGAAACATAGAAAAAGAAATGTAAAGCATATCAATGGTGCCATCAATCACTGAATTCATATTCACTTCAAGGGAAGATGGGGCTCGGTAAACCTTCCTGAGTAGGTAAATCGGCACCCTATCTTTCTTTGAAGTGAATAGTAACTCAGTGACTGATTGCACCATCGGTATACTTTAGGTTTCCTTTTCTACATTTTAGGATTCTATAGAAAGATATGCAATTTTATATTTTTAAAATTTATTTTCACACTAAAAAAAAACCTACTTTCAAAAATTTTCATTTCATATATTATTCACAAACATCGACCATATATCCTCCCATTTTGGATTTGTGTTTGAATTAGCTCATGATATTGTAGATGTCACAAACTTTAATTTGAGATATGAATCGTCAAATCGAACCACGTAAAAATTCTTCCCATACTTTATCATGGGGTAATGATGGGAGAAAACAAGAAATAGTTAACGAGGTCACTCTATGAGCTTTCATTTAACACCTAACCTGTAACTCTAAGCTGTCGCTTTCCGAATATATAGTAGAACGCCTTCAATATTTCCAAATTTTACCATGGGGGAGGGAGAAAGCACGTGGTGGTCAATTTTTTATATCCTATGACATGTTGCTTCAATTGAAGCATAAAGAGGATATTTATTTATTTGTTTTGTTAGTTTTTGCACTCTCGTTAATTAAATTAATATTTCCTCCCTTTTTTTATGGTGGAAGAAACATGGGAGGTCAATGTTTTGTAGCTTGTAACGTTCCCCACGTTAGAAGGAATCATTTGTGGCATCATTTGATGCTTTTGGTATTCTTTCTGGATAGAGTGGAGGAATAACTTTCATATTTCCCCATTTTTAGGGGGGAATAAAGCATGGGGGAGAATCAATTTTTATATTCCATGACAGTACCTACACCACAGGCTTCTGTTTAACATATAAATCATTAAGTTTCTCTTTTGCATTGGAAAGATATGATAAACATTTTGTCAAATTCACGAACTGGCAAACCGAGAAACTGACAAATCGACCACCTGAGAAATGTCAGAGGTAGAAGCAATAGGAAGATAGGTAATAATGAGAGTTAACAAAATCAATGCTCCCCCTCCCCCTAGGTAACAAAATCCTTGGTACGTTCCTGACAGAGACATAATTAAATTTATGTAAAATACTTATTTTGCCTCTTGGCAAAATTTGATTTTTGCATTGGAAAATTTCTGTCCCCCCTCCACTTCATCATAGTCCATTTGATGCACCCCTTTCAACTGCCTATTACCAATCACCAAAGAATGCCATTTAGCAGTGTTCCAAAAACTTACAAAAATCTGTTTTGAAAGGCTCATACTGCTGAACAATGGACTGCTGTTCCACAATTTTAAACAATCATGGAATGAAAGTAATCTCACTGTACATAACTCTAAAAAGCCCAAAAAGATAATTCTAATAATTTATCACTGGTTCAAAAAGTGCTATGTCATCAGCAAAAATTGAGCATGTCATGTCTTTAGGTAATTGTTTAGGGAGGTCATGTAAAAGGATGTCAAATAGTCAAGGAGAGACCACCCTGTGGTCATATAGTCATGGAGAGCCCTTTGGTACTCCTCTATTTAATTTTTGGGGGTCAGAGAAGGTGGACTTTTATGTTTCTGAGTGTGAGGAAGTTTTGTATGAAATGTAGTTTGTGTCCTGTGATGCCAATGCTTTGGAATTTATAAAGTATGCTAGGGTGTGAGGCAGTATCAAATACAGAAGTGAGGTCAAGAAAAACACAACCTAAAATTTCCTTGTTGTGAATGGTTATTTCAGCTGAGGTGATCAAAGAAATTGTCAGTTGTTGAACTGTGCTCTCTGAAGCCAGTTTGGCAAATGGGGAATGTATTATTTGAGTGTGTAAAATATTTCACTCTTGAGAGCACCATTCTTTTAAATACCTGCAGCACACATGAAGTGAGTGCAATACGCCTATATGAAGATATTTCAGATGCTGGTTTATGAGCTTCAGAATAGGGATGTTATGAATGTCCCTCCATTCAGTTGGAAAATGGTGTGTTGAACAGCATGTGTTGTATATGGAAAACAAGTTGCTGAGTGTATTTGGCCCTAGGTGTTTGATTGCATTATTATCTGATGTGGTCAGGGCCACGGGTACTTTTTATTAGTCTGTTATATGGCAATTTGTAATTCATGTTGTGTGAAGGGTAGGTTAAGTGCGGGTAGTTTTCATATCTGTGTTTGCTTAAGTGAGTCATTCTTGTGAGTGCAGTGGGTTTGGTAACTGGGTGAGTTGGCTTGGGGGCTGTGTGATTCTGAGCTATAAAGTTAGCCCCTTGTTTAATGGAAATTTTATTTTTCCATATAAATGCATACCAAGGGGCTAGGGGTTGGGCTTGGGCTCTGAATGATCTGATGGTTGACCAAATGAGTTTCAAGTATGTTCTGTGGTTAATGTTATTGCAATATGTTCTCCACTCCTTTCTTTTTATATTCAGTCGGAGACATCAAAGTTCTGCATTTGCTGGATGGAATGTGTTAATGGCAGGTTGGGTGGGGTGTTTCAGGCAGTGTCTTCTGTTTTTCTTCTGATAGTTGTTTGGTGATATTGGGGTGTTTTTCTTGTGAATCCAGTGAGGTGTTTAGGGATAAATTTATTTTTATCCATACTTTGGTGAATGGAGTCATATATAGTGATGATATTATGTTCTGTTTGTTATATGTGTCGCCAAATTTGTTTGTGTAAGCTGTGGGTTTGGTACCTTGAATTGTGATATAGAGTGGATAATGGTCACTATGCCAAGTGGAATGATTAACCTGCCATGTGATGATGGGGGCTATATCTGGAGGTCAATCTATTAGGTCAAGAACAGACTCATAGGGGGGTTTTGTGAGCATGAGTGAACCATAACTGTGTGTGGCTAAGTTGAAATGTTGTATCAGTGATGCAATGGCAGTAACTCTGTTGTTTGTATTGTAGTGCCACAGCTTTCATTATGCGAGTTAAAAACTCTCAAGATAATGGTGGGGTCAGGGAAGAGGGAGAATATTTGAGTGAAGCCTTTGATAAGTGTATTTGGGTTTAATGGTTCCTCACCATAGAAATATGCATTGGAAATATTGAATGTAATGTGTTGAATTTTGATATTTTTGCCTACTATGTCCATGTAGACATAAGTGTGTGGATTGGGAATGAGGCAGTGTGAGAATTTTTGGTGTAAGAGTGTAGTAGAGTGTGAATGTGTTTTTCTGGTGGGTGCATTATGTAAGATGTAGGGTTTAAAGCTGAGGTTGTCTGGTAACCCTTGCTTCATTTAGGGCCAGAATGGGAATTATGTATTGTTGTGTGAGTGATTTGAGTTCATGTAATTTGTTTCTAAGAGACCTACAATTCTGACTGCTATGTGTGTATGGGTTACTGAATGCATGTGTAATTAGGATTTGCGTCACAGGGGAAATCCAAGGAACAAAAGCAAAAGTGTATTTTTAAAAAAGGCGATCGCAGTTCTTGAGATAACTATAGCAGTATCAGCCTAGTTTCTGTACCAGGAAAAGTTCTTTGCATCATTGTGCTTAAAAGAGTTAAGAATCTTGTTGACAGTTAATTTTGTGCTGAGCAATGTGGATTCAGAAGAGGTAGGGGATGTGCAGATCAGATATTTTCACTCGGGCAGGTACTTCAAAAAATGTTTATAGTTTCAGAAACCTAAAGTTACAAGCTTTGTTGATTTTAAAAAGGATTTCGACTCTGTTAATCGTCCTCATTTGTGGTTGATCTTGAGGTTGTATGGCATACTAGACAAGTTAGTTAGCATAATGAAAGTTCTCTATAACATGGAATCATGTGTGAGAGTTGGTAAGGCTTGTAGCAATTGGTTTAACATTGCTTCTGATTTCAACAAGCGCGCATTTTGTCCCCTTTTCTCTTTAGTTTGGTTCTTGTTTATGTTATGCAAAATTCTTTGCAAGGAAAAGATTTTGGCCTTAAATGGTCTAGAGATTTCAAAGTTTCTGATTTAGATTATGCAGACGATTTGGTCTTGTTGGCAAATGATGATCATGAGATGAACTTTTTCATTGGAGGTGTTGAGAGTAGAATAGGTTTGGTTATAAACAGAAAGAAAATTAAAATTTTAATAATTTACATGATAATGCTGTTGTACAGCTAAGAAATCATATATTAAATAATTTCTAAGTTAAGAGGATTGCTTAACATTATATAAGCTTGATCAAAATGTTGCCTATGGGCTTACTTATTCTGAACACATAATGCTATAAAACACTCTAGTATACTTATTTAACTCTATAACAATTCTTTTACATGTAAAGGTAAATTAGAGCAGGAATAACTCATATAGCTGTCCTGTGGCCAAGTGGTTAGCACGTTTGGCTACTACACTAAAGGACCTGGGTTCGAGCCATGGGTAAGGCATGGATGTATGTGTTGTTTTTCTGCTGAGGTCCTGCCATCTTCTCAGACTTTCTACTGTGGCATATAAACTTACAGGCACCTGTCAAACCTCTGTGGCAAGCAGCTGCTTAAGGGGGTATTTATTTTATTTTATCCGTCATATAAATGCATTTACCATTAATCTCGAGGGTACAATTACATTAGATGATACAACTTAATGTAAAATTGCTGTTGATGTTATGTTGAATGCTACCAGTCCTTAAGTTAACCATCGAATTTTTTAGCAGGCACTAAAAAAAATTGGTTTAGAGTTAAATAACAGGTTTAATTAAAAAAAAAAATAAAAAAAAAACTGGATGGTGAACTTAAGGATTGATAGCATTCAACATAATATCAACAGCAATTTTCCATCAACATGTATCATCTAATGCAATTGTACCAGCCTCGAGATTAATGGTAAATACATTTATACACTTATTACTGCTCTAATTTATCTTTACTTGTAAAAGGATTGTTATAGAGTTAAATAAGTATACTAGAGTGTTTTATATAAAGTGACCAGATTTTAACATTGGTAAAGCGGGACACCATGAGCGGTCACCATTGGTAAGCGGGACACTATATTTTATTCTTAGTTTATAAATTAAATTAATTTGATTGTTATAAAGTAACTATATTTTAAATATTATTTTAATTTTAATCCTATGTTTCTTTCTAAATAATAACAATACTAACTTGTATTATTTTTCCTCTGAATTTGCCGTAACGTAAGTCGTAAGTGTCACTTACAAGGCCGGCGCTAGACTTTTTGCCGCCACTATAAAATATAAATAATACGAGTACTGTCTGCTAAATTCAAGAAAATTTATGTATTTATGAAATAAATAAGTAAATTACTTACCTAAATTATCTGAATAGCTGATTTGTTGACATCACTTGTTTAACTAGTACTAGCACGTAGTACGGTCATTGTTCATTAAGTCTAAACAATGGTGGTCGAATTCTAACAACTGATCAACAATGCGAACTTTGATAAGCAGTTCTCGATAATCAGTTCTCAACTATTATTTCTTATTATTAAAGTTTAACATTATAAAATTAACAAAAATAATATAAAACTCATATCCTGGCGAAAGAGCCACATGGCCGCCGAAAACCGTATATTCCCTTCCCGTTCTCCCGCCGTTCCCTAGCTTGTCGTGCATTCTTTCCAAAAATCGGGACTTTTTTAAAACGCCGCGGGACGCGGGACAAATTGTTAAAAATCGGGACTGTCCCGCCAAAAGCGGGACGTCTGGTCACCTTAGTTTTATAGCATTTTGTGTTCAGAATCAGTAAGCCAAAAGGGCAACTTTTCTGTCAAGTTTTCATAATATTAAGCAATCCTCTTAACTTGGAAATTATTTAATATCTGATTTTTTAAATGTACAACACCATTATAGTGTAAATTATTAAATCTTATTCAATTAGTTGTGTGTAAAATTATTTTAGAAAACTGAAGTGATGGAAATTGGTGAGGCAGCCTTGGATTCAGTTAATACGAAAGGTTGCAGTCTTCTGCAGTTGTCAGTTTAATTATCTTGGGAGCTATGTAACAGATACTGGTGATGTGCAGCATGAGATTAACAGATGAATAGGGATTGCTGCTGGGACTTTTAAGAATATATGGACAGTGTGGAGAAATAGGCATATACACCAAAAGACTTAAATAATGCTGTAAAATTCTTTGGTACTTTCTAGGGTTAGCTATGGTAGAGAAACTTGGACACTTTGTAAACTAGATAACAGGAAACTTCATCCTTTTGATTCTAGATGCTACGCAGTATCTTGGGTATATGTGGTTCAACTTTGTAAGTAATGAAGAGGTTAGACATAGGAGTTGGCAATCTCCTCTTAGCAGTATATTGTGCAGAGAGAGAGATTTCATTGGTTTGCCATGTTGCCCGTATGGACAATTATAGATTAGTGAATGGGGTTATGAACAGTGTGCCTTAAGGCCTGAGAAAGACGGGGAGAAGTAGGATGTGGTGGTCAGACAATGTCAAGCAGGACCTTGTTAGAATTGGTGTGCAGTGGCAAGATGCAGCAGATATAGCTCAGGACAGATATGTTTGGAGAACTAAATTTGAGCCCATGGCTGCTTGAGCATGATGATGATGTTACATATGAAGAAGTAGATCTGAATCACGAGTTAAACAATACAAATTTCTTCCACTAAAAAATTACCTTTTTGAACTTTAGACCATAACCGTCCATACCTCGAAAACTCACCATTATATTCTAAGCTTTTAAGGGACCTGGGTTCGAGCCCCGGAATTAGGCATGGATGTGTGTCGTTTTTCTGCTGAGGTCCTGCCATCCTCTCAGATCTCCTACTGCGGCATATAAACTGACAGGCTCCTGTCAGACCTCTGTGGGAAGCAGCTGCTTGAGGGGGTATTTATTTATTTTATTTTTTATTTATTTAACCTTTTCAGCTACATTATTTCAGTAGTTGATTAATGTCCATGCCCACTTGTGGCGCCATCTAGTAACAGGAGTGGTAAAAAGTGGAGAAATAACCTTGTACAGAGTTAGCCATTAACAGAGTGGGTGGTGATTTTCCCAAAAGAAGAAGAAAAAAAAACAAAAAAAAAAAATTCAACTCCTTCTATGAAAGGGTGTATGGGAGGGTTAGGAACACCAAAAATACCTTGAGGAAAAAAATTTAAAAATAATAAATTGTCTGAAGTGGTGAAATTTTTTAGTTATGCATCTAAATATAATTGGTCATCATCATCATCTTCAAGCAGCCATGGGCTACGGAGGTCCAACCAGACCGTGTAATTTAGTTCTCCAAGCAAGTCTGTCCTGAGCTACATCTGCTACATCTGGCCACTGCACACCAATTTTAACAAGGTCCTGTTTGACATTGTCTGCCCACCGCACCCTAGGTCTCCCCCTCTTTCTGAAGCCTTTAGGCACACTGTTCATAACCCTATTTGCCAATCTATAATTATCCATATGGGCAACATGATCAAACCAACGGAGTCTCTCTCTGCACAATATGCTGCTTAAAGGAGGTTGCAAACTCCTTTGTCTAACCTCATTATTAGTTACAAAGCTGAACCACCTAATTCCCAAGATACTGCGTAAGCATCTGGAATCAAAAGCATCTAGTTTCCTGTTATCTTGTTTACAAAGTGTCCAAGTTTCACTGCCATAACTAACCCTAGAAAGAACCAAACTATTACACAGTCTAATTTTAGTCTTTAGGTGTATACGCCTATTTCTCCCCATTCTCCATAGATTTTTAAAAGTCCCGGCAGTAATCCCTATTCGTCTGTTAATCTCATGCCGCACATCACCAGTATCTGTTATATAGCTCCCAAGATAATTAAACTGTGACATCTGCTCAAGACTGCAACCATTCAGATTAACTGAATCACAACCTATCTGACCAATTTTCATCACTTTAGTTTTCTCTCTATTTATAACCAAACCTACTCTACTACCAGTTTCATCAACAGCTCGAATGAAAGAGTTCATCTCTTCAACATCATTTGCCAAAAGGGCGAAATCATCAGCATAATCTAAATCAGAAATTTTCGTATCTCCAGTCCATTTAAGGCCAAAATCTTTCCCTTGAAGTGAATTTCGCATAACATAATCAATAACCACGCTAAAGAGAAAAGAAGACAAAATGCACCCTTGTCAAACACCAGAAGTAATGCATAATCAATTGCTACAAGGTTTACCAACTCTCACATACGACTCAGTGTTATTATAGAGAGCTTTGATTATGTTAACTAACTTCTCTGGTACACCATATGATTTCATAATCAACCACAAATTATGATGATCAACAGAGTCGAAAGTCTTTTTGAAATCAACAAAGCTAGCAACCAAAGGTTTCTGTAACTCTAAACATTTCTCAAGAATTTGCCTAAATGAAAATATGTGATCTACACATCCCCTACCATTTCTGAATCCACATTGCTCATCACGCAATTGACTGTCAACCAGATTCTTAATTCTATTAAGAACAATCATGCAAGGAACTTTACCTGGAACTGAGAGTAGGCTGATACCCCTATAGTTATCACAAGAACTGCAATCACCTTTTTTGAAAATAGGGATAATAATAGCTCTGGTAAAATCCTTAGGGACCATGCCTTTATCATAAGAGATACTCAAAATTTCAGTCATCCAAGTGGTAAACGAAACATTCGCAGCTCTAAGCATTTCTGTAGTAATTTCATCTACAACTGGTAATTTATGAAGTTTAGAAATAGCCAAAATAAGTTCAGATTGGGTTATAGGGCCAACATTAAAGCCAGTAATGCATCTATTATTATTATTACAATGGGAGTAGAACTAACCACATTGCTTAGAACATCACTGAAATGCTCAGCCCACCTAGCCATGACAGACTACTCACCTTCTATAACCTTACCTTGTTTATTTTTCAATCCCTGTATACCTGTCCATTTTCTACCAGACAAGACATTAACTATCTGGTACAGCTCTCTGCTGTTGTGCTGTCTAACTGCTTCCTTGGCATTGTCAGTCAAGCCAAAGATTCTTATCAGCAGCTAACTGATCCTTTACATGTTTAGTAAGCTCTCTGTAATGCTTTCTATTAGGACAAGTATGGTATTGATTAAGGACATTCCTGCAGTTCCTTCTTTCTGAAATAAAGTCAAGTGCCTTATTACTGAATTAATTCTGTCTCTTCTTCTTTTTTCCTAAAAGAGTACTGTTAGTTTCCAAAAAAAGTCTGTTTAAAATGGTCCCATCCTTCCTCAACTTCAGTAGTAGGCAAACCATGACTATCATAATGACTAAGTAACCTATACTATCATAATGACTAAGTAACCTATCATGGTAAGCTTTAGGTATAACTGGGTCTTTCAGAGCTTCAGTATTAAAGGTAAATTTTTTAACTTTAGCAGAACACTTCTTAAGTTTAAGTTGCAAGACACTTTTAACAAGGTAATGGTCAGATCCAGTTTCAGTTGCCCTATATAACCTGGTATTCCTAACAGAACTAGTCCGTTTGCTGTTAATTAACATATAATCAATCAAAGATTTTTAAAGAAATGATCAGGAATAAATATATTGATGGTTTGTTTTATGACCCACAAGTTTTTTTAATCAGGTGCAATGTATATTAATTCCATTTATTTTAAAGCAAGCAAAGATTTAGTGAAAAATTTTACAAGAACACTTCTGTGCTACATCATTCAAATTGAATTAAGGAAAAAAAATCACTACTTGACCATTCGTCCATTATTGTATAATTATAAAATATGCAAAACTCGTTTTTGTTCTGTGATTTTAATAATGTCCTTTAAAAGTGTTATATTTTTTATATCAAATAAAAATCATTCGGTGCTCCAACTAATTTTCATAAATATTTCATATTTTTGTTTATGTGATTGAGGAAATAAAAATGTGTAACTATTACATTTAGAATTATTCGTTATTTAAATATATATTAAGTTATTAAATGATTCTTTAATTATTGTGAACCACTGACAAATTAGATGTTGTTTTAATGAAATCATATTTTACTTTTTTCAATTTGAATAAAATTAATGAGTTCATATCATTTGTTTTACATTTCCGGTGTAACATATTTATTACATTTTGAAGATATTATGAAGGGCACAGCATAAAATTAACGTTTAAGTTAAAATATTGGGAAACAAAGAATGGTAACAGAAAAATTGCCATAGAATATGTTTTTGAATAAATGTCGATCTCTTTGAAAAAGAAATAAAAGCTGTATAAATGAGAGTATTGCTTACAAGTGTGAAAAAAGAATATGTTCTTTATCCATGATTTCACGTTTTATCAAGTTTGGTAATCATAATTGATATGAAACATTAAACTTCAACTTTTAAAGCATTCTTTTCCTGGAATTATCTATTTTTGCGAACCTATTTCTAGTAGTTTTATTACCCAAAAATGTTTATATTTTTAAGCAATAATTCTTTACGTGCTTATATTTATATTTATGGCGGCTTTTTGAGAATTTTATTTTTAATCTTATCGCGCGTTTCCCTACTCCTTGCTCAATAAATGATGAAATACTTAGTTGAATGGGTTTCGGTTCTAGAGTTTTGGGCAGAAAATTCAATGCTAAACTGATCGCTAACACAATGCTCGTAGTCAGTGTCAAATCAGTTCATTATGCTGTCAACAGATGGCAGCACAAGTAATGGCTACAGATTTCAAAGATTTTGTATTTCAAATAAGAGATTAAAGTTTATCAAAACTCAAAACTTACCTTCTGTGTCATCATATCATCTAGTTGGAGGATCGTTACAGTGTCACATACACACTAGTTCCATAATACACAATCAAATTAATCCATCCTAAAATAGTTTCCTATCAAACAAAACATAACTTGTTTGGAAATTTCAAATCCTGGAGCTTCCTATACTATTTAATACGTTCCGTTTCAGTGGCTCCGTTTAGTGAACGCTGTAACTTCGTAGCGATGAGTCATTTCGGAAAATGGCTCGGCGTAACATACTGCTTTCTTAATCTGCTGCATTATTACGAAGTGGAACATACCAAACCTTGCCCATTGAAATTTTCAAACAATCGAAAGTTGTTCGTGTAGCGGATGTAAGGTTTCCGGCTGTTTCTTTCATTTTAACGAGGGGATTGTTTACTTCTCGATATTTTTATGTGCGCTTGGTTTCTTCATTAAATTTGGAAAGTATAAAATAAATTTTTTAAATTTTTATTCCATAAAACACGCAAGAATTACGTTAAATTTTAAAGTTCCAGTGTATTCTAATATAATTCATATTTACTACTCACAAAAATTAGGGGATATTTCATTGCTTCATATTCATTTTGAAGTATTCCCTATTTTTTGTGAGCAGTGTATATAATAATGTTCTTAACTTTGAACCATTTTTGAGAGCTTTCTCGTTTCACCAAAGTTCCGGAGCATTCGGTATATACCTTGAATCATTTTCAGAAAATTGTAAAAAAAAATTGTCAGGTTTTGCTGCAGTGGAATGGATTAGAATCTGTGCCAAACGATGTCTGCGGAAGCAGACTCTGCATAGATTAAGCTGATCTCTAAATCTGGTTCTGGTGGGAGCGAAAATTTTCGATATTATTCGAGCCTTGATGGAAAAAATATTTCCCTAACAAAAAACCAAAAAAATTCGAAATTGATTGCCGAAAAACGAATTTTCAGTTCTTTCTTAAGAGGTTAATATAATCTTTAAATCAGTAGACCATTCCAAAACAGCCGTCCCATGACCAAGTGATTAGCGAGCTTTACTACTGATCTAAGGAACCTGGGTTCAAGCTCTAGATAAGGCGTGGACGTTAGTATCATTTTTCTGCTGAGGTTCCACCATCCTCACAGACCTTGTACTATGGCGTATAAACTGAGAGATGCTCTGCAGCTAAGGATTCTTTGTCTATATGCAAACAGCTTACAGTATAATCGTTTTCCAAACTTTGCAACTGAAAAGTGCTGTAGATATAAAAAAAAATATTACTAGTGGTAAGTAGTAATACATCCAGAACTGCTAGTAATATATAAGAGTTGGGTTGTTTTACCTCTGAGCGGCACTTTTCTGCACACAATGGGCTAAATGGCAAGGTCACAAGGATCCTGAAAGCTCACAGAAGGTTGTGGGAGGGGCTCCACTGGAACAGCTGTTGGGAGACAGATGGTAGCCTCCCGTCAAAACCATTTAGTGTGTTCTTTAACGTGCACAGTGTACAGGGTGATTCCAAACTTATCGTTCAAATTTCGTGGGGAGGTAGGGAATACGTCAGGAAACCGATTTCACATAGGAAAGTATGTCCGCAAACGTCATCTACATGAACAAAATGGACAAGTAAAGTGAACACAAGGAAACAGTACAGTTAAGTGATAGCGAATGTGACTTTTATTCCACCAAAGTAAAGTACACGTTCACAGTAGGTGCTCAAAATTGCGACCATTTACACGGACACAGGATTCACAGTGCCGTTGCATTGACCGCCAAACATTTTCAAAAACGCCTCGCATATCACGGACAATGCCTGCGGCGGCCACTATTCGTGCAACAAGGTCCATTTCACTGTCGACTGGGGTCTCGTACACATGAAATTTCATGGCCTCCCACAAAAAGAAATCCATGGGCAATAAATCAGGTGACCTGGGTGGCCAAGCGATTGGTCCACCTCTACCGAGCTCCATCGAGAGCCGAATGTTCGGTTCAGGTAATCACGCGCAACAATTGTGCTATGGGCTGGAGCCCCGTCATGTTGATACCACATATCTCGGCGGATATGCGCAGGAACAGTGCCCAGAAAAGTCGGTAACACTGTCTCGAGGAATATTAGGTATTTCCAGCCATCTAATCGGGACGGTAGCAACAAGCAGTCACCAATGATTCCAGCCCACACATTTACGGCAAAACGATGTTGTGCAGCGTGACTTCTCGTACCATGTGGGTTGTCGAAAGCCCACACATGTGAATTGTGTGTATTGAACACACCTTCATGACTGAATGATGCTTCATCTGTAAAAGGACAGAAGCTGGAAAACTGGGGCCCACGGCACCTTTCTGCATGAACCATTGTGAAAATTCCACACGCTTTGGATAATCGTCAGTATGGAGTAACTGCCCCGTTTGCAGATGGTAAGGATGCACACGTTCCTCGTGCAGTATCTGCCACACTGCTGACTGAGAGACCCCAAGCTGCTGAGCAATAGCTCGTGTGCTGGTATTCGGATTATCTTCGATGGACTGTAGGACTTGTTCTGCGACGTTGACAGTCCGCTTCAGTCGTCTTCTCCCCGTATGCTGCGCAGTGAACCACGTTCGCGCAGATTGCAATGCACACGTGCAAACATTTGATGCTGCAGTATTCTTCTGTTGGGGTATCGGTCTTCGTAAACTTGCCTAGCTCGGCGGCCGCTTTCGCCAGCTGCCCCATATGCGAGATGCATATCCGCTAGCTCTTGATGCATAAAACGATTCATCTTATCACTAGTAAGTCAGCTCGTACACTGATGACAGCGGGAGTGGTTGGGCGAGCTGTACACTGGTTGGGTACACACAGCGCCCACTACATACGCATGCGTACATACTTTCCTATGTGAAATCGGTTTCCTGACGTATTCCCTACCTCCCCACGAAATTTGAACGATAAGTTTTGAATCACCCTGTATAGCTCTCCTGCATACGGGACCACAGCTTAGCGTCCATCCGATGGGAGGCAGCTTATTGAAGACAAAAGGTGTCACATACTGACCGTGGGCAGGGCAGGGACTTTTGGGGAGATAAGTCTAAAACAATGTCCCAGCTCGGACTTATGTATATATATGAAATGAGGATGAAAGTTGAGGTTTACTCATATAAACAAAGTAGATCAGATGGTGTGTTGCGAGATGTTGTTGCCAAACAAAGTCGATCAGATGGTGTTTGAAGAGTTGCAATTAAAGAGCTTTTCAGATTTTAAGACAGTCGCTAGATGCTGATCCTATGACAATGGGGTTTAACATGAAAAATAAATGAGAACTGGGCTCACATCATCTGCTTACGTCCTTGTCTAGCGGGGTAAAAGCTACCACCACTGACAGTCTCAAAACACCATCAGGAAAGCAGCTAATCTATTGAATTAACCATATTGAAAACTACCTTCAGAAAAGTAGCGCGATGTGACAAATTCTGAAACTGAATATTATTTTCTGAATTTTGGAATACGTGAATAGATGATTGTCGGCATACAAGCCGGTGCTGAATGGGATTGTGTTGTTTTACCAGTAAGCAACACTTTTTTTGCACACAATGGGGTAAATGACCAGATCACAATGAACCTGAAGGCTCAGAAGTTTCGGGAGGGGGCCTACGGTAAAAGCTCGTAAGAGACAGATGGTAGCCCCTTCCCCCTTCACAGAGACTGACCGTGTCCTTTAATGTTCAGAGAATATGGCTTTCCCACATACAGTGCCAAGGCTTAACACCCCATTCGATGGACGGCTACATTTCCAAACCCATTGGTGTCCCCTACTGACTGTGGGCAGAGTGGGGAGTTTTGCAGAGATAAATCTCAATGTTGACCCAGCTGGCACTCTAATCTTGGAACTGCAGATTAAATCGGTGCACTAATGACTGAGCCACCCCGTCCACTCATTAGGGTAAAAGGAAAGTTCATCAGTAAGGCTTAGAAAATCTATTGATCTCTATGTTGCGATCTTGTGCAACCACGGCAATTCCCGGTTCCGCCTGACAGCACTACCTAGTTAAAGAAAAGCCATGACTATCTAGAGCCGGGGGCAAGGAATACGCCCTATAGGCGCACCTCAACCCCGGCCTCACATGGCAGCAGTCCTATAGAAGGAAAGCTAACCACCGGAAGAAACCTAACTTTAATCTATTCCCCGGTTTGCAAATGTGCAAGGATATAAAGATCCAAGCTCGATCGGCACCCGGGGTGGAGACTCTTAGTAGGACCCAGACTTTTTGGACGGCTCGTGCCTACTAGGCAGGAGGAACGTTTCGACCGAGCCGTCGAACTGACCACCCAAGGTCCCTGAAAGTGAGGTCTCCGACGCCGTCACCACCCGACCGGCAATCAAGCCGGCCAGCAGCGTCTTCAACCTCGGTTGGCCTTGGCCATGTCCAACCGGCGCCCAACCCGGTCAGCACAGCCTTCAGCCGGGTTGCTGGGCCCTAGGCCCCCCCCACCACGACAAGGTGGTCCCCTATCGGGGGGGGGTTAGAAAATCTATTAAAGAAATAACTTTCAAGCAGATGATTGCAAAGAAAGGTGTGATGGGAATCTTTTAATAAGCCGTAGAGAAGATCTACGAGGAAGGCCAGCCCTCAAAAGAAAGACAACACAGACATCCATGTCTTACCTTGGGGCCAAAACTAGGTCACTTTGATCCGTATCCAAGCTCCCTAACCATAGTACCACCCAGAAAAACTCCTTGTATACTTGAACTAGAGAGGGGCGGAATGTGTTAATCTTGGAGGGAGCCATTTAGGGATATACAAAGGATTTTGTACCTAAAGTGTCAACAAATCTCAAACAACACTCAATGATTTCGCAGAGAACTTTCACTGTTAATCACTTGTCTGTTATGGAATGCCACAGAACCTGTCAATTCATATGCCAAAGTAGAAGATCTGAGACGACACATACATCCATGCCTTACCCAGGTCACTTAGATCAGTAGCCATATCCAAGAACGCTAACCACTCTGCCATTGGATGACTATGTGGCGGAAACACTTACAGGTATTACTTATATTATTAATTCTCATGTTTTCAAATCTAAGATTATATTACAATATAACAATAATAGTGTGTTGTTGAAAATTTTAACAAAAATCGTTAATAATCTGTTCTTTAGTCGGAATTCTAAAACGTATACTTATTTCACTCAAATGGTATAATAAATCTTTGATAACGATTAAAATTTGCTTATTAAGATTCAATTTATTTGTGAAAAAATATTGCGATTAACACTGCAGCTATTGTAAATTATTAAAACAGAGCTTGGCTACTGATCTAAGGGACCTGGATTCAAGCCCTGAATGCTTGTGTTGTTTTTCTGGTGAGGTCCTGTCACCCTCACAGTAACTTATATTATGGAATATACACAGACCACAGAATATGACCACCTACCTAATAATGGGAATGGGGCTGGTCACATTTTTCTGATACGACTATGTAAACTGACAAAGTCCTGTCAGACCTCTGTGACAAGCAGCTGTTTGAGAATGTATTTTTTTAAAGGAAACTCTTGAAATATTAATATTGATGAAAACTAAACTTAGATTTTGTTCAGCACTTTATTTTTCGTTACAGTTATAGATAAAAAAAAATCATTAAAAAACTGACAAATCTTCGATTTCTGTTTTCCATTTATATGAGGTAACATGTAATGTTCAGTTGACAATTGATATTTAAACATTTATGAAAACTTAAACGCTACATAGCAGAATTCCAATTCATAAACATATTCCAGAAAAGTGAAGATAGCAAACAGTTAGCTAAAATAACATGATTCTAGAATAATATAAAAGTTTCTTCAAATATTCTTAACGATGAATGAAAAGTGGTGTTTTTTAAATTATGGACAACATTCATTTGCAGTGTTTCCTGTCAATGCATCACTATTATTATTTCTTTCAACTATTTTGAGAAATCAAGACTTCATTTGTTTGTTTTTTTGTTCCTTTTCTGGTTAAAATTAATTAAATTTTTAGTTATTCTCTGGTGTCACTTTTTCTGTAAAAATCCTACTCTCAAAGTTGTTCATGCACTTGTCCAAATACTTTGTCAAGAAATTGATAAAAATTATAAACTGAAAACACGTTTTTCAATACATTTATATGGTACAGCTGTGTTATAAAATTAAGGAGATCGTCAGTCAATCATTTCTTTATTTTTCTAAAAATATTGCATTTAAAATTTACAAAAATTTTTTTGACATCTTTGCTAAACTGAAAGCCGACATCGGAAATCTCAATCAGAAAAGTCGTTTTTTATCATCAGCGACAGGTAAATTTCAATAGGCAATCAACTACAATTTACGTATTTCATGGAGAGTCATTTATTTCCCACATAGGATGCTTCTGTTTCATCGGACACTAAGAATTAAGTCTGCTCTGTTTTGATAATTTTTTGTTGATACAATATGTCATTTAAGCAGACGTTTCCCTGAAGAAAGAATGCAAATTTAGTTTTTCAAATATTTCACTTTCATGTGGCTTCTCTTTCTTCTGTGTAATGTACAGATTGTTATGGTGAACACTTATGAAAATTCCTTGTCAACTATTTCAGAGATAACTATCTTTTATCTCTTGGCAGAAACTGCCCCCCTGAGAAATTTTAATGGAAATCATTTACCTAGTTCATAGAAACATGGCGTCTCTTTTCCTGCAGTAAAAATGGCAATTAACATTCTGTGGTCTTTGATTATATACGAGGCTGCTTCGTTTGTCTTTCCCTTAGAGATATTCAAACCCAAGTACTGTCTTAAATCTTTCCATATTTCGCAGCTATGCAACTTATTTCTGTGCAGAAAAAAATGCCTACAGAAGGAAAATTTTCTGTGTGCAAGAAAATTATTTTGGAGAACTGATTTTTGTCAAATTTTATTGTTAATATTTCTCATAGTTGTGACTTTTGTTTCGAGGTGTCGGAAAATAGATATTTAAACGACCCTTCTGTGAAAATTTCTTTTCGCATATTTCACCGATATGTGGCTGGCTTCTCTTTCTATGTGACTGAAAGTAGAAAGAGAGATACAGCTGTATATATATACTGTGTATTTTACATATATCAGATCACTTAATAGATATATGGGCTCTATTACAAGTGTATTACATAATGTAAACTGAGAAGAAATATGTGTAGATGTTTTTTGTGCATGTTTTGAAATGCATGACATTTTTTCACATTCAACTGAAAATAATACATTGAGTTTCTTCTGGAATGTTTTTCTTTAAAATTTCAGACACATGGTTTCGCATTATAATTCTTAACCATTTTTCTGGTAAATTTCATGATAAATAGCTTACAGAAATCTACCTTGTGGGTGTTAGTTATTGGATAACAAAATGAATTTTATACCAGAAATTTTTGCTACACATTTCAGAGATATTAAGCTCTACGTTTACTCCAAACTAAAATTACTTGATTTTTAGTGGAAATTACTCCTGCAATATATCACACCTATGTAGCTTTTATTTCATGTTTGTCAAAAAATGATTCAAGAAGTCGCTGAGTAAAATTTTTTGTAAATATTTCCCAGAAAATTCATTTGTCTTCCATGACACAAAATTTCAATAAAGTACTTTGTTTCACTACAAACTTTTGCTACATATTTCACAACTGGAATAGCTTTACCTTTATGTTCCTCAAAAGATAACTCTGAAAAATTATATTTCTGCAAATATTTAGTTGGATATTATACAGATATGTGGATTTAGTTTCATGCATAACGAATAACACTATAGTTATGACTTTTGTGCATACTTCATGTTACATATTTCACACTCGAGTGTCATCTCACAATCCATAACAGAAAAATGAATCCTAATACAGGCTTTGTAGGAATATTTCTTTATATATCTATATTTCATCGCCATGTGCCATTTCCTTTCAGCCTGGTTGAAAACGATATTAAAGATTCCTCTTTTGGTTTTTAGCTTCGCTGCAAATTTCACACATACCAATCTACTTTTCGTATTAGATATTTTAGCTCCAATTTCATTTTTAAATTTTATGTGAAGGTCATAGATATACCATTGATCTTTCATATCAGATAATGGATTTTTGTACAGCTTTGATTGCATTTATATTTTTGAGTGGTTTTTCCTTTACATGAAAACTTTTCTGATGGTTCATTTTAAAATTTCTTTTTGCATATTTCACACATATATGTGGTTTTTCCCTTCTGTACGTCAGAATATGATATTTAATTGTATATTCCACTGCAAATTTTTGTCATTACATGTTTGAAACACATACAGTTCTTGCCCTCTCTGTATGAGACAATGATTCCCTAGGATAGATGCATTTATTCATTTTCCTCAGTGTGTGTCAGAAAATGATTCCTATAGTATAGATATTAGTGCTAATTTCATAGTAAATATTTCATATACATCCAGTTTTTTCCATATGTGGAAAAAATTAATTCTAAGGTTAGATTCTAAGGTAAGGAATATTGATAAATTTTGTATTACATATTTCACATACGTTCAGTTTTTCAACTGTCTGTTAGAAAATGATTCTTAACTGCAGACTTTAATGAAGATTTCCTGTTGTATATTTCATATGCATGCAGCTTTTTCTCTGTGTCAGGTAATAGTTCTGAAATGCAGATTTGCATGCAAATTTTTTGTTGCATATTTCACATTTATGTGTTGTGTGACAGAATATGATTCCTAAGGTTAGACACAGACACAAATTTTTTATTACATACATCACATACATTTGGCCCTTCCACTGTGTGTAAGAAAATGATCCCAAAGTGCAGCTTTGCATGCAAATTTCTTGTTACATATTTCACGTACATGTGGCATTTCCTTTGTGTGTGTAAGGAAATGGTGCCTAAGTTTCAATTTCAATCAAAATTTCTTATTACATACTTCGCATTATGTATTTTTTCCCATCTGTGTATAAAAAAATTCCTTCTGAGATTAAACATACTTACAAATTCATTATTACACATATCACATACATACGAGTTTTCCACTGTGTTTGTGTTACAAAATGCTTCTGAAGTTGATAATTGCATGCAAATTTCTTATTACATATATCACACACATATGGGTTTTCCCCTCTGTGCTAGAAAATGTTTCTGAAGTTGATTTTTGCAGGTAAATTTCTTATTACATATATGACATACATATGGCTTTCACTCAGTATGTGTAAGTAAATGTTCTTGCAGGGTAGCTCTCCGTGCAAATTTCTTATTACACATTTCACACATATGCGGGATTTCCCCTGTGTCGGTCAGATAATGATCCTTTAGATTTGTGTAAATTTCTTATTACATATTTCACATAAATGCAGTTTTTTCCCTGTGTGTGTCAGAAAATACTCCCTAAGAGAAAACATCTGTACAAATTTTTTTATTACATATTTCACATACATGATGTTTTTCTCCTGTGTTTGTCAGAACATGCTTTCTAAGGGTAGATTTCAGTGCAAATTTCTTATTACATATTTCACATACATATCGTTTTTCTTTTGTGTATAAGAAAATGATTCTGAAGTTGAATTTGCATTAAAATTTTTTATTACATATATCATATTCATATCGGTTTTCTGTTGTGTATTCGAAAATGGTTAAGTTCATATTTGCATGCAAATTTCTTATTACATATATCACATATCTGTGGCTTTTACTCAGTGTAAGTAAATGGTCTTGCAGAATAGCTCTCTGTGCAAATTTCTTATTACATATTTCACATACAGGGTGACTCAACACTTATCGTTCAAATTTCGTGGGGAGGTAGGGAATATGTCAGGAAACCGATTTCACATAGGAGAGTATGTCCGCAAACGTCATCTACATGAACAAAATGGACAAGTAAAGTAAACACGAGGAAACAGTACAGTTAGGTGGTAACGAATGTGACTTTTATTCCAACAAGGTAAAGTACAGTTTCACAGTAGGTGCTCCAAATTGCGACCATTTACACGGACACAGGATTCACAGCACCGTTACATTGACCGCTGAACATTTTTAAAAACGCCTGGCATATCACGGAAAATGCCTGCGGCGCCCACTATTCGTACAACAAGGTCCATTTCACAGTCAACAGGGGTCTCGAACACATGGTCTTTCACGGCCCCCCACAAAAAGAAATCCATGGGCGATAAATCAGGTGACCTGGTGATCGGTCCACCTCTACCGATCCATCTCCGAATGTTCGGTTCAGGTAATCACGCGCAACAACTGTGCTATGGGCTGGAGCCCCATCATGTTGATACCACATATCTCGGCGGATATGCGCAGGAACAGTGCCCAGAAAAGTCGGTAACACTGTCTCCAGATATATTAGGTATTTCCGGCCGTCCAATCGGGGCAGTAACAAGTAAGGTCCCAACAAACAGTCACCAATGATTCCAGCCCACACATTTATGGCAAAACGATGTTGCGCAGCATGACTTCTCGTACCATGTGGGTTGTCGAAAGCCCACACGTGAATTGTGTGTATTGAACACACCTTCATGACTGAATGAAGCTTCATCTGTAAAAGGACAGAAGCTGGAAAACTGGGGCCCACGGCACCTTTCTGCATGAACCATTGTGAAAATTCCACATGCTTCGGATAATCGTCAGGATGGAGTAACTGCCCCATTTGCAGATGGTAAGGATGCACATGTTCCTCATGCAGTATCTGCCACACTGCTGACTGAGAGACCCCAAGCTGCTGAGCAATAGCTTGTGTGCTGGTATTCGGATTATTTTCGATGGACTGTAGGACTTGTTCTGCGACGTTGACAGTCTGCGTCAGTCGTCTTCTCCCCGTATCCTACATATTGTTGCACAGTGAACCACATTCGCGAGATTGCGATGCACACATGCAAACATTTGATGCTGCGGTATTCTTCTGTTGGGGTATCGGTCTTCGTAAACTTGCCTAGCTCGGCTGCCGCTTTCGCCAGTTGCCCCATATGCGAGATGCATATCTGCTAGCTCTTGATGCGTAAAATGATTCATCTTATCACTAGTAAGTCAGCTCGTACACTGATGACAGCGGGAGTGGTCGGGCGAGCTGTACACTGGTTGGGTACACACAGCGCCCTCTACATACGCATGCGTACATACTTTCCTACGTGAAATCGGTTTCCTGACGTATTCCCTCCTCCCCATGAAATTTCAACGATAAGTTTTGAATCACCCTGTATATGCGGTTTTTCCCATGTGTTAGAAAATGCTGCCTAAGATTAGACATCCATGCAAATTTTTTATTACATATTTCACATATGCCGTCCCGTGGCCGAGTGGTTAGCACGCTTGACTACTGATCTAAGGGACCTGGGTTCGAACCCCGGGTAAGGCATGGATGTGTGTATTGTTTTTCTGCTGAGGTCCTGCCATCTTCACAGACCTTCTACTATGGCATATAAACTGACAGGCTCCTGTCAGACCTCTGTGGCAAACAGCTGCTTGAGGGGGTATTTATTTTTTTATATTTCACATATATGCGGTTTTTCCCATGTGTGTCAGAAAATGCTGCCTAACATTAAACATCCGTGGAAATTTTTTATTACATATTTCACACACGTGGTTTTTCCCCAGTGTGTGTAAGAACATGATTTCTAAGGGTAGATTTCTGTGAAAATTTCTTATTACCTATTACACGTGGTTTTTCTCCTGTGTGGGTCGGATAATGAACATTAATATTAGATTTGTGTGCAAATTTCTTATTACATGTTTCACATACATGTGGTTTTTCCCCTGTGTATATCAGAAAACGCTCCCTAAGAGAAGACATCTGTGCAAATTTTTTATTACATATTTTATTTCACATACATGCTGTTTTTCCCCCTGTGTGTGTCAGAAAATGCCTCTTAAGATCAGACATCCGTAGAAATTTTTTACTACATATTTGACATACATGCGGTTTTTCCCCTGTGTGTGTCAGAACATGTATTCTAAGGGTAGATTTCTGTGGAAATTTCTTATTACATATTTCACATATATGTGGTTTTTCCCCTGTGTGGGTCAGATAATGAACCTTGAGATTAGATTTCTGTGAAAATTTCTTATTACATATTTCACAAACATGCTCTTTTTCCCCTGTGTGTGTCAGAACATGCCTCCTAAGATTAGACATCTTTGCAAATTTTTTATTACATATTTCACATACATGCTCTTTTTCCCCTGTGTGTGTCAGAACATGTATTCTAAGGATAGATTTCTGTGCAAATTTCTTATTACATGTTTCACATACATGTGGTTTTTCTCCTGTGTGTGTCAGAAAATGTTTCCTAAGAGTAGACATCTGCACAAATTTCTTATTACATACTTCACACACATGCAGTTTTTCTCCTGTGTGTGTCAGAACATGTTTCCTAAGTTGAGACATCTGTCCGAATTACTTATTACATACTTCTTATACATGTGGGTTTTCCCCTGTGTGTTAGAAAATGCTCCCTATGATCAGACATCTTTTCAAATTTCTTATTACGCTGCTTGAGGGGGGTATTTATTTTATATTTTTTATATTTCACATACATGTGGTTTTTCCCTGTTTCAGAACATGCTTCCTAAGGGAAGATTTCAGTGCAAATTTCTTATTACATATTTCACATACATGTAATTTTTTTCTGTGTGTTTAAGAAAATAACACCTAAAATTTCATTTCCCTGATGATTCTTGTTTACTAATTTTTAAAATGTGCTCATTCTTTCCTGGAAGATTAAGAAAGTGGTCCTTAAATCTGCATATGAAATTTCTTGTTATATATATCAGGGATATGTGGCTTCACTTCTGTGTCTGTTCGATAATGAATTTTAATGATCCTTTACTTGAAAATCTATTTTTACACATTAAAATGTGGTTTTCCATTTTTGCATATCACATTATGAACCTTAATACACCATTTATCATCCAATTACTAGTTACATGTTTCACACTCATGTAGCTTCTCTCTAAGTAATAATATTTAGGTGAGGTTTTTGTGTTAATTCTTTCTTACATGTTTAACAGAAATATATCTTCTTTCCTCTGTGTGAAAAATAATAGACCATAAATGAGCTTTGTTTGCTAATTTATTATTATACATACCACACAGTTTTTTTTTTGTGAAATTAAAAATGTATTCAAGATTCTGCTTTGTTTTAAATGAATTTTTGCATTTTTCACATATATGTGGACTGTATTTTTTAAGCAAAAAATAAAAATGTCACAGGCTTTCTTTCAAAACTTTTGTTTTGTACTTCACTGATATATGTCCTCTCCTTGTCATGGGGAAAATAAAAGATTTTAAGAAAAGCTTTCTATAGCCAATTTTTTTTCTACTTTTCCTGTGCATGAAAATTATTATTGAAGACTGAAGATTTGGTTGTCTTATGTATTGTGTTTGTAAAATAGAAGCTTGCTTTTGAAACTTTCTTTGGATATTTCACCAATATATGACTTTCCTTTGTATTAGAATACAGGCGCTGTTCAATCAATATTCTCCATTACATAATATGACATCTGTAAAATTTCTGCATGTTACCTCAGAAGTTCTCTTTATTACTTTGTTTCTGGAAAAACTTCCTACACACAAGAGTTTGTTCTGCTCACACTAATAGTTCCAACTCTGATTTCACTTTTTGTACTTTTCACAAATATAAAGCATTTCTTTGCCCTCTTGTCAGTTCTTTATGACAAATAAGAAAAATTATATTTTTGTTCCAGCTAGAACAATTTATGATTCTAAATTATTCAGTGTTGTATTCACGATATTTTATGCACATGAAGCACCTTTTAATGTTGTAAACATGATGCATATTTTGTCAATTTGACAAAATATGTTCCACTTTAATGAATCATATAAATATTTTCTGTACGGATATATATATTATACACTTAGAATTTATTCTTTTGAATGCACAGAATTTCGAACAGTAGATTAGTGTCAACTGAAAGTTTAAAAGAATTTTTTTCAACTTCTCTAATTTTCTGCTTTCTATCAGTGTTAATTCACTTTGTATCTTTACTGCAAGGTTTTTTTACCTTTTTTTAAAAGTTTCAGGTACTTGGCTATATATACCTAGAAATGAAATAAGAAATCAGACACAAGAATAAGCAAAATATATACAATGAACAAAATTAAAACAAAGAGGATGAAAACTGTTTAGTAATCCAATTAACTGGTGGCAGATTGCAAGCCAGGGTGGCAATCTGCCATTTGCAGTCTCTAGTTGCAACTGTACAAACATTTAGATTCTCCCCCTCCCCCCTCTTACCCTGCTGTGGTGAGAAAGCAGAGAGTGATGGACTTCGAAAGTCCGTTGCTATCTTCTTTCTCTGATGGAATGTGACACCATCACACTATCTACAGTGAGAGGTGGTCAATGAATGTTACCTAATAGCCATCAAGAAAACTGTATCCTTAAAATGTCACTACAAAAAAAGTTCCTGAAAAGTCACTAGAAAAAAAAATATTCTTAAAGAGAACACTATAAATAAAATATTATATTCGAAAATAGCCACTAGAAAAAACTACATTATTAAAAGCCAGGCGAAAAACAAGCCTGTATCTTTAAAGAGCCACTGGCATAAAATTTACATTCCTAAGAAGGTTCTAGATAGAAATCTATATTCTATAGCCAATAGAAAAAGAAAAATATCCTTAAGTCGAAGAACGAATATCACCTCTGGCACATATGAAAATCTCGTTTTCAAAGAGAATGAAGTTTTCTCCTTCCCTGTTTCATTCCATTAAAAGTTTTAATTTGAGCAAGCAGATGATGGGAATAAATGCAAGTAATATTTCATTAGTAATTATACAACATAGAAGTATTCGTCTTTTAATTCTTAAATTGAAGTAGTTGCATTTCCCACACCTATGTCTGAAAAGTGGCTATATTATTGCTGTCAGTGGAAATATCCCTCAAACGCTACCACAATTTTTTAAAAATTCTGTTCTATACGTATTATTTGTAAAACTCGTTACAGTTGTTATTTTCACATTTAGTGAGCTGTAAAGATATTATACTGAAATTACTAAATATTCGAAAAATGCAAATTATAATATTTCATCAGTACCAATCACAGTAAAAAGTTATCTAATTATCAGTTTCATCCTTCCCAAAGGAAACTTAATGACGTTCACATTCCACCATCAAAAGTCCATAATACTATAATCAATGCATTGTTGCAATATTCAGGATTCTAAAGGGTAGCTAGGCAAAAAACTGGAAGGTCAACTGTGTACCAATTTCTTGATGATGCACAGAACTGTCAGGTCTAGCACCTAATATCCAACCTCACCTTCTCATGGTGCAGGCTGTTAGTACCTTTCAAAAGTGATATTCTTTTTTGGAAGGGAACAGAATGGGAAGGTTGCCAACTCAGTGAGAGCTACTGATCTGGTCATCTGTACCGACTTCTTTTTTTCAACCCTACTGAGGAGTGGTTAACTTCACAGAGTCCTGGTGCTGATCATTTGCACCCACTAGACTGGACTGGTTTATGGATTTGAGGTTGATTATGGATCCTGGACTTGCTGCATTGCTGAAGGAAAATCATTGAAGTGAAGGAAATGCATGCAATTGGTGAAGGATCCTGGACTTGCTCCATTGAAGGAAAATCTGCTGCTATGTTTTCTGTTTGTTTGCAGGTTGTCAGCACGAAGTGAACAGAGGCATGGGATACCTTATATCAGATGGTGGATGATCCTGCTCAGAGGCCACTGCAGGTACCTGAACCCTCACTTAGCTAGTTGGGAATCATCAATCCTAAACTGAAGTAACATGTCTCATACAGGCCACATGGCTCTTGAGAAGGACCACTTGAAAATGTGGTGCCTGAAATATCTGCAGGCATCAGTGACTTCAGCCTTTATTGGAGGAGGAACAGGTCTTTTTCCCATGTCTGTGATCAGGGGGATGTTTGATATTGTTGGCCCTACCTCTCTCAAAAAACCTAGTTTGTGTAAAAATCCTAATTATTTTCGCTCTGGAAGTTTAAGGAATGTGAGGATGTTATTTTCTTGATGTCCTCTTGCAGGAATTCCAGCATTATAACCTAGATATTCTAGGCTTGCAAGAGAGCAGATGGACAAGTAAAGTTGAGATACTCAAAAATAACTTTAAATTTCTCTTTTCAGGCAGGGAGGATGGAAAGAATTTCCCAGGTGTAAGTTTGCTTCTCAGCAGACACGCCAGTGATGCTCATCTAGGATATGACTGCATCAACGAAAGATTTCTTACAGAAAAATTTGAAACAAAAATTAAAGACCTGAGTGCCATCTGTTGTTATGCCCCCAGAGAGGACTCTGATGAGAATGAGAAGGATATGATTTACAGCTCGTTTCAAGGTATTTTGAGTTCTGTGAAGAAAGGAGGTATTTCTCTTGTGCTTGGTCATTTCAATGCTAGACTTGCTACTGATTCTAATCTTTGGGCAGCAGTTTTAGGTCCCTTTGGCATTGGTAGTTCCACCTTTCAAAAAGAGATACTCTCTTGTGGAAGTGAACGGAATGGGAGGGCTCTCAGATTAGTGTGGCTTACTGATCAGGACAACTATGGCTACATTTCTTGTCCTACCCTGCTGAGGAGTGGTAAACCACACAGGGTTATGCTGCTGACCATATAAAACTACTGCACTAGACTGATATAAGACTCTGAGCTTGATTGTGGATCCTGAATTTGCTGTAATGCTGGGCTTCTGTGGAGGGAAAATCTACTGTTGTGTTTTTTCTTTGTTTTTGGGTTGAGAGCCCCAAATGAGTAGATTCACAGGATATGTTTTATCACTGGTGGATAATCCTGAGCAAAACTCATCACAGGCACCTGAAATCTTGTTTCTACTGGCATCATCAAATTCTGCATTGGAAGAAGTCTTCCAGTGTAGATGACTTCAGCCTCTAGTGGTGGGGGAACAAGTCTTTGCCCCATGTCTGCGATTAGGGGGCTGTTTGATATTGTCGGCATTCCCTCTCTCAATAAACATAGTTTCTTTAAACATCCCACTGACCATTTTCTGTCCATAGGTAGTTGGAATGTGAGGACTCTGCACAGAGCTTATTCTCTTGATTTCCTCAGACAAGAATTACTGTTATAATTTAGATACTCTGGGATTACAAAAGTTCAGATGGTCAGAATAAGGACGGATTCTTAAAAATAATCTTAAATTTCTCTTTTCAGGGAGGGGAGGTAATAAGCATCATGAAGGCGTGGGTCTGCTTCTCAGCAGGGGGTTGATGCTCTTCTAGGATATAAATGCATTAATGAAAAGTTCCTTAAGGCAAAATTTCAGACAAGCATTAAAGACTTGAATGTTATTTTCTGTTATGCCCCCACTGAAGATGCTGATGAGGATGAGAAGGATAGGTTTTAAGGACAACTTCAGGATATTTTGAATTCTATCAAGAAAGGAGTATTACCCTTGTTTTTGGTGACTTCAATGCCAAAGTTGGTACTGACTCTGACATTTCGGGAGAGGTGATAAGCCCTTTTGGTATTGATAGTTGCAATGGAAACGGGCAACTTCTCCTACAGGAAAGTAAACTTAACTGTTTAATAATATTTTTAAAAAACACCACGACATACATAAGTACACATGGGTTTCACCAGATGGCCTGCACAAGAATATGATCGATCATATATTAATTAACAGCAAATGGGTTAGTTCTGTTAGGAATACCAGGTCATATAGGGGAGCTGAAATTGAATCTGATCATTACCTTGTTAAAAGTGTTTTGCAACTTAAACTTAAAAAGTGTTGTTCTAGGGTTAAAAAATTTACTTTTAATACTGAAGCTCTGAAAGACCCAGTTATAGCCAAAGCTTACCATGATAGGTTACTTAGTCATTATGACAGTCATGGTATGCTTACTACTGAAGTTGAGGAAGAATGGGATCATTTTAAACAGTCTTTTTTGGACACTAACAGTACACTTTTAGGAAAAAAGGGGCAAAGGAGGCAGAATTATCTGAGTGATAAGGCACTTGAGCTCATTTCAGAAAGAAGGAACTGCAAGATGTTTAATTAATGTGTAAAGGATCAGTTAGCTGCTGATAAGAATCTTTGGCTTGATGACTTGGCTGACATAGCCAAGGAAACAATTAGACAGCACAACAGCAGAGAGCTGTACCAGATAGTTAATGTTTTGTGTGGTAGAAAACAGACAAGTGTACAGGGATTGAAGGATAAACAAGGTAAGGTTATAGAAGGTGAGGATTCTGTCATCGCTAGGTGGGCTGAGCATTTCAGTGATGTTCTAAACAATGAGGTTAAATCTACTCCCATTGTTTGCAGTGATGACAGATGCATTGGTGGCTTTAATGTTGGCCCTATAACACAACCTGAAGTTATTTTGGCTATTTCTAAACTTAAGCTTCATAAATCCCCAGTGGTAGATGAAATTACTACAGAAATGCATAGAGCTCAGAATGTTTCGCTTACCAGATGAGTGACTGAAATTTTGAATATCTTTTATGATAAAGGCATGGTTCCTAAGGATTTTACCAGAGCAACTATTATCCCTATTTTCAAAAAAGGTGATTACAATTCTTGTGATAACTCTAGGGCCATTAGCTTACTCTCTGTTTCAGTGAAAGTTCTTTGCACAATTGTGCTTAATAGAATTAAGAATTTGGTTGACAGGCAATTGCATAATGAGCAATGTGGATTCAGAAGTGGTAGGGGATGTGTAGATCAAATATTTTAACTCAGGCAGATTCTTGAGAAATGTTTAGAGTTTCAGAAATTTTTGATTGCTAACTTTGTTGATTTCAAAAAGGCTTTTGACTCTGTTGATCAGGGCCGTGCCGTGCTATGATACAGAGAGGCGGCCGCATCAGGCGGCACCGTAAGGGGGCGGCATAAGCAGCGAAATCAAAATACCAATTTGAACCATTCAGTAAAAAAAAATCTTTACGCAACGCTTTTCTATATTGCTCTATTATTCTGATATTAATGTATACGATTTATGATTTATCGTATGCCTCTGCCTAAGCGCTTTCGGTACCCTTTGATCTCGGTTTCTAGTGCAGGTGCATCGTTGGCGATCGCTCGCCGAAAGACTTTTGATCTGACAGCGCGAAGCTATTATTTTTTGTAATATACCGCGCGGCCGCTCCTAAAAGCTGAGGCGGCAATTATCACAAAAGACAATTGCACGTGTTACGTGTTGATAGTTCTGCTTTGAGCTTACAATTATTGACAATATTTGATTTTAATGTTATTTTGTCATGAGAAGTGGCAAGTGGCTGTGCTGTATTTAAATCAGTAAATCAGATATATGATATATCTGTATCAGTATAATATTTGTGCATTTATACTAATTCAGTTTTTTTGTTTAAAAAGTAGATCAGGTAAGAGAACTTATATACATATCTTATCTATATTATATTCATATGCGTTGAAGTGGAGACAACACAAGAAAAAGTTAAAGAAAGGCATATGTCAAAACGGCTGCTAGCCGTCAATTTGACAGATATTCGTTATCTATTTATTATGTTCTGTTACCTACAAATCTTACTAGCTTTGCAACTCTTTTCTATCGTTATTTTATCTACCCTATTTTAATAGCATAAGCATCATTATATTTAATCATTTTCAATGACCCCCCCTCCCGTTGCATCTTTGCGAAGGACTGTGAATTTTTAATATTTTTATTACAGTATGGAACAGAAAAGAAAAAATTGTCTGGAAGTCAATATAAAAAGAAACGCTTAAAGAAAGAGGAACAAGGAAGAAAGCTATGTTATGAAGGAATTCTTAGTACAAAAGTCCTGTTTAATTGAGCCGTCCACATCCACAGCGACTGCTTTGGATTTGGCAAATAAAAACTCAGTGCCGCCCCAATCACTTCCAGAAGAAGTTGTTAAAGAGAGCAAAAAAATAACACCATCAGAAGTTCATCAAGAGCCGGGTAGCAGTAGCAGCCAGTAGATATTAAACGAAATTCCTTCTGATCCTGCATTATGGAATGCTTTCTGCATGTCATCTGAAACTCGTCAAATACTGGTTGAGAGGGGTCCACATCAAATTAAAGAATTCGAGTTTCCTATTAATAAAGGAAGGCGTAGATTTTCGCCTGCGCATTATTTGAAAGTGTTGAGCAAGAGTGAAGTCGTTGAGAGAAGTTGGTTGATTTACTCTGTTACAAATGATGCCGTTTTTTGCTTTTGTTGTATATTATTTGATAATTCGTCTATTAATGACTGGTCCAAAAAAGGTTATTCTGACCGGGGAAATCTTATAAGAGCCCTCACAATGCACGAAAAGTCTGTAAATCACAGAAATGCTTTTAGAGCATGGAAAGAATTGGACATTTGATTAAAGCAGAAAAAAACTATTGACGCTGAATATCAACGAATTATGGATATGGAAATTCAGCATTGGAGAGGAGTTCTAAAAAGAATTGTCAATAATTAGACTCTTGGCCTCACGCTTAGCTTTTCGTGGAACAACTGAACATTTGTTTCAGCCTAATAACGGAAATTTCCTAAAGTTGGTAGAATTGCTTTCTGAGTTTGATCCAGTTATGGAAGAACATATCAGGAGAGTTCAACGCGAGTCTGATAAATGGTCTGTGACTTATCTAAGCAATAATATACAAGATGAATTGATAAATTTGATGGGAAATGTAATTTTACGCAAAATTGTCGAAATAACAAAAATTGCTAAACATTTTTCGATAATCGCCGATTGTACCCAGACGTAAGTCATATTGAACAGCTCTCATTAACAATAAGAGTTGTCGCTTTAAACTCCATACAAAATAAATATGAAATTGAAGAATTCTTTGTTTTTTTTAAGTTAGTGATTCAACCGGAGAGAGTTTGACAGAACTTATTCATTTGGAAAAGTTAGGTTTTGAGTTAAAGTGGCTTAGAGGACAAGGCTATAACAACGGAGCTAATATGAAACGAGTAAGAAAGGGTGTACAAAATAGAATACTTGAAAAATATCCAAGGGCGTTTTATGTGCCCTGCGCATGTCATTCTTTAAACCTAGTTGTGAATGATGCAGCGTCTTCTTCTACTGAAACAACTTTTTTTTCTATTGTACAAGAACTTTACACTTTTTTTTTCTGGTTCTACAAAGCGTTGGGAAGTGTTAAAAAAATATGTTTCACAATTAACTCTAAAACCATTGAGTGCTACTAGGTGGTCAAGCACAGTGGATGCGTTAAAACCTTTACGATTTAGACTTTGCGAAATCTATGATGCATTATTCCAAATAATAGAAGACATCAACAGAGATGCAGAAACTGAAGAAAAAAAAATATTAAAAATTACAAGTTTATATGCGGTATAATTCTTTGGTATGATATTTTATTTGAAATAAATTCAGTCTCGAAGCTATTGCGATCTGTAATTAAAAATTTGTCAGATTGTGTAAGGATGTTATCAGAAACCATACAAAAAGTGAAAGTTATAGACAATCTGGATATGATCAGATGAAAATTGCTGCTAATGAGATTGCAGAGAATCTTGAATGCAGTGCAGAATTTCCTGCCGAAACTGAAGTTAGAGCCAGAAGGAAAAAGCGTCAATTTGACTATGAAGAAGCTGTCAATCAACCCTTAACAGAGGAGAATAAATTTAAAATAAACTTTTTCAATTCTTGACATTACTCTTAATTCTCTGAATGAACGATTCACGCTTCTGGAAACCCATAGCAAAAAATTTCAGTTTTTATATGACATTTTAAAACTCAAGGATATAGATGACAAAACCCTAGAAAATTATTGTACCAGTCAATACTTTCGGTCGAAAATGAATCAGATATAAATCCAAATGATCTTCAAGAAGAATTACGTGATGTATCCCGAATGCTACCATATTCTATGAAACCTTTGGATGTTTTAAATTATTTGTGCCAAAATAACTTAATTACTTTGTATCCGAATACTGTTGTAGCTCTGAGAATTTTATTAACACTCCCTGTCTCTGTAGCTAGTGGGGAAAGAAGTTATTCCAAATTAAAATTAATAAAACACTACTTAAGAAGTTCAATAAGCCAAACAAAACTTAGAAATCTGTCATTAATTTCTATTGAATCTACATTGGCTGCCACTCTAGACTACACATCCCTAATTAACGAATTTGCTAAAGTTAAAGTTAGATGGTTAAAATTGTAGTAGATTGTTGTAGTTGATAGTTTATATCATTATTTTAAAGTAGTTTATATTTTCAAATTAAAAATAGTATTCGTACATTTTTTGCAGTTTTTTTTTTAAATCACAATCAAAGGTTATTTTAAAGAAAAAACATTTAAGGGGCGGCATTTCGAAGACTTGCATCATAATGAGAAAATTTACCGCACGGCCCTGCTGTTGATCATCATAATTTTTAGTTGATTGTGAGATCATAGGGTATAATAGACAAGTTTTTTAATATAATGAATCTCTCTATAATAGCACTGAGTCATGTATGAGAGTACCCCACCTCAGCAAAAATAAATTCGCAATAGCAATACCAATATGAAAACCATTATTGAGATCCTCAAAAACATAATTATCTTAACTTAAAATTTCAGTTTACGAAATGTATTAATTCACTGAAAGCACCCCACTCATTATAATTATAAATCAATAGCCACAAATAGTGAAACTCCTTTCACATATGCTGATCTTGGTGATTTCCCACAATCTCACACTCTCTCCCAACTTCTCTCCAACGGCAGATGTGCTGGTGGCCGTAATGCAGATCGCATTACGGCCACCAGCACATCTGCCGACCACTCCGATCTTCAGAGCTGAGCCACTGGCATGTCAATTTATGGCACCACACCCTTCCCCCATGTAGAACAACCAACTGACTCCTCTGCATCTGCTTAAGTTCCTCACTTCCCACCTGATGAAGTGTCAATAGGAAAGGCATGAAACACATGACTTGGATCAGAAACTTTTTTAAGCACACTATGCTATCAAAAGTCTAAATGGCTATTTCATTCACCAAGGCGTGTAGACCATTGGCAGCCATCATCCTTATTTTAATCTCCACTGAGACGTCACTTGCTGGCAAGAACGTCGAATTTCAAATTTCTCACCTAAAGCATCCCAGGAAGTTTCAGTTGCTACCCATCCTCTAAGGCATGGTACGTAAATATCTCCTTAATAATTACTGATGCTTGATAGCATATTTCCATGTGTTCAAGTGCTTAAAAACATTTAAGAGTGTCATAGAGAAATTAATTACTTTAATTTTAATTACTGCACTACATTTTTGTAGTGCAGTAATTGTAGTTACTCTACTACAATTTTTGTTAGAGTTGGTAAGGCTTGTAGCAATTGGTTTAGCACTACTTCTGGTGTTCGTCAAGAGTGCATTTTATTTCCTTTTCTCTTTATTTTGGTTATTGATTACGTTATGCGAAATTCACTTCAAGAGAAAGATTTTGGTCTTAAATGGGCTGGACATGCGGAAATTTCTGATTTAGATTATGCTGATGATTTAGCCCTTTTGGCAAATGATGTTGATGAGATGAACTCCTCTATTCTAGCTGTTGATGAAATTGGTAGTAGAATAGGTTTAGTTATAAACAGAGAGAAAACTAAAATGATGATCAGGCAGACTGTGATGTCGTTAATCTGAATGCTTGCAGCCTTGAGAAGGTGTCACAGTTTAATTATCTTGGGAGCTATGTAACAGATACTGGTGATGTGCAGAATGAGATTAACAGACAAATAGGGATTGCTGCCAGAAATTTTAAGAATCTATGGCGAGTGTGGAGATATAGGTATATAAACCTAAAGACTAAAATTATCCTATAATAGTTTGGTTCCTTTTAGAAGTACTTATGGTAGTGAAACTTGGATGCTTTGTAAACAAGATATCAGGAAACTAGATGCTTATGCAGTATCTTGGGCATTAGGTGGTTCAACTTTGTAACTAATAATGAGGTTAGGCAAAAGAGTCGGCAACCTCATTTAAGCAGCATATTGTGCAGAGACTCTGTTGGTTTGGCCATGTTGCATGTATGGATAATTATAGATTATCGAATAGGGTTATGAACAGTGTGCCTAAAGGCATCAGAAAGAGGGGGAGACCTAAGATGCGGTGGGCTGACAATGTCAAACACCTTTTTAGAATTGGTGTGCTGTGGCCAGATGTAGCTGACAGACTGGTTGGAGTACTAAATTACATGGTCTGGCTGGACCTTCGTAGCACATGGCTGCTGGAGGGTGATGATGATGATTATAAACACCGGGACATTAATAAATGTACATGGTATTCACCGGATGGGTTTCACAGGAATATGATAGATTATATTTTAATTAAATGCAAATAGGCTAGTTCAGTTAGGAATACCAGATTATACAGGGTAGCTGAAATTGTGTCTGATCATTATCTGGTCAAAAGTGTTTTGCAGCTGAAGATTAAGCAGTAAGAAATGCTGTGCTAAGGTTAAAAAAATTAGCTATAACACTGAATGCCTGAAAGATCCAGATATAGTCAAACATACCATGATAGGCTACTTAGTCAATATGACAATAGTGGTTTGGTTACTGCTGAAGTTCGGCAAGTGTGGGATCAGTTTAAAAAGGCTTTTCTTCAAACCAATAGTACCCTTTTGGGTAAAAGGGAACAGAAGAAACAAAATTATTTGACTGGTAAGGCTATGGAACTTACTACTGAAAGAAGGAAGTGCAAGATTAATACGAATCAACACCCTACTAATCCCAACAGGAGGCATTAATACAAGTTTAATAAATGTGTAAAAGATCAGTTAGCAGCTGGTAAGAAACTTCGGCTTGATAACTTGGCTGACAAAGCTAAGGAAGCAGTTAGACAGCACAACAGCAGGGGGTTGTACCAGATAATTAATGTTTTAAGTGGGAAGAAACAGACAGGTACACAGGGATTGGGGGATAAACATGGGAAGGTGTTTGAAGGTGAGGATTCTGTGATGACTAGGGGGCTGATCATTTCAGAGAGGCTGTAAATAATGTGATTATTTCTACTCCCATTGTTATAATGCATTACTGGCTCCTGTTGTCACATGTCCAACTGAAATTATGAATTTTTTTTTTTATGATTGAAGTGTTGTTCATAAGAATTTTACTAGACCTATTTTGTCCCCAGTATTTAAAAAGGATGATTGCATGTCTTGTTATAATTATAGTGGAATTAGTTTACTCTCTCTTCCAGAAAAAGTTCTTTGCATGATTATACTTAATAGAGTTGGAATTTTAGTTCATGGACAACTGCATGATGAACAGTGTGGATTCATAAGTGGTAGGGGATGTATTGATCAAATATTTTCACTTACGCAGATTCTTGAGAAATGTTTAGAGTTTCAGAGACCTGAGGTTGCTAGCTTTATAGATTTCAAAAAGGCTTTTGACCCTGTTGATCAACATGATTTGTGGTTGATTGTTAGATCATATGGAATAACTGGTAAGTTATTTAGTGTAATGAGAGCTCTCTATAATAACACTAAGTTGTGTGTGAGAGATGGTACATCTTCCAATGATTGTCTCCAGCGATTGTCAGCAGATTTCAAATTTTGTGATTTAGATTATGATTTGGTTTTATTTAGATTATGATTGGCAGATGATTTGATCCTATTGGCTAATGATGTTAATGAGATGAATTCTTTCATTAGGGGTGTTCATGAGAATGATAATAGAGTAGGTTTGGTGATAAACAGAAATAAAACTAAAGTGATGGAAATTGGCCAGGTAGATAGTGCTTCAGTTGCTTTGAATGGCTGCACTCTTGAGCAAATGTCTCAGTGGGCAATGTCCTGTCTGTTGTAGGGGCGGGGGTGTCTCAGTCGGTAGGGCGCCAGCCTCGTAATCTGTAGTTCCCAGGTTGAGTTCCAGCTGGGAACTACAGATTACGATACAGATTACGATACGGTTTGAGGTAGCGCACCAGGCTCGTAATCTGTAGTTCCCAGGTTTGAGTTCCAGCTGGGTCAACGTTGAGATTTATCTCCGCAAAATCCCTGTCCTGCCCACGTTCAGTAGGGGTCACCGATGGCTTGAAAAGGCCGCCGTCCATCGGATGGGACGTTAAGCCATGGCACCGTATGCGGGAGAGCTATACCCTGTGCATGTTAAAGAACACGCTGGATGGCCTTGACGGGTGGCTACCATCTGTCTCCCAACAGCTGTTCCAGTGGATCCCCTCCCCCAATCTTCTCTGAGCCTTCGGGGTCCATGTGACCTGCCATTTAGCCCATGGTGTGCAAAAAAGTGCCGCTCTGAGGTAAAACAACCCAACCCTGTCTGTTGTACATGTAAACATGATGACTGAGACAGTGGTCAAGTTGGAGAACCGAGCCATCGTGTCAACTTAACCGGATAGAGTTGGGTTGGAGAATCTGGCTACTGGCCTTGTCGAGAGAAAACGTGAACAAGGTTCGTCTCCTATCTGTTTAGTCTGTGCAGGATGGATCCTCCCTCAGCTTCTCAATAATGAGGAGAAGGTAAGTTCTTTGAAGCAAGCTCCTTAACCAATCTTAGCTAGGGTGCTTTTTCGTGCATCACTTTTTGGTGCGTGTGTGTGTGTTTGTTTGTTTGTTTGTTTATTTTTTCTCATTAATTTTTTTATCGTTTGTGCATCTTTTCTTTTCGTTTTTTTTTTTATAAAAAAAGTTGTTTTATATAGTCTGTTTTTAAAGAATAGCCATAGAAATATTTTCTTGGGAGCTATGTAATAAATACTGTTGATATGCAGTATGAGATAAATAGAAAAATAGGAATTACCACTGGGACTTGTAAGACTCTATGGAGAGTGCGGAAAAATAGGTGTATACACCTAAAGACTAAAATTAGAAAGAACCAAACTATTATACAGACTAAGGTTAGTTATGGTAGCGAAACATGGACCCTTTGTAAGCAGGATAACAAGAAACTTGATGCCTTTGATTCTAGATGCTTATGCAGTATCTTGGGCATTAGGTGGTGTGACTTTGTAAGTAATGATGAGGTTAGAAGGCATCATTAACCTCCTTTGAACAGCATATTGTGCAGAAACTGGATTGGTTTGGCCATGTTGCCAGTATACATAGCTGCAGATTAGCAAACAGGATTATGAACACTGTGCCTAAGGGTTTCCAAAACAGGGGGAGACCAAGGAAGAGATGGACAAACAATGTCAAACAGGACTTTGCCAGAATTGGCCTAGAGTGGCCAAATGCAGCAACAGTAGCTCAGAACAGACGTCAGGAATGTAAAAGGAACAGTAAACAGGAATGTAGCCCATGGCTGCATGAGGATGTTGTATGTATATGTATGCATGCAATATTCGTTTGAAATTTTGGAATTTTGAATGTTTTTCACCATTTGAGGGAACAATTATAGTGTTCAAAAGATTCCAAAAGTGCGAATCATAATATTTTATGAATTGCTAACTCAAAAACGTTTTTTTTTTCATTTATCTGTAAATACAAGCAAATATCTGCAAAAACAATAAATTGTGTTTACACATCTCCAAACCCTGGGTGTAAAAAGCTAACTCACTGTTATTAATGAAATTTTAATAATCTGCACATTCCACCTCCAAAATTTCTTGCATATATATATGGTTTGCAACATTAACTCTAAATTATAAAATTTTTCTACCATTAGAAGGCACAGTTATAGTTGTAGGAATATTTCGAAAGAGTAAATTATATTTCAATTCCAATGTAACCCAAAAAAGAATTTTTCATTCATCTCTATAAACAAAGAATTATCTGCTGGTTGACAGGGGAAATTTCTTGACCTTTACATTCCAGCACCAAAATTTCAAATTTCAAGCATAAATACATTATTTGCAATATTCATTTGAAATTTTGGAATTTCAGATGAATACAGGACGTATTTGGAATGTTACAGAGATTTCAACACAAATCGATCTCTGCAAAGAAAAATTTTCGATGTCTACAGACAGAAAGACGACAAAACGAATTTGTTACTTTACATCTCATTTTCTTTAGTTACTTCTATCTCGGTTTCCAACTACTAAAATATAATATGTAAATATATTTTTTCCTCTACTATATTGCTATAGTTGCTTTTTATCTCGTTTTCTTTTTAAACGAGATAAAAAAAAAGCAATATTAGAAGGTATGCATAAAAAAAATACATATACCAACAAGCATGTCGAACAATACGCATATCAAGCTGTGCTGACGTATGTTGGATGGCATTACTCCCTCTGCAATGCACAATAGAACCCTCATTTCATCACTGCTGCCAAGAGCATCCAACAGTTGGTCTATCACAATGAACATGGGCAGTGGCACGACATACAGTCCATCCAGCTTCACATAATTTGTCCTCTCTCAAAAGCATCCAAATGGTGATAAACATGCCAATGACAGGCCTGATCAGCATTGGCTCAACAATTTACAAGAGGAACCACCTAATCTCAACTGTTCACACGACTTCCACCTGCATAAACACAATGTCATCCTTATTCCATCTTCCACCTTTTATCTTTTGAGCCACACATCATTGACTCCGGATTATCATCATTTGCAAATCTCAACTGCACACACCTACCCTTCTATTTGCATCTTTGTGTGACATGTCCTTCTAGGTGGGGTATTTTCAATGTCGAGCAGTGTATTTTTAAAGAACCAATGAAGGAAACTATTAAAATAAAGGAAACAGCCACTACAAAATTTACCAGCAAGAGAAATTTACAGGTCGTACCCTGTACTTTTATTAACTCAGAGTACTTGTGATGATGCACAGAACCATCCGGGCTTAGCAGCTAAAGACTGACCGAACTTTCTGATGGTGCAGATCATTAGTACCTTTCAATAGAGATACTCTCTTTTTGTAGGGAACGGAAGAGGAGGGCAGCCAATCAGTTTGCCTATTGATTTGATCTCTTATAGCTACTTTTTTTTTTCTACCCTGTAGAGCACCCGACATGTTATCAGGAGGTCATGGGTTCATATCCCACCCGGATCAAGACAACTTTTCCTCTAAAAATAAATCTACTTACAAAGTGGTTAATATTTAGCATATACCAAGGAAGTGGACTTTATTCAATGTTTAATGCCATAATAAAAGGTCTGTGAGGTTGGCAGGACCTCAGCAGAAAAATTGGTTGTCCTGAGGCATAAAATGAGTTTTTTCCAAATTCTGTGGAAATTTTTGAAGTAATAATTATTATTTTTAAAAAAAAATCCTGATCTCCTAAGGGCCTAGGAATCTATAGCACTCAACACCCTTACCAGTTCAGCACCTGCATATATAGTTGAAATTCAGTCTGACAATTACCTTTATTAAAAGTGTGTCGTAACTTTTACTTTAGAAGTGTTCTGCTAAGATTAAAAAAAGTGAACTTTAACACTGAAGCTTTGAAAGACCCAGTAATAGCTAAAACTCGCCTTGATTACTAGAGTTGAAGAAGAATGGGGTCATTTTATGAAGGATTTTCTTGAAACTAACACTACTATTTCGAATAAAAAGGGGAAGAGGGCAAAATTATTTGAGTGATAAGGTACTGGAGCTTATTTTGGAAGGAAACAACTGCAGAAATGTCCTTAATCAGTACCCTACTATTCCTAATAGAAAGTGTTACAGAGAGCTTAATAAACGTGTAAAGGATAAGGTAGCATCTGATAAGAATCTCTGGTGAGGTGCCTTAGCTGACATAGCCGTGGAAGCACCTAGGTAGCATAACAGCAGATAGCTGGACCACATAGTTAGGGTTTTGTGTTGTTAAGATAAGGTTATTGAAGGTGAGGATTCAATCATGGCTAGGTGGACTGAGCATTTCAGAGAAGTTCTAAATAATGTATTTAGTTCAACTCCTATTGTTTGCAATTATGATAGATGCATTATTGGCTGTAATGTCTGACTTATATCAGAGTAGAAAGTTATTTTCGTTATTCATAAACTTAAATTACACAAACACCCAGGGGTAGATGAAATTACTACTGAAATACTTACAGCTGTCAATGTTTCTGTTACTATATAACTAATGAAATTTTGAATACATTTTTTTTGTCATAAAAACATTGTTCCTAAGGATTTCACTAGAGCAATCATTATTACTATTTTTTTTTTTAATTTGATCACAGTTCTTTTGATAACTATAGGTGTATCACCGTATTTTCAGTTCCAGGTAAAGTTCTTCGCATAATTTTTCTTAATAGATTTAAGAATCTAGCTGAGAGGCAATTGTGAAATGAGCAAAAATGGTAGGAATGACCTATGATGATTCAGATATGGTAGGGATATGCAGATCAGTTATTTTTTCTCAGGCAGATTCTTGAGAAATGTTTAGAGTTTTAGAAACCTGTGATTACTAGCTTTGTAAATTTCAAAAATGCTTTTGAGTGTGGTGATTGTCATCAATTGATTGTGCGATCATATGGCATACAAGACAAGTTATTTAACATAATGAAAGTTCTCTGTAATGACACAGTCATGTGTGAGAGTTGGTAAAGCTTGTAGCAATTGGCTTAGCATTGCTTCTGCTGTTGAACAAGGTGCATTTTCTTTTCCTTTTCTTTTTAGTTTTATTGATTATGTTATGCGAAATCATTGCAAGGGTAAGATTTTAGGGGTAAATGGTCTACATATCTGAAATTTCTGAGTTATAGTATGCTGATGTTTTGGCCCTTTTTGAATATGATGATGAACTCTTTCATTCAAGCTGTTATGAGACTGCTAGTAGAGTAAGTTTGATGATAAACATAGAGAAAACTAAAGTGATGAAAATTGTTCAGGCAGCCTGTGGTTCATTTAATTTGAATGGTCACACTCTTGAGCAGGAGGCTCATTGAAATTATTATTGCAGCTATATCAGAGATACTGGTGATGTATGGCATGAGATGAACAGAAAAATGTAGGAATTACTGTTGGGAATTTTGAAGATCTATACAGAGTGTGGAGAAATATGCATACACACCTAAATATTAAAATGTGACTATATAAGAGGTTATTTTTTTTCTAGACTCAGCTATGGTAGTGAAATTTGTACCCTTTGCAAACTAAAAAAAACCAAAACAGGAAATTATTTTCTTTTCCCCTTTCGTTCATGGTTGTCCAGCTCTGGTGTATCAAGGTGGTTTTGGCTAGGCCTTGTGCAGAGTGGGAATCTGTAGGTTTGGCCATGTTGCCCTTATGGATAACAATAGTTTAGGGAATAGTGTTATAAACCATCCTGCAGAAAATCCTATCCCTATCAACACTAAAACATATATAGAAAATTGCATTAACTCTCAATAAACTTATTCAGACAGACAATAAAAGCCTTATCAAAAACAGGCCTAGATCTAGAAAATATTAAGGAGGAGTTTGTGTGTGGCTAGAAAAGTGATTTCCTTTGAAGAAAGATATTTCCTATTCAGGCAATCTAGTCACAAGCAGAATTCTATTTGTAATATAGATGGAAAGCATGTCTTACAAGTATGCTCATCCTCATCCTCAAGCAGCCATGGGCTATGGAGGTAAAACCAGACCGTGCAATTTAGTTCTCCAAGCAAGTCTATCCTGAGCTACATCTGCTGCATCTGGCCACTGCACACCAATTCTAACCAGGTCCTGTTTGACATTGTCTGCCTACCGCATCCTAGGTCTCCCCCTCTTTCTGAGGCCTCTAGGCACAATGTTCATAACCCTATTCGACAATCTATAATTATTCACACGGGCAACATGGCCAAACCAACAGAGTCTCCCTCTGCACAATATGCTGCTTAAACGAGGTTGCAAACTCCTTTGCCTAACCTCATCATTAGTTACAAAGTTGAACCACCTAATGCTTAAGATACTGCGTAAGCATCTGGAATTAAAAGCATCTAGTTTCCTGTTATCTTGTTTACAAAGTGTCCAAGTTTCACTACCATAACTAACCCTAGAAAGAACCAAACTATTATACAGTCTAATTTTAGTCTTTAGTTGTATATGCCTATTTCTCCACTATCTACATAGATTCTTAAAAGTCCCAGCAGCAATCCCCATTCGTCTGTTAATCTCATGCCGCACATCACCAGTCTCTGTTACATAGCTCCCAAGATAATTAAACTGTACACCTGCTCAAGACTGCAACATTCAGATTAACTGAATCAGCTTGCCTGACCAATTTTCATCACTTTAGTTTTCTCTCTGTTTATAACCAAATCTACTCTATTACCAGTTTCATCAACAGCTCGAATGAAAGAGTTCATCTCATCAACATCATTTGCCAAAAGGGCTAAATCATCAGCATAATCTAAATGAGAAATTTTCACATCTCCAGTCCATTTAAGGCCAAAATCTTTCCCTTGAAGTGAATTTCGCATAACATAATCAATGACCAAGCTAAAGAGAAAAGGAGATAAAATGCACCTTTGTCGAACACCAGAAGTAATGCTAAACCAATTGCTACAAGCCTTACTAATTCTCACACATGACTCAGTGTTATTATAGAGAGCTTTCATTATGTTAACTAACTTGTCAGGTATACCATATGATCTCACAATCAACCACAAATTAGGAAGATCAACAGAGTCGAAAGCCTTTTTGAAATGAACAAAGTTAGCAACCAAAGGTTTTTGAAGCTCTAAACATTTCTCAAGAATCTGCCTAAGTGAAAATATCTGATCTGCACATCCCCTACCACTTGTGAACCCACAATGCTCATCACGCAATTGACTGTCAACCAGATTCTTAATTCTCTTAAGCACAATCATGCAAATAATTTTACTTAAAACAGAGAGTAGGCTGCTACCCCTATAGTCATCACAAGAACTGTGATCATCTTTTTTGAAAATAGGGATAATAATAGTTCTGGCAAAATCATTAGGAACCATGTCTTTATCATAAAAGATATTCAAAATTTCAGTCATCCAAGCGGTAACCGAAATATTTCCAGCTCTAAGCACTTCCGTAGTAATTTCATCTAACCCTGGGAATTTATGAAGTTTAAGTTAAGAAATAGCCAAAATAACTTCAGATTTTGTTATAGGGTGAACATTAAAGCCACCAATGCATCTATCATCATTACAAACAATAGGAATAGAACTGACCACATTGTTTAGTACATGACTCAAATGCTCAGCCTACCTAGCCATGACAGAATTTTCACCTTCTATAACCTTACCTTGTTTATCCTTCAATCCCTGTATACCTGTTCATTTTCTACCACACAAAACATTAACTATCTGGTACAGCTCTCTGCTGTTGTGCTGTCTAACTGCTTCCTCGGCTTTGTCAGCAAAGTCATCAAGCCAAAGATTCTTATCAGCAGCTAACTGATCCTTTACACGTTTATTAAGCTATCTGTAATCCTTTCTATTACGACTGGTAAGGTATTGATTAAGGATATTGATGCAGCTCTTTCTTTCCGAAACAAGCTCAAGTACCTATCACTCAGATAATTCTGTCCCTTCTGCTCCTTTTTTCCTAAAAGAGTACTGTTAGTGTCCAAAATAGCCTGTTTAAAATGATCCCATTCTTCCTCAACTTCAGTAGTAAGTGTACCATGACTATCATAATGAATAAGTAACCTATCATGGTAAGCTTTGGCTATAACTTGGTCTTTCAGAGTTTCAATATTAAAAGTAAATTTTTTAACCATAGCACAACACTTTTTAAGTTGCAAGACACTTTTAACACGGTAATGGTCAGATCCAATTCCAGCTCCCCTATATGACCTGGTATTCCTAACAGAACTAGCCCATTTGCTGTTAATTAATATATAATCAATCATATTCTTATGCAACCCATCGGGTGAAACCCATGTGTACTTATGTATGTCGCAGTGTTTGTAATAAGTGTTATTCTGAATCCATTGAGTTTATTTACCTGTAGTTGCATGTAGTATGTTTATCTGTAGTTGCCCATTGCAGCTACCAATACCAAAAAGGCCTATTACTCCTCCTCAAAGGTCAGAGTCAGTACCAACTTTGGCATTGAAGTCACCTAGAACAAGGGTAATATCTTCTTTCTTGATAGAATTCAAAATATCCTGAAGTTCTCCATAAAACCTATCCTTCTCATCCTCATTGGCATCCTCAGTGGGGGCGTAGCAGCAGATAACATTCAACTCTTTAACGCTTGTCTGAAATTTTGCTGTAAGAAACCTTTTATTAATGCACTCATATCCTAGAAGAGCATCACTAGCGTGTCTGCTGAGAAGCAGACCCACGCCTTGGTGATGCTTATTGTTGTCCCTCCCTGAAAAGAGAAATTTAAGATTATTTTTAACAATATGACCTTTATCTGTCCATCTGGTCTCTTGCAAGTCGAGAATATCTAAATTATAATGGTGGAATTCTTGTGTGAGGACATCAAGAGAAAAAGCCCTGTGCAGAGTTCTCACATTCCAACTTCCTGTGGAGAGAAAATGGTTAGTGGGATGTTTAAAGAAAATATGTTTATTGAGAGAGGGAATGCCGACAATATCAAACAGCCCGCTAATCGTAGACATGGGGCAAAGACCAGTTTCCCCACCATTAAAGGCGGAAGCCATCTACACTGGAAGACTTCCTCCAATGTAGAATTTGATGATGCCAATAGAAGCACAGAGTTCAGGTGCCTGCGATGACCTCTGCTCAGGATTATCCACCAGCTGATAAACATATCCTGTGAATCTATTCACTTGGGGCTGTCAACCCACAAACAAACAGAAAACACAGCGGAAGATTTTCCCTCCACAGAAGCCCACCAGTGCAGCAAAATCAGGATCCATAATCAAGCTCAGAGCCATATATCTGTCCAGTCCAGTAGGTTTATATGGTCAGCACCAGGACCCTGTGTGGTTGACCACTCCTCAGCAGGGTAGAAAAAAAAGAAAAGTAGCCATAGTTGTCCAGATCAGTAGGCTACACTAATGTGGCAGCCCTCGCCTTCCGTTCGCTTCCAGAAGAGAGTATCTCTTTTGAAAGGTATTAACGGTCTGCACCACGAGAAGGCGGGGTCGGACATTAGGTGCTAGGCATGGCCTGTTCTATGCATCATCACAGGGGATTGGTGCATACCTCTCCTTCCAGTGACTACCTAGCTACCATTTACAGACCACAAGTATGCTAGTGATAAACAATGAAATAAACTCAACATATTCAATATCACCTAATAAATGGGCACTTTGAAGTCAGTTCAATTTTAGAGGAAAAATTGTCTTGAGCCGGGTGGCATACGGACCCACGACCTCCTGATAACATGTCAGGTGCTCTGGACCACAGAGCTACCAGCTGCCGATCAAGATCTCCTCTAACTAACGCAATGAATATTTCTATTATGTCATATATAGGCTAAAATTTGAATCGGCTTCAAAGTGCTGATTTATTAGTAGATATTGAATATATCGAGTTTATTCCATTATTTATCACTAGCATACTTCTAAGACATACTTTCCATCTATATGGCAAATAAAAAGCTGCTTGTGGCTAGATGCCTGAATAGTGCCTATATGCGACATAATCGAAATGCTCATGGCATTCATTAGAGGACATCTTGATCGGCAGCTGGTAGCTCAGTGGTCCAGAAAACCTGACATGTTATTAGGTCATGGGTTCATATCCCACCCGGCTCAAGACAATGTTTCCTCTAAAATTTGTATCGACTTCTAAGTGCTGATTTATTAGTAGGAAACACATGCAGTTTCTGTAAACATTGCACTATTTTCTCACTACAGGTAGGTGGAATGTGAGGACTCTACACAGAAATTATTATCCAGATGTTCTCACACAGGAATTCTATCATTATAACTTAGATATTTTTGGTTTGCAAGAGACCACATGGAGAGAAAGGTCAGACACCATAACCTTAAATTTCTCTTTCCAGTGAGGAAAGATGAAAAGCATCTCTAAGTCATAGGTTTACTTCTCATGAGACATGCTGGAAATGCACTTGTGGGATATGAGTGCATTAATGAAAGGCATAGCCATGTTAAAATTTCAGACAGGCATTAAAAACCGGAATGTTATCTGTTGCTATGCCCCCACCGAGAGGGCCAACTAGGATTAGAAAGATAGTTTTTATGGGCAACTTTAGGATGTTTTCAATTCTAAAAGGAATTATATATAATAAGAAAGGAGATATTACTCGTGTTCTAGGTGACTTCAATACTAAAGTTGGTACTGATTCTGACCTTTGAGGAGGGCTGATAGGTCACTTGATATTGGCAGCTGCAATGGCAGCAACTTCTTTAAATAAGTAAACTCAATGGTTTCAGAATAACTACCACTTTTTACAAACACCATGACATACATAGTACACGTTTTTTACCAGATGGGCTATATATGAGCAAATGACCTAGGGTTGTTAGGTTGTTTTACCTCTGAGTGGCACTTTTTTGCACACCATGGGCTAAATCACCAGTCCTTGAAGTCTCAGAGAATGTTGGGCAAGGGGACCCACTGGAACAGCTGTTGGGAGACAGATGGTAGCTTTCTGTCAAGGCCATCCAGCATGTTCTTTAACGTGCACATGGTATGGCTCTCATACACATGGAGACACGGTTTAACGTTCCATCCAATGGAAGCAGCATCTCCAAACCTTTGGTGTCCCCTATTGACAATGGACAGGGTGGGAGTTTTGCAGAGATAAGTTCTGTTAGGATAAAGTGACCAGATTTTAACATTGGTAAAGCGGGACACCATATTTTATTCTTAGTTTATAAATTAAATTAATTTGATTGTTATAAAGTAACTATATTTTAAAAATTATTTTAATTTTAATCCTATGTTTCTTTCTAAATAATAACAATACTAAGTTGTATTATTTTTCCTCTGAATTTGCCGTAACGTAAGTCGTAAGTGTCACTTACAAGGCCGGCGCTAGACTTTTTGCCGCCACTATAAAATATAAATAATACGAGTACTGTCTGCTAAATTCAAGAAAATTTATGTATTTATGAAATAAATAAGTAAATTACTTACCTAAATTATCTGAATAGCTGATTTGTTGACATCACTTGTTTAACTAGCACTAGCACGCAGTACGGTCATGGTTCATTAAGTCTAAACAATGGTGATCGAATTCTAACAACTGATCAACAATGCGAACTTTGATAAGCAGTTCTCGATAATCAGTTCTCAACTATTATTTCTTATTATTAAAGTTTAACATTATAAAATTAACAAAAATAATATAAAACTCATATCCTGGCGAAATAGCCACATGGCCGCCGAAAACCGTATATTCCCTTCCCGTTCTCCCGCCGTTCCCTAGCTTGTCGTGCATTCTTTCCAAAAATCGGGACTTTTTTAAAACGCCGCGGGACGCGGGACAAATTGTTAAAAATTGGGACTATCCCGCCAAAAGCGGGACGTCTGGTCACCTTATGTTAGGAGCACCAGGTCGTATACACAGGGGCAGACTGGCCCATGTTTTGAAAGGTGCAGCCTGCAGCAAAGGGGCCTGGCTGAAATGAAAAATTCAGCTTCTTTTTCAAGATTTCGAAAGTTATTCTTTTGAGAGCTCATACTTGAAGCCTAAAAAGGATTTCCCCCCAATTCTGTGGAAATTCTTTGAAGAAATATTATTATTATTCGAAAAATCCTGCTCTCATGAGATTTTAAGGGCCCCATCACTTGGTGCCTAGAAAGCTACAGCACTCAACTCTTGTTACCAGTCTGCACTTGTATATAGGGCAGCTGAAATCTGATCTGATCAATACCTGTATTAAAAGTGTTGTGGTAAGGTTAAAAAAGTAAACTTTAACATTGCAGCTCAGAAAGACACAGTTATAGCTTAAGCTTACCATAACAGTTACTTAGTAATTATGACAATCAAGGTTTGCTTCCTTAGTTGAAGAAGAATGGGACTATTTTGAGGAGGATTTTCTTGAAGCTAATAGTACTGTTTTGAGTAAAAAGGTGCAGAGGAGGCAAAATTATTTGTATGATAATGCACTAGAACTTATTTTGGAAGGGAACAACTGCAGAATGTCCTTAATCACTATCGTATTATCCCTAACAGAAAGCATTACAGAGAGCTTAATAAACATGTAAAGGATTGGGTAGCAGCTGATAAGAATCTTTGGCTGACATAGCCGTGGAAGCAGCTAGACAGCATAACAACTGATAGCTGTACCAATTAGTTAATGGTTTGTGCTGTTAAGGTAAGGTTATTGAAGGTGATGATTTTGTCATGGCTAAGTGGGCTGAGCATTTCAGTGATGTTCTAAACAATGTGGTTAGTCCTACTCCCATTCTTTGTAATGATGATAGATGTAGCCCATTACTGGCTTTAACGTTGACCCTATAACACAGTATGAGTTATTTTAGCTGTTTCTAAAACTAAACAACATAAATCCCCAAGGGTAGATGAAATTACTACAAAAATGCTTAGAGTTGGGAATGTTATGGTTACCACATGGATGACTGAAGTTCTGAATAGCTTTTATCATAAAGGCATGGTTCCTAAGGATTTTTACAAAGCTATTATTATCTCTGTTTTCAAAAAATGTGATTACAGTTCTTGTGATAACTATAGGGGTATCAACCTACTCTATGTTTAAGGAAAAGTTATTACATGTTTGTGTTTAATAGAATTAAGAATCTGGTTGACAGGCAATTGCATGATGAGAAATGTGGATTCATAAGTGGTAGGGGATGTGTAGATCAGTTCAAAGTTATTTAACGTAATGAAAATTCTCTATAATGACACTGAGTCATGTGTGAGAGTTGATAAGGCTTGTAGCAATTGGCTTAGTAATGTTTCTGATGTTCCATAAGGGTTCATTTTGTCTCCTTTCCTCTTTAGTTTGGTTAATGATTATGCTATGCAAAATTCACTGTAAGGGTAAGATTTTGGGGTTAAATGGTCTACAGGTCTAAAATTTCTGAGTTATAGTACGCTGGTGATTTATTACTTGTGGCAAATGATGATGATGAACTCTTTCATTCAAGCTGATGATGAGACTGGTAATAGAATAGGCTTGGTGATAAACAGAAAGGAAAATAAAGTGATGAAAATTGATCAAGCAGGCTGTGATTCATTTAATCTGAATGGTCACACTGTTGAGCAGGTGTCTCAGTTGAATTATTTTTGGAGCTATATCAGAGATTCTGATGATGTTTAGCATGAGATAAACAAAAAAATAGGGATTACTGTTGTGAATTTTGTGAGACTGTAATAGTTTGGTTTTTCTAGATTTAGTTATGGTAGTGATACAAGGAGAGCTATGCACCAATCCCCTGTGATGATGCATAGAACCGGCCAGGCCTAGCACCTAATGTCCGACCCCGCCTTCTCGTGGTGCGGACCGTTAGTAACTTTCAAAAGAGATACTCTTTTGTGGAAGCGAACGAAAGGGGAGGGCTGCCAGATTAGTGTGGCCTACTGATCTGGACAACTATGGCTACTTTTCTTTTTTTCTACCCTGCTGAGGAGTGGTCAACCACACAGGGTCCTGGTGCTGACCATATAAACCTACTGGACTGGACAGATATATGGCTCTGAGCTTGATTATGGATCCTGATTTTGCTGCACTGGTGGGCAATCTTCCACTGTGTTTTCTGTTTGCTTGTGGGTTGACAGCCCCAAGTGAATAGATTCACAGGATATGTTTATCAGCTGGTGGATAATCCTGAGCAGAAGTCATCGCAGGCACCTGAACTCTTTGCTTCTATTGGCATCGTCAAATTCTACAATGGAGGAAGTCTTCCAGTGTAGATGGCTTCAGCCTTTAGTAGTGGGGGAATGGGTCTTTGCCCCATGTCTGCGATTAGGGGGCTGTTTGATATTGTCAGCATTCCCTCTCTCAATAAACATAGTTTCTTCAAACATCCCACTAACCATTTTCTCTCCATAGGTAGTTGGAATGTGAGGACTCTGCACAGAGCTTTTTCTCTTGATGTCCTCACACAAGAATTCCACTGTTATAATTTAGATATTCTCGGCTTGCAAGAGACCAGATGGACAGATAAAGGTCAGATTCTTAAAAATAATCTTAAATTTCTCTTTTCAGGGAGGGACGACAATAAGCATCACCAAGGCGTGGGTCTGCTTCTCAGCAGACACGCTAGCGATGCTCTTCTAGGATATGAGTGAATTAATGAAAGGTTTCTTACAGCAAAATTTCAGACAAGCGTTAAAGACCTGAATGTTATCTGCTGTTATGCCCCCACTGAGGATGCCGATGAGGATGAGAAGGATAGGTTTTATGAACAACTTCAGGATATTTTGAATTCTGTCAAGAAAGGAGATATTACCCTTGTTCTTGGTGACTTCAATGCCAAAGTTGGTACTGACTCTGACCTTTGGGGAGGAGTAATAGGCCCTTTTGGTATTGGTAGCTGCAATGGCAATGGGCAACGTCTCCTACAGGTAAGTAAACTCAATGGATTCAGAATAACTAACACTTATTACAAACACCGCGACATACATAAGTACACATGGGTTTCACCTGATGGGCTGCATAAGAATATGATTGATTACATATTAATTAACAGCAAATGGGCTAGTTCTGTTAGGAATACCAGGGCATATAGGGGAGCTGAAATTGGATTTGACCATTACCTTGTTAAAAGTGTGTTGCACCTTAAACTTAAAAAGTGTTGTGCTAAGGTTAAAAAATTTACTTTTAATACTAAAGCTCTGAAAGATCCAGTTATAGCCAAAGCTTACCATGATAGGTTACTTAGTCATTATGACAGTCATGGTTTGCTTACTACTGAAGTTGTGGAAGAATGGGATCATTTTAAACAGGCTTTTTTGGACACTAACAGTACTCTTTTAGGAAAAAAGGAGCAGAAGAGGCAAAATTATCTGAGTGACAAGGCACTTGAGCATATTTCGGAAAGAAGGAACTGCAGGAATGCCCTTAATCAATACCCTACTAGTCCTAATAGAAAGCATTACAGAGTTAACTTGTAAAGGATCAGTTAGCGGCTGATAAGAATCTTTGGCTTGATGGTTTGGCTGACAAAGCCGAGGAAGCAGTTAGACAGCACAACAGCAGAGAGCTGTACCAGATAGTTAATGTTTTGTGTGGTAGAAAACAGGCAGGCATAAAAGGATTGAAGGATAAACAAGGTAAGGTTATAGAAGGGGAGGATTCTGTCATGGCTAGGTTGGCTGAGCATTTCAGTGATGTTCTAAACAATGTAGTTAGTTCTACTCCCATTGTTTGTAATGATGATAGATGCATTGGTGGCTTTAATGTTGGCCCTATAACAGAATCTGAAGTTATTTTGGCTGTTTCTAAACTTAAACTTCATAAATCCCCAGGGGTAGATGAAATTACTACGGAAATGCTTAGAGCTGGGAATGTTTCTGTTACCACTTGGATGACTGAAATTCTGAATATCTTTTATGATAAAGGCATGGTTGCTAAGGATTTTACCAGAGCTATTGTTATCCCTATTTTCAAAAAAGGTGATCGCAGTTCTTGTGATAACTATAGGGGTATCAGCCTACTCTCTGTTCCAGGTAAAGTTCTTTCCATGATTGTGCTTAATAGAATTAAGAATCTGGTTGACAGTCAATTGCGTGATGAGCAATGTGGATTCAGAAGTGGTAGGGGATGTGGGGATCAGATATTTTCACTTAGGCAGATTCTTGAGAAATGTTTAGAGTTTCAGAAACCTTTGGTTGCTAGCTTTGTTGATTTCAAAAAGGCTTTCGACTCTGTTGATCGTCATAATTTGTGGTTGATTGTGAGATCATATGGTATACCAGACAAGTTAGTTAACATTATGAAAGCTCTCTATAATAACACCGAGTCGTGTGTGAGAGTTGGTAAGGCTTGTAGCAATTGGTTTAGCATTACTTCTGGTGTTCAACAAGGGTGCATTTTGTCTCCTTTTCTCTTTAGCTTGGTTATTGATTATGTTATGCGAAATTCACTTCAAGGGAAAGATTTTGGCTTTAAATGGGCTGGAGATACGAAAATTTCTGATTTAGATTATGCTGATGATTTAACTCTTTTGGCAAATGATGTTGATGAGATGAACTCTTTCATTCGAGCTGTTGATGAGACTGGTAATAGAGTAGGTTTGGTTATAAACAGAGAGAAAACTAAAGTGATGAAAATTGGTCAGGCAGGCTGTGATTCAGTTAATCTGAATGGTTGCAGTCTTGAGCAGGTGTGACAGTTTAATTAATTATCTTGGGAGCTATGTAACAGATAATGGTGATGTGCGGCATGAGATTAACAGACGAATAGGGATTGCTGCTGGGACTTTTAAGAATCTATGGAGAGTGTGGAGAAATAGGCGTATACACCTAAAGACTAAAATTAGACTGTATAAGAGTTTGGTTCTTTCTAGGGTTAGTTATGGTAGTGAAACTTGGACACTTTGTAAACAAGATAACAGGAAACTAGATGCTTTTGATTCCAGATGCTTACGCAGTATCTTGGGCATTAGGTGGTTCAACTTGGTTACTAATGATGAGATTAGGCAAAGGAGTTTGCAACCTCCTTTAAGCAGCATATTGTGCAGAGAGAGACTCCGTTGGTTTGGCCATGTTGCCCGTATGAATAATTATAGATTGGCGAATAGGGTTATGAACAGTGTGCCTAAAGGCCTCAGAAAGAAGGGGAGACCTAAGATGTGGTGGGCAGACAATGTCAAACAGGACCTTGTTAGAATTGGTGTGCAGTGGCCAGATGCAGTAGATGTAGCTCAGGATAGACTTGCTTAGAGAACTAAATTGCACGGTCTAGTTGGACCTCCGTAGCCCATGGCTGCTTGAGGATGATGATGATGAGTGATACTTGAACCCTTTTGCAAACGAAATAACAGGAAACTTGATACCATAAATAAAAAAATCTGAAATCTAAAAGATAAAGCATCTAAAAGGTAACCTTATCTTTTAGATTTTAGTTGCTTACACAGTATCCTGTGGCCCAGGTTGTTCAACTTTGTAAGCTGGCCCGAATCTAGGAAAAAGTCAAGAGAGGGGAGCAAGAAACACATTTGAGCCAAGAAAATGTAAAAGGAGGGAAAGAGGGGGTCAGCCTCTAGGTATAGAATGCAGTATATCATTCCCCCCCCCCCTATGTTACAGTTTTAATAAAATATCTTGAAAAGTGCATGAAATACAGGGTGATTCAGAATTCATCATCAATATTTGGTGGGGAGGTAGGTAATAAGAAACGAAGGAGATTTCACTTAGGAAAGCATGGGTGCATATGCCATGTAGTAGGGCAAAATGACCCCAGTTCAATGATGGAAAGAACACATAAGAAGGAAGTGGTAAGGAAAAAACATTTATTATCTTACATGTAACATTTCTTTGCATTGGTTGTACAGACTTACAAGAGGTGCTCGAACTGCCGACCATGTGCTAGAATGCATGACTCACAACGGTGTTGCATGGACAGCCGGACCCTGTGGAAGATGCCTGGCATTTCCCGGATGTTTGAGGCAGCAACTGATATGCGTGCTACAAGATCCATAGCACTATCAACAGGGGTCTCGTACACCATGTTTTTCATAGCACCCCATAAAAAGAAATCGATTGGAGATAAATCCGGTGAACGTGGTGGCCAAGAAACCAGTCCACCGCGACCAATCCATTGACCACCAAACTGTCTGCGTAGGTAAGCACGCACAGCATTTGCGAAATGTGCAGGAGCGCCGTCATGCTGGAACCACATTCGCCGGAGACTACCATCAGGAACCTCGTTCAGAAGATCCGGTAACACAGTCTGAAGAAATGTTAGGTACTTGGCACCGTCCAAACGGGATGGTAGTAAATACGGGCCCAACAAACAGTCACCGACAATCCCAGTCCACACATTGACAGCAAAACGTTGTTGCGCAGCTCCAGGTCTTGTACCGTGTGGGTTCTGATGAGCCCACACATGCCAATTGTGTGTGTTGAAGACACCCTCTCGAGTGAACAACGCCTCATCGGTGAAAAGAACATACGTTGGGAAATTGGGATCAACGGCTGTTCTCTGCATGAACCACTGACAAAAAATAACACGCTTGGGATGGTCGTCTGCTGCCAATAATTGCACTCTTTGCAGATGAAACGGATGTAACCCTTCATCATGTAACATCCGCCATGCTGTTGCTTGCGAAATTCCAAACTGCCTAGCCATACCTCGTGTGCTAGCACCAGGTTGTTCCTCGATTTCCTGTAGGACAGCTTCCTCTACTGCTACTGTCCGTGCCGATCTGCGCCTCCCTTGATTAACATTACTAGCAGCAAACGATCCTGTTTCACGCAGTTGGCGATGAATACGTGAAAATATTTGATGCTGTGGCACACGGCGGTTTGGGAAGCGCACTGCATACAATTGCCTGGCTCGAAGACATCTTTCTCCTGCTGCACCGTAAGTTACATGCATATCTGCACATTCATTCCACGTATACCGGTTCATGTTACTTCTGCAAATTCACCTTGTCGAATGACAACTGACTGCACGCGTCAAACAGCTGTGCTTCTGTATGAGAGGTGTGTACACACAGCGCCCTCTACACCACCATGCGTTCGTCTGCCCCATACTTTCCTATGTGAAATCTCTTTCTTTTCTTATTCCCTTCCTCCCCACTAAATATTGATGATGAATTCTGAATCACCCTGTATAAATTATTAAATTTTTTTTTTTACTCCTTTTCCCTTATTGACCTCCTGAAAGGGTGGTTAGACTCCCCCCCCCCCCCAGATCAGGCCATGTTTATAATGACGAAGTTAGTCAAAGGAGTTGGCAGTTCCTTTGAACAACATATTGTGCAGAGTGGGAGTCTGCTGGTTTGGCCATGTTGCTCATTTGAATACTTATAGATTAGGGAATAGGGTTTTGATCTATCCTATAGAAAATCATATCCCTATTAACAATCAAATATCATATAGAAAATTGCATTGACTCTCAATAGATCAGTAAACTCATTCAAACAGCCAATAAGAACACTGAAATCATATGTGTGAGAGTTGGTACGTCTTGCAGCGATTGGCTTAGCATTGCTAGTGGAGTTAGACAAGGGTGAATTTTGTTTGGCTATTGATCATTTTATGTGAAATTCACTGTAAGGGAAAGATTTTGGCCTTAAATGCTCCAGAGATTTGAAAACTTCTGATTTAGATTATGCAGGTGATTTGGCCATGTTGGCTACTGATGTTAATGAGATGAATTCATTCATTAGGGCTGTCGATGAGACTGGTAATAGAGTCGATTTGGTGATAAACAAAGATAAAACTACAGTGATTAAAATCGGTCAGGCAGATGGTGTTTCAGTTGCTTTGAATGGCTGTACTATTGAGGAAGTGTCTCAGTTGATTTATTTTGGGAGCTATGCAACAGACACTGGTGATGTGTGGTATGAGTGTAAACAATGAAATAAGCTTGACATATTCCAAATCAAATATTAAATCAGCACTCTAACGTGGATTTAAATATTAGAGGAAAAATTGTCTTGAGCCGGGTGGGGTATGATTTCATATCCCACCCAGCTCAAGACAATTTTCCCTCTAATATTTAAATCGACGCTAGAGTGCTGATTTAGTAGTTGGTGTGGTATGAGAAAGTAGAAGAATAGGGATTGCCACTGGGAGTTTTAAGAATTTATGGAGAGTATGAAAAAATTGGTGTATACACCTAAAGACTAAAATTAGGCTGTATAATAGTTTGGCTCTTTCTAAGGTTTGTTATGGTAGCGAAACATGGACCCTTTGTAAGCAGGATAACAAGAAACTTGATGCCTTTGATTCTAGATGCTTAAGCAGTATCTTGGGCATTAGGTGGTTTGATTTTCTAAGTAATTATGAGGTTAGAAGGAGTCATCAACCTGTTTTGAGCAGCATATTGTACAGAGAGAGACTGCATTGGTTTGGCCATGTTGCCCGTATGCATAGGTGTAGATTGGCAGAGAGGATTATGAACAGTGTGCCTAAGGTTATCAGAAAAAGGGGGAGACATAGGATGCGATGGGCAGACAATCGATCAAGCAGCACCTTGCTAGAAATGGCCTAGAGTGGCCAAATGCAGCAGATATAACTCAAAATAGACATGTCTGGAGAGAAAAATTATATAGTCTGTCGTTTTCTTTGATAACGATATAAAAAACTGCGATTACAAACATAAAAATGAAGAACATTATGCACAGTTCACAGCAAGGTCACATTATAAAAGAGGCCCAAGGAACTGTATAATCGCAGGAGAGAAAAAACAGCAAAAAACCAAGAATATCATAGGTGACAAATTGATATCAAGAATGCTCAGGTGAAAGTAAGCAGCACGCAGAAAGAAAAATATATGGTAATGTTATCAGTTTCTGCTAAAAAATTTTAATTGCAGTTTTTTTAAGGTCACAGTTTAAAGAGTAATCTGCAAATTAGAAATCTCAATGTCCTGAATTTCCCATTAAACATGCATTAATATTTATTAATGTAAATTACACCATGATTATTACTAATTTTTAAAGAAATAAAATCAAACTAGATATAAATCATCTGTGATATGACACACCTAAGGTGCAAAATTTAAGTATGTATAGAAGAAATAAATCTGAATCATGAGTCAAACAAATTTCTGCCCCTCCTGCACTGAAAAACTTACCTCTCTGAACTTTAGACCTAAAACCGTCCATACCTTGAAAACTCACCATCATACTCTACACTTTTAACCTTTTCACCTACATTACCTCTAGCACCTGATTTATGCTCTGTCCCCATTCGTGACGTCATCTAGTAACCTGAGTGATTTAAAGTGCAGAAATACCCTTATACACAATCAAAATTAACACGGTGTGCTGTGTTTTTATTTTCGAAAATATCAATTTCAACTGCTTCTGTTAAGAGGGAGGGAGGTTTAGGGGGTGAACTCCAAAAATACCTGAGGAAAAAAATAAAAAAAATAATGAGTTGTGTGAAGTGTTGAAATTGTTTAGTTATACAATTAAAAGGATCTTCTTGCTCAGAAATTAATTAAAAATAACATAAAATTCTCTGTCATTGAGCAATATAATTTTATAGTTTATCCTTCAAAATTTGCATGTTAATAATTTTTAGGAGAAAACTCGGAAGCTTTTCGGAGGAAAGACGTTATATCTTCACTGAAGTGATGCCATGTAGTGACGTTAGGTCTGTTTAGACAAAGAGCTTCTTTCTACGTGTCATGAAGGGCAATTCCAGTGTCTCGGTTGCAGGTGGGGATGGACGAGGTAATTTTTTCAATAGCCTCCTGGACTATGGTTCCATAGAAAGTGGATGCACGTGCAAGCAGGGTGGCATGCTCCCAGTCTCTTGTTCCCGTGTGTTGTACTACTAGTTCGGCGGCAGCCATTGTTAGCTACTTTTGGCTGACATCAGTTTGATGCTCTGCAAACCTCTCTTGTAAAGAATGTATGTTTTTGTCGATGTAGTAAACAACGGAATTTTCTGGTAAATGCAGGGGATATTGGTATATGCTTGAATTTTGAATTAGGCTAAATTTGACCCTGTCCCTTTCGATTAATTTCTTTAAATTTGGAGCAGGGCTGTAAGCAATTTTGATATTTTGGGTTCTGAGTAATTTGCGGACTGATTCACATAGGACAGGAACGAAAGAAATAGGTCAGGCAAAGGTTGTACATTTGGAGTCAGTGACTGGGACAGCCGAATCTCTTCTGTTTTTGTTTCTATATTTACTGATTAATTTGTCTATTGTTGTTGAGTTGTAGCATGGGAAGCAGCAATGTAATGGATGTTTTCAATTTCTTTTTCAAGCAGCTGCTCGTTTGAAAACACAGCGAAAGCCCTATGTGTGACAGAACAGAAGGCTGTAATTTTGTGTGCCCATGGTGTACATGAGTCTATGCGTATGACGGAGGGGATTTAGGTAGGTTTTCGGCATACTGACCTCATCAAGGCTCGTGCATCATCTTTTTGGATGAAAACCTCTAAATTGGGGATGGCATTGTTGCCATTCCAAATTAAAAATATATCGTCGACATAGTGACACCAGAAGAAGGGTAAAATTGCTGATGAATTGAATAATTTTGTTTCGGGATTTCTTTTAAATCTTGAAACAAATCAGGGACAATCTTGGATAGGATGCCGGAAAGGGGTGAGTCTATGGGGGGTCCCCTGAGTCCTGCCTGTAGATTTGTTTGCCGAACTGGAAATAGTTGTTTTCGGTGACGAGTTTTAGAGCCTCATGGCATTGATTTCAGGAAGGGAATATTTTTCCATTTCAATAATTTTTCTCCAAAACAACATGACTGTATAACTGAAGTGGATGCGAATATCTAAAATAATTTCTCAAATAATTTATAGAAATGATCCAGAGTCAATGTATTGATGTTTTGTTTTATGAGCTAGAAGTTCTTTTCAATGAGCCGCAATTATTATTTTTATTTTATAGCAAGCAAAGTTTTAGGGTCAAACTTTACCAGAACATTTCTGTGTTGCATCATGCAAATTGAAGTAAAGATAAATGACTATGTAAATATTTGTCCAATATTTTAGGGCAAAGCCAATTTCAAAACCCATTTTCATTTATTTTTTTTCCCTGTCCTTTAAAAGCATTATATCTTTTATATCAAATAAAAATCATATGGTGTTCCCACTAATTTTCATAAATTTTTCTAATATTAGTTCATGTGATTGAGAAAATAAAAATGTATAACTCTATCATTTAGAATTATTCATTATCAAATGTACTAAATTATTAGGGTGGGGGCGACTCAGTCAGTAGCGCACCAGGCTTCTAATCTGTAGTTCCCAGGTTCGAGTCCCAGCGCAGTCAGCATTGAGAATTATCTCCGCAAAATTCCCTGCTCTGCACACGGTCAGTATGGGACACTGATGGGCTTGGAAAAGACCACTGTTCGTTGGATGGGACATTAAGCCGTGGCGAGTGTGCTGTCCCGCACACTCGCCACGGCTTAATGTGCCATACTCTGTGCATGTTAAAAAACACGCTGGATGGCCTTGATGGTAGGCTACCATCTGTCACCCAACAGCTGTTCCAGTGAGTCCCCTCCCCTCCCTCAACCTTCTCTGAGCCTTCAAGTGCCCCTCAGAGGTAAAACCCAACTAAATTATTAAAAATTTCTGTAATTATTGTGAACCAGCCAATGGCAGTACCAACCTGAAAACACTGGTTCTCATCCGATCACCGAAGTTAAGCAGCTTTGGGGCAGTCAGTACTTGGGAGAGTGACCATCTGGGAACAACTGCGTCCAGTTAGCAAAAAATCTACTAAGGACCCACCATCTTCACAGATTCTTCTACTATGGTGTATTAAACTGACAGGTTCCTGTCAGACCTCTGTGGCAAGCAGCTGCTTGAGGAGGTATTTTTTTTATTGTAAACCACTGAAAAATTAGGAATGTTTTCTTGAATTCTATTTTTTCAATAATCATCATCATCATCATCCTCAAGCAGCCATGGGCTACGGAGGTCCAACCAGACCGTGCAATTTAGTTCTCCAAGCAAGTCTATCCTGAGCTACATCTACTGCATCTGCCCACTGCACACCAATTCTAACAAGGTCCTGTTTGACATTGTCTGCCCACCGCATCCTAGGTCACCCCTTCTTTCTGAGGCCTTTAGGCACACTGTTCATAATCCTATTCGCCAATCTATAATTATTCATACGGGCAACATGGCCAAACCAACAGAGTCTCTCTCTGCACAATATGCTGCTTAAAGGAGGTTGCAAACTCCTTTGCCTAACCTCATCATTAGTTACAAAGCTGAACCACCTAATGCCCAAGATACTGCGTAAGCATCTGGAATCAAAAGCATCTAGTTTCCTGTTATCATGTTTACAAAGTATCCAAGTTTCACTACCATAACTAATCCTAGAAAGAACCAAACTATTATACAGTCTAATTTTAGTCTTTAGGTGTATACGCCTATTTCTCCACACTCTCCATAGATTCTTAAAAGTCCCGGCAGCAATCCCTATTCGTCTGTTAATCTCATGCCGCACATCACCATTATCTGTTACATAGCTCCCAAGATAATTAAACTGTGACACCTGCTCAAGACTGCAACCATTCAGATTAACTGAATCACAGCCTTCCTGACCAATTTTCATCACTTTAGTTTTCTCTCTGTCTCATCAACAGCTCAAATGAAAGAGTTCATCTCATCAACATCATTTGCCAAAAGGGCTAAATCATCAGCATAATCTAAATCAGAAATTTTCGTATCTCCAGCCCATTTAAGGCCAAAATCTTTCCCTTGAAGTGAATTTCGCATAACATAATCAATAACCAAGCTAAAGAGAAAAGGAGACAAAATGCACCCTTGTCGAACACCAGAAGTAATGCTAAACCAATTGCTACAAGCCTTAACAACTCTCACACACGACTCGGTGTTATTATAGAGAGCTTTCATTATGTTAACTAACTTGTCTGGTATACCATATGATCTGACAATCAACCACAAATTAGGATGATCAACAGAGTCAAAAGCCTTTTTGAAATCAACAAAGCTAGCAACCAAATCAATAATATCTTGCATTTAAATAAAATTAATGGATGCATATCATTTGTTTTATTTTCCAGCTTTTTAGCATATTTACTATATTTTGAAGCAAGAATTTACATGCAACAGCATAAAATTAACAATTTTAATAAATGATTGAGGCACAAATAGTAGTATTGAAAAAAAATTACCAGAATATGTTTTTGAATAAATCTTGCTCTCCTCAAAAAAGAAAAATGGTCAGTATAAATGACCATTTTTCTTATAGTATTTTGGGAAATGTAAAAATATAGATATAAAATATAGAAAAAAATGGTCGTTAACATAAAGATCGCAGTTAGTTCTCAAATCTAGGGGCGGGGGTGGCTCAGTCGGTAGCGCGCCAGGCTCGTAATCTGTAGTTCCCAGGTTCGAGTCCCAGCTGGGTCAGCGTTGAGATTTATGTCTGCAAAATTTTCCCGCCCTGCCCACGATCAGTAGGGGACACAGATGGACTTGAAAAGGCCGCCGTCCGTCGGATGGGACGTTAAGCAGTGACCCCGTGTGCGGGAGAGCCATACCCTGTGCACGTTAAAGAACACGCTGGATGGCCTTTACGGGAGGCTACCATCTGTCTTTCAACAGCTGTTCCAGTGGGTCCCCTCCCCCAACCTTCTCTGAGAATTCAGGGTCCTTGTGGCCTGGCCATTTAGCCATGGTGTGCAAAAAAGTGCCGCTCAGAGGTAAAACAATTCAATCCAATCTCAAATCTAGTTCATTATGTTGTCATTAGATGGCAGCACAAGTAGTGTACACATTTCGAAGATTTTGTATTTCAAATATGAGATTTGAAAAAAAATACCCCCTCAAGCAACTGCTTGCCACAGAGGTTAAAGCTTACCTTCTACCTTATGGTATCACCGAGTTACAGGATCGTTACACGGTCACATACACTCTAGTTCCGTGATGCACCATCAAATTAATCCATCCTAATATAGTTTCGTATCAAACAAAAGATAACTTGTTTGGAAATTAAAAACCTGAAACTTCCTATATTATTTCCAATGTTCCGTTTCAGTGGCTCCGTTTAATGAACAAAATAACTTCGTTGCAACTTTGGAAAATGTGTTGGCGTAACCGGCTGCTTTTAGTCTGCTACATTCTAGGAACATATAATGAACTTCTTTATCACAAACTTCTTTTTCACGGCCAGGCAAAAGTTGTTCTATTAGTGGAAGTAATGTTTTGTTCCTTCTATTCATAAAATTTCCTACACATTCTTTGTTTTCATGGACGTAGTCTTTCATGGACGTAGTAAATTGTTTACTTTTCGACAATTTGAGGAAGTTTGTTTTCTTCATTTAATTTCGAAATTGTAAAATAAATTCGAAATATTTTATTCTATAAAGCAGGCAAGAATGACTTTGTATTTTAAAGTTCCAGCGTATTGTAATTCATATATATATATGTAATGATATTATTAACTTTGAGCGCTTACTCGTTTCACAAAAGTTTCAGAGCATTTGTTTGAAAAAAATTTCACACGTTTGCTGCAGTGGAATGAAGTATGATAGGATGTCTCCGTAAGCCCGCTCTGCAGAGGTTAAGCTGAAATTTAAAGCTGGATCTGCTGGGAACGAATGATTTTGATATTACCTGAGCTCTGATAAAACAAAAAGAAATTTCTCTAACAAAAAAAAAAATTCCAAATTGATTGCCCATGCCATTTTTCAATTCTTTGCATTATAGGCCAATGTAATGTTTAAATTAGTAGGCCATTCGTAATCAGCTGGCGCTAGAGGCCGCTCCTGTTCCACTCGCTTGAAACCGGTTTAATCATGATGGAAAGCTGTAGGTTACGCCCACAGAGCCACAAGGATGACTCAGAGCGATGAAAGTACAAATTTTCATAACACTGCCTCCGCATGTAGATGCGTTTTTATCAGCAGCTTAATGATTTGCGATTATTACAAATTAAGGAAAAATAGCGATTTCTGCAAACGGACAAATATTCAAGTACTGTAATATATTGGCTTCTAATGCTATTTGAAAAACAGTTGCAGTGTGTATTAATGTAGGCATCTATTGATTTCCTGCGCCACATATATTTTAAACTCTGTGTGAAGCTACTGCATATTTTCCTTTCTTGACCAGCTTAACATGGCTCCATGGGTGCCCAACCAATCAGAGCAGATGCCGTCTCTAGTACCCGTATATAGCTCTGTGAATTGAGCTACTAGACACAGAACTTGTGGTGATTGTAATACTTGACACAGGACTCCGAATCCCGTAGCACTGACCGACATGATCACAGACTGCTGTGTCTGCCGACTGCTTAGTGACGCAAGAATACACGTAACGCCTTGCGAATTTGCTGCAAACAACAAACAACGGTTATTCCAGTGTAGTAATTAAAGCAAAATAGATTTAATTAATACACACTTATTGATTTATATCGAATGAAAAGCGAATACTTTGGAAACTGTTTCTCTTTCAAATCGAGGTTTCGTATGAATATTTTTAAAAAATTCGATATGCCCTTAATATGCCCTTAATACGTTACTGAGCAAGGAGTAGGGAAACGCTCGATAAGATTAAAAATGAAATTCTGACCATAAATATAAGCAGCTAAATGATTATTATTGTTTAAAAATATAAACATTTTTGTGTAATACAACTATTAGAAATAAGTTGGCGGAAATAGATAATTGCAGGAAAAGAATGATTTAAAAGTTGAAGTTTAAAAGTTGAAGTTAATGTTTCTTATGAATTATCATTACAAACTTGAAAAAACTGGTGAAATCGTGTACAAAGGAAAACATTCTTTTTTCAAAATGTAAGCAATGCTCTCATTTATACAGCAATTTTTTCCTTTTTCAAAGAGATCGACATTTGTTCAAAAACATATTTTATGGCAATTTTTCTTATTACTATTCTTTGTTTCTCAATATTTTTCCTTAAACTGTTAATTTTATGATGTGTTCTGCAGTCATCTTTAAAATGTAATAAATATGTTACACTGGGAAAAGTAAAACAAATGATATGCACCCATTAATTTGATTTAAATTGAAAAAAGTAAAAGAGGATTTCATTAAAACAACTTCTAATTTGCCAGTGGTTCACAATAATTAAAGAATCGTTTAATAATTTAGTATATTTAAATAATGAATTATTCTAAATGTAATAGTTACAGGTTATTATTTCCTCAATCACATAAACAAAAATTTGAAATATTTATGAAAATTAGTTGGAGCACCAAACAATTTTTATTTGATATAAAAATATAAATAAATAAATAAATAAATACCCCCTCAAGCAGCTGCTTGCCACAGAGGTCTGACAGGAGCCTGTCAGTTTATATGCCACAGTAGAAGATCTGAGAGGATGGCAGGACCTCAGCAGAAAACAACACGAACATCCATGCCTTACCCGGGGCTCGAACCCAGGTCCCGTAGATCAGTAGCCAAGCGCGCTAACCACTCTTCCACGGGACGGCTATAAAAATATAACACTTTTAAAAGACATGATAAAAATCACATAACAAAAACGAGTTTTGCATATTTTATGATTATACAATATTGGACGAATGGTCATGCAGTCATTTATTTTTTCTTTAATTCAATTTGCATGATGCAGCACAGAAGTGTTCTGGTAAAATTTTGCCCTAAATATTTGCTCATTTTAAAATAAATGGAATTATTATACATTGCACCTCATTGAAAAACTTGTAGGTCATAAAACAAACAATCAATATATTTACTCCTGATAATTTCTTTAAAAATCTTCGACCAATTATTGACAGATGCGTAACTAAACAATTTCACCACTTCAGACAACTCATCATTTTTTTCCACAAGGCATTTTTGAGTTCCCAATCCTAACCCTCCCATACACCCCTTTCACAAAAGGAGGTTTCACCCTGTTAATGGCTAACTCTGTACAAGGTTACTTCTGCACTTTATATCACTTATGTTATTAGATGGCACTACAAGTGCTGAAGTAATGTAGATGAAAAAGTTAAAAGTGAAGAGTATGATGGTGGGTTTTCAAGGTATGGACAGTTATGGCCTAAAGTTCAAAAAGGTAATTTTTAATTGGAGAAATTTGTATTGTGTAACTCGTGATTCAGATCTACTTCTTCATATATAACATCATCATCATGCTCAAGCAGCCAGGGGTTGCAATTTAGTTATCCAACCAGACCGTGCAATTTACTTCTCCAAACATCTGTCCTGAGCTATATCTGCTGCATCTTTCCACTGCACACCAATTCTAACAAGGTCCTGCTTGACATTGTCTACCACTGCATCCTAGGTCTCCCCCTCTTTCTCAGGCATTTAGGCACACTGTTCATAACCCTATTCACTAATCTATAATTATCCATATGGGCAACATGGCCAAACCAATGGAATCTCTCTCTCTCCACAATATACTGCTATGAGGAGGTTGCTGACTCCTATGTCAAACCTCTTCATTACTTAAAAAGTTGAACTACTTAGATAACTACTTAGAACTACCAAGATACTGTGTAAGCATCTAGAATCAAAAGCATCAATTTTCCTGTTATCATGTTTACAAAGTATCCAAGTTTCACTCCCTAATTAGTCCTAGAAAGAACCAAAGTATTATGCAGTATAATTTTCGTCTTTAGGTGTATATGCCTATTTCTCCCCACTCTCAATAGATTCTTAAATTCCCAGCAGCAGTCCCTATTCATCTGTTAATCTCATGCCACTCATCACCAGTATCTGTTACATAGGTTCCAAGAAAATTAAACTTACACCTGCAGAAGACTGCAACCTTTCAGATTAACTGAATCCCAGCCTGCCTCACCAATTTCCATCACTTTAGTTTTCTTTCTGTTTATAACCAAACCTTCTCTACTCTACTCTCAATAGCTCAAATAAAATAGTTCATCTGATCATCATCATTTGCCAACAAGGCCAAATTGTCTTCATAATCTAAATCAGAAACTTTAAAATCTCTACACCATTTAAGGTCAAAATCTTTCCCTTGCAAAGAATTTCATATAACATAAACAAGAACTAGACTAAAGAGAAAAGGGGACAAAAATGCATCCTTGTTGAACATCAGAAGCAATGTTAAATTAATTGCTTACCAACTCTCACACACGACCCCATGTTATAGAGAGCTTTCATTATGTTAACCAACTTGTCTGGTATGCCATACGACCTCAAGATCAATCACAAATTAAGATGATTAACATAGTTGAAAATCTTTTTAAAATCAACAAAGCTTGTAACTTTAAGATTCTGAAACTCTAAACATTTTTCAAGAACCTGCCTGAGTGAAAATATCTGATCTGCACATCCCCTACCACTTCTGAATCCACATTGCTCATTGGACAATTGACCGTCAACCAGATCCTTAATTCTTTTAAGCACAATCATGCAAAGAACTTTACCTGGTACAGAGAGTAGGCTGATACCCCTATAGTTATCTCAAGAACTGTGATCACCTTTTTTAAAAATACGGATAATAGGTCTGGTAAAATCCTTAAAAACCATTCCTTTATCATAGGGTTGGAATGGCTCAGTTGGTAGCGTGCCAGACTCGTAATCTGTAGTTCCCAGGTTCGAGTCCCAGCTGGGTCAGCGCTGATATTTATCTCTGCAAAATTCCCCACCCTGCCCACGGTCAGTAGGGGACACAAATGGGCTTGAAAAGGCTGCCATCCGTCAGATTGGATGTTGTTGGAGTCATGGCCCAGAGTGCAGGAGAGCCATTCCCTGTGCACATTAAAGAACACCCTTGATGGCCTTGACGGGAGGCTACCATCTGTCTCCCAACAGCTGTTCCAGTGGGTACCCTCCCACAACCTTCCCTGAGCCTTCGGGGTCCATGTGACCTGGCAATTTAGCCCTATGGTGTGCAAAAAAGTGCTGCTCAGAGGTAAAACAACCCAACCCTTTATCATATAAAATATTCAAAATTCAGATCGTAATTCAGATTTATTTCTTCTTATGGAAAATACATGCTTAAATTTTGCACCTTAGGTGTATCATATCAGACAACATTTATCTAGTTTGATTTTATTTCTTTAAAAATTAGTAATCATCATGGTATAATTTTCATTCATCATCATCATCCTCAAGCAGCCAAGGGCTATGGAGGTCCAACCAGACAGTGCAGTTTAATTCTCCAAGCATATCTGTCCTGAGCTACATCTGCTGCATCTGGCCACTGCACACCAATTCTAACAAGGTCCTGTTTGACATTGTCTGCCCACCATATCCTAGGTCTCCCCCTCTTTCTGAGACCTTTACGCATATTTGCCAATCTATAATTATCCATATGAGCAACATGACCAAACCAATGCAGTCTCTCTCCGCACAATATGCTGCTCAAAAGAGGTTGATGACCCCTTCTTCTAGCCTGATCATTACTTACAACGTACAACCACCTAATGCCCAAGATACTGGGTATACAACTAGAATCTAAGGCATCAAATTTCTTGTTATTTTGCTTAAAAAGTGTCCATGTTTCATTACCATTACTAACCTTAGAAAGAACCAAAGTATTACATAGCCTAATTTTAGTCTTTAGGTGTATATGCCTATTGTTCCATACTCTCCACAGATTCTTAAAAAGTCCCAGTGGCAATCCCTGTTCTCCTATTTATCTCATGCTGCACATCACCAGTATCTTTTACATAGCTTCCAAGATAATTCAACTGAAAAACTTACCCAATAGTACAGCCATTCAAAGCAACTGAAGCACCATTTGCCTGACCAATTTTCATCACTTTAGTTTTTTCTTTGTTTATCACCAAACCTACTCTATTACCAGTCTCATCGACAGCCCTAATGAACGAATTCATCTCGTTAACATCAATAGCCATCAGGGCTAAATCACCTGCATAATCTAAATCAGGATTTTTGCATCTCTAGAGCATTTAATGCCAAAATCTTTCCCTTGCAAACAATTTTGCATTACATAATCAATAACTAAAGACAAAAGGAGACAACATGCACCCCTCTCTAACTCCACTAGCAATGCTAAACCAATCTCTGCAAGACATACCAACTCTCACACATGATTCAATGTTGTTATAGAGAGCTCTCATTATACTAACTAACTTATCAGGTATTCCATATGAACTAACAATCAACTACAAAGTATGTCGATCAATAGGGTCAAAAGCCTTTTCGAAATCTATAAAGCTAGCAACCACAGGTTTCTGAAACTAAACATTTCTCAAGAATCTGCCTAAGTGAAAATATTTGATCATACATTTCCTACCACTCCTCAATTCCACAGTGTTCGTCACGCAGTTGTCATCAACCAAATTCTTAATTCTATTAAGTATAATCATGCAAAGAAATTTACCTGGAACAGAAAGTAAACTAATTCCACTATAATTATCGCAAGAACTGCAATCAACTTTTTTGAAAATTGGGACAATGATAGCTGTAGTAAAATCAATAGGAACAATGCCTTTATCATAAAAAATAATCAAAATTTCAGTCAGCCATGTGACAACACAAATAATTTATTAATTTAATTTTTTTATTAATTCATATTTAATTTCCATTTTTTATGTAGGCAAGAAGTTGGCAGAAAAAACAATATCAAATTATCCATCCCTACACCTGGACTTGAACCCACGTCCCTTTGACCAGTAGCTAAGCACACTAACCACTCAGTGCCAGTGAGACTATAGATTCGTTTATGTTTTTCTTTTTTAACTTGTTATTTCTAATGAGATTATTTTTCTGGGTAATTTTTATATTGCGAATTGGTGATGAATTGCAAAAATTATTTTTTTGGGCTTTTCCGATTTGTGTCCAATGAGATTACTTCATTCTATGGTTGTTTAAAATTGTGGAACCCCGCTCCACTGTTCGGTGATATGAGCCTTTCAAAATAAATTTATATAAGGTTTGTGAACACTGCTAAATGGCATTCTTTGGTAAGTGGTAATAGGCAGTTGGAACGGGTGTAGCAAAGGGACTGTGATTGTGGAGGGGAGGGGACCCAAAAATTTACCAACTCTGAAATCAAATTTTGCCAACTGACAAAATAAGTATTTTAAATAAATTTAATTATGTCTCTGTCAGGGAAGTACCCAGGATTTTGTTATGTAGGGGGAGGGGGGTGGCATTGAATTTAACTCTCACTATTACCTATCTTCTTATTGCCATTCTATCCATTTGTTGGTTGGTCGATTTGTCAGTTTCTATGTTTGCTAGTTTGTGGATTTGACAAAATGTTGTTTACCGTATTTTTTGAATGCAATAATAAATAATATAAAAATAAATACCCCCTCAAGCAGCTGCTTGCCTCAGAGGTCTGACAGAAGCCTGTCAGTTTATATGCCACAGTAGGAAGTCTGAGAGGATGGCAGGACCTCAGCAGAAAAACGACACAAACAGCCATGCCTTACCCGGGGCTCGAACCCAGGTCCCTTAGGTCAGTAGCCAAGGGGGTTAATTTTTTAAAGACTATGACACTCCCCGCATAACAGGCTTCCATTTGACATATAAATCATGCTTTGTTCCCTCCCTAAAAAAGGGGTAATATCAACACTAAATTCCACAATATCTCCAGAAAGTGAATACTGAAAACAACAAATGATGGCTCAAATGAATGCTTCTAAAGTGGGGAATGTCAGAGGCCACCAAAAAATTAACCCTCCCATGCTTTCTTCCCCCTAAGAAAGGGTCGAAATATGGAAATGATTGTACCCTATATCTCCCAAACACTAGTGCAGAAACTAACAAGCTAGGCGTCAAATGAATACTTGTGAAGTAAAGAGTGTCCTACGCTTCAAAAAATTGACCAGACACTTTCTTCCCTCCTAAAAAGCTGGAAATATCGAAGTCATCTTACTATATCTTTGGAGTATGAGAGCTTACAGCTAGGGGTTAGGTGTCAAATGAAAGCTCAGGTAGTGAACGTCAAAAACCATTTCAAATTTTGTCCCATTATTCCCCTCTGATTAATGGGTTATTGCAAATTTTTACATGGTTCACATAACAGGTCATATCTCAAATTATAATTTATAATGGCTACAATGTCATGGGTTAATTCAAACTTAAATCCAAAGTACAGGGTTGGGTTTTTTTACCTCTGAGCGACACGTTTTTGCCCACCATGGGCTAAATGGCCAGGTCACATGAACCCCAAAGGCTCAGAGAAGGTTGGGGGAGGGAACCCACTGCAACAGCTGTTGGGAGACAGATGGTAGCCTCCCGTCAAGGCCATCCAGCGTGTTCTTTAACATGCACAGGGTATGGCTCTCCCACACACGGGGCCATGGCTTAACGTCCCATCTGACGGACAGCAGCCTTTCCAAGCCCATCGGTGTCCCCTACTGAATGTGGGCAGGGCGGGGAATTTTGTGGAGATAAATCTCAACGCTGATCCAGCTGGGACTCGAACCTGGGAACTATAGATTACGAGCCTGGCGCGCTACCGACTGAGCCCCCCCCCCCAAGTACAGGAAAATATGGTCGATGTTTATGAGTAAATATATCAAATGAAAGTTTCTGAAAGTAGGTTTATTTAGTGTCAATAAAAATAGATATAAAGAAATTAAAGATTCCTAACATACCTATCTTCCAATAGGACCCTAAAACGTAGAAAAAGAAATCTAAATCATATCGATGATGCAATCACTGAGTTACTCTTCACTCCAAAGGAAGATAAGGCGCCAATTTACCTACTCCACAAGACTGATTGCATCCTATCTTCCGTTGAAATGAATACAAATTCAGTGCCTAATTACACCATCAATATGCTTTTAGGTCTGTTTTTCTACATTTTAGGGTCCTATAGGAAAATATGTATGTTTGGAGTGTTATAATTTTTTTATATTTTTTAGAAAATAATTGCAATTTTTGCAACTAATATGTATTTCTCTAAGTGGTTTTGAATTTTGCAAATTCCCCAGATTTTACCAAGGTATATAGATTTTACCAATTCCCCAAGATGATTTTGCCAACTCTCCTTAATTTCAAAAACAATGCAATTTTCACAACAACCTGTATTTTACCAAGTGGCATCGTCAAGTTGATTCAAATTCCCCCTTCCCCCTTTAATTTTACAAAAGAAAAATAATTGCAATATTCGCAACTCAGTGGATTTTACTGTCACTTCAAATTTTGACAACTGCGATTTAGTTTCGAGGGACCTTTCCCCTAACATGCTTCCCCCCCCCCTGCTGCAATTGTGAGATTTTCTGACACCAAAATGATGGTATCTTACAAGATAATCTGGGGGTCATGGTTTTCTTTCCAATGTACTATCCAGTTCCACATTATCATATATATTGGGTCTTACCAATCCCCAACAAAATTTTCTGGCTACTAGCTTCACACTTTTTCTTAGGTAAATAATTTTTTTACCAAAGAAATGGCTTTTTATGATTCTTTCTAAAGTTTAGTCATTACCCTTCTGCAAACGTCTGCTGTCCATTGCATGACAAAAAGTAAAATTTTCCCTTTTTTCAACTCCTATGTATAAAAGAGTTTCATTACTCCCTTTCTCTCTTCATTCTCCCCACCTTACATCTTGATCACTTTCTGTCTTCCTCTCTGTGGTTGTGAGTATTAAACATTGCTAAATTATCCCTTTTGAATCACGTTTCTGCTGCATGAGCCATCATTAAATCTTTTAAAAGCAGAAAAGAATGTGGCACATCTATGCTCTATTTTACGTAAAGAATGGAGCAGCAAAACCTGAAGATCAACGAAGGTACCAACTAATAAAAAAATGCCATACACGGAAAAGATAGCTTTTTTTCCTGTGTCACCTTTGACATTGTTTGTATGGGTAATAGAGGCAAAAAAGAATTGAAATTTTATGTATTTCATGCATTATTCAATAAATATTTTGAAAAACTCCGAAATGGAGAAGGAAATGTTATTTTTCAGAGGAAATCCTTTCTCTTGCCACACACAAAACCTTCCTTATTTTATTCTAGATCGGGTTGTTTCGGTACTTCTCTTATTGGCTGCTTGAATGAGTTTACTGATCTGCTCAGAGTCGATGCAATTTTCTATATGATATTTGTTGATAGGGATAGGATTTTCTCTAGGATAGTTAAAAACCCTATTACCTAATCTATAATTATCCATACGGGCAACATGGCCAAACCAGCAGACTCCCACTCTGCACAATACGTTGTTCAAAGGAGTTGCCAAATCCTTTGGCTAACTTCATCATTACAAACATGGCCTGATGGGGGGGGGGGGGAGTCAAGCCACCCTTTCAGGAGGTGAATAAGGGAAAAGGAGTAAAAAAAAGTTTAAGTAATTTATATTTCATGCACTTTTAAAAATACATTTTTTAAACTGTAAAATGGAGGGGAACTGATATGCTGCATTCTATAGCAACAGTCTGACCGCCTTTTTCCCAACTCCTTTTACAATTTTTTGGCTCAAATGTGTTTCTTGCCCCCCTCTCTTGACTTTTTCCTAGATCTGGGCCAGCTTACAAAGCTGAACTACCTGGTCCCCAGGATACTATGTAAGCATCTAAAATCAATGGTATCAAGTTTCCTGTTATTTTGTTTGCAAAATGGTTCAAGTATCACTACCATAACTAAATCTAGAAAAACCAAACTCTTATAGTCTCACAAAAGTTGCAACAGTAATCCCTATATTTTTATTTATCTCCTGCCATACACATCATCAGTATCTCTGATATAGCTCCAAAAATAATTCAACTGAGACACCTGCTCAACAGTGTGACCATTCAGATTAAATGAATCACAGCCTGCCTGACCAATTTTCATCACTTTAGTTTTCTCTCTGTTTATAACCAAACCTACTCTACTACCAGTCTCATCAACAGCTTGAGTGAAAGAGTTCATCATCATCATTTGCCAAAAGGGCTAAATCATCAGCATACTATAACTCAGAAATTTCAGACCTGTGTCTACAGGTCTGAAATTTACCCCTAAAATCTTATCCTTACAATGAAATTTGCATAACATAATCATTAACCAAACTAAATAGGAAAGGAGACAAAATGCACCCTTATTGAACACCAGAAGCATTACTAAGCCAATTGCTACAAGCCTTGTCAACTCTCACACGTGACTCAGTGTCATTATAGAGAATTTTCATTATGTTAAATAAATTTGAACTGATCTACACATCCCCTACCACTTATGAATCCACATTTCTCATCACGCAATTGCCTGTCAATCAGATTCTTAATTCTATTAAACACAAATATGTAATAACTTTTACTTCAACATAGAGTAGGTTGATACCCCTATAGTTATCACAAGAACTGCTGATCACCTTTTTTGAAAATAGGGATAATAATAGCTCTGTCAAAATCCTTAGGAACCATGCCTTTATGATAAAAGATATTCAAAATTTCAGTCATCCATGTGGTAACCATAACATTCCCAACTCTAAGCATTTCTGTAGTAATTTCATCTACCCATGGGTATTTATGTTTTTCAAATTTAGAAACAGCTAAAATAACTCAGACTGTGTTATAGGTGTGCATTACTGATGATGTGCATTACTGATATTTACTGATGATCATTACTGATGATGTAAATTATAGGAGACACAGCCTAACATTAAAGCCAGTAATGCATCTATCATCATTACAAAGAATGGAGTAGGACTAACCACATGTTTAGAACATCCCTGAAATGTTCAGCCCATTTAGCCATGACAAAATCATCACCTTCAATAACCTTATCTTAACAACACATAACATTAACTACCTGGTACAGCTATCAGTTGTTAGGCTGTCTAGCTGCTTCCATGGCTATATTATGTTTATTAAGTTCTCTGTAATGCTTTCTCTTATGAATAGTAGGGTACTGATTAAGGACATTCCTGCAGTTGTTTCCTTCCAAAATAAGCTCCAGTGCCTTATCACTCAAATAATTTTGCCTCCTCTGCTCCTTTTTACCCAAAACAATACTATTAGCTTCAAGAAAATCCTCCTTAAAACGGTCCCATTCTTTCTCAACTAAGGAAACAAACCATGACTGTCATAATTATTAAGTAATGTATCATTATATGCTTAAACTATAACTGGGTCTTTCGGAGTTTCAATGTTAAAGTTCACTATTTTAACCATACCACAATACTTTTAATATAGGTAAAGATCAAATTTCAGTTGCCCTATATGCAAGTTCAGACTGGTAAGGAAAGTTGAGTGCTGTAGCTTCCTGGGCACCAAGTGATGAGGGCACTTAGGACCTCATGAGAGCAGGATTTTTTGAATAATAATATTTCTTCAAAGAATTTCTACAGAATTGGGGGGAAATCCTTTTTAGGCTTCAAGTATGAGCTCTCAAAAGAATAACTTTTGAAATCTTGAAATAGAAGCTGAATTTTTCATTTCAGCCAGGCCCCTTTGCTACAGGTTGCACTTTTCAAAACATGGACCAGTCTGCCCCTGTGTATATGACCTGGTGTTCCTAACAGAACTTATCTCTGCAAAACTTCCCGCCCTGCCCATGGTCAATAGTGGACACCAATGGGTTTCGAAATGCTTCCTCCATTGGATGTAATGTTAAACCGTGGCTCCATGTGTAGGAGAGCCATACCATGTGCATGGGAAAGAACATGCTGGATGGCCTTGACAGAAAGTTACCATCTGTCTCCCAACAGTTATTCCAGTTGGTCCCTCCCCCAACATTCTCTGAGCCTTCCAGGACTGGGCGGCAAAAAATGGTGTGCAAAAAAAGTGCCGCTTAGAAGTAAAACAACCTAACAGAACTAGGCCATTTGCTCATATGCAGACCATCTGGTGAAAAAAGTATACTATATATGTCATGGTGCTTTTAAAAAGTGGTAGTTATTCTCAAACCATTGAGTTTACTTACTTGAAGATGACGTTGCCATTGAGCTACCAATACTAAGTGACTTATCAGCCCTCCTCAAAGGTCAGAATCAGTACCAACTTAAGCATTGAAGTCACTTAGAACAAGAAAAATATCTCACTTCTTGACACAATTGAAAACATCCTAAAGTTGTCCATAAAAACTTATCTTTCTAATCCTAATGTGATGCCCCCTCATTCACTTTTACTTTACCTTAACCAGCTTTGCTTAATTTACATTATATTTATCATTTTGGGAATTTTATTTCATTTTTGGCACCACAGCACTCATTTCCAAGAGCATAGGAGTAGAGCATGCGCAACTCCGAACTTTCGATTGTCACCCGCTAAAGCACGCGTGTACGGGGCATTATAGCTTGCGCGCTTGTCATTTCATGCAAATGTCTTTACCGGTGCAACAGCCACGTGTTGCCAAACCTGTACGCTTGTTATAACCGTGACATGTAGTCACAGAGAGTCAGTTGGAAGTAGTCACAGGAGTTGGTGTTAGTTGTCAGTTAGTTAAAAGTAGTCGGGATTTGGTGTTTGTTAGTTGACAGTTAGAGTTGTGAAGAGTGGTTGCTAGTAGCAGCGATATAGTGATGATGTAGTCGACATCTCATTGAAGTTGGTGAGTGTTTAAAAATATTTTTTTGGAAATAAAATTGTTTGTTATAGAAACATTTTTGAATCTTTGCTATTTTTTCTCTTGAGCAATGTTAGTTGTTTTGATTGTAAGTTAAATTAAAATTTTGACAATCATTTAATTTTTGAATTCTTACTCGCTAAGTAACGCCCGCTGGTGTTTGAACCCTAATTGAACTTTATTTGGCAATTTGTTAATTATTGTCTGGCGCCCGACTTTAGCTATCCAGAGCTTGAATAAATATTGGATCAGACAAAGGGTCCAAAACTTTAAAAGCATTATAAATCTTTGGAGCGTTACACTAGTTGGCCCTCTCAGTGGGGGCATAACAACAGATAACATTCCAGTTTTTAATGCTTGCCTGAAATTTTCACTTGGCGATGCTTTTCATTAATGCACTCATATCCCACAAGTACATTACCAGTATGTGTCATGAGAAGTAAACCCATGACTTAGAGATACTTTTCACTTTTCCTCACTGGAAAGAGAAATTTAAGGTTATGGTATATGACCTTTCTGTCCATGTGGTCTCTTGCAAACCAAAAATATCTCAGTTATAATGGTGGAATTCTTCTGTGAGAACGTCAAGATAATAATCTCTGTGCAGTCATCACATTCCAATTACCTGTAGTGAGAAAATAGTTAGTGCAATGTTTACAGAAACTACATGTGTTTTCTACTAATAAATCAGCACTTTGAAGTCGATTCAAATTTTAGAGGAAAAATTGTCTTCAGCCAGGTGGGATATGGACCCACGACTTCCTGATAACATGTCAGGTGATCTGAACCACTGAGCTACCAGCCGCCAATCAAGATCTCTAACTAACACTATGAGCATTTCTATTATGTCGCATATAGGCACTATTCAGGCATCTAGCCACAAGCCGCTTTGTATTTGCCATATAGATGGATAGCATGTCTCAGAAGTATGCTAATGATAAATAATGGAATAAACTTGACATATTCAATATCTACTAATAAATCAGCACTTTGAAGTCGATTCAAATTTTAGCCTATTTATGGCATAATAAAAATATTCATTGCATTAGTTAGAAGAGATCTTGATCGGCAGCCGGTAGCTCAGTGGTCCAGAGCACCTGACATGTTATCAGGAAGTCGTGGGTCCATATCCCACCTGGCTCAAGACAATTTTTCCTCTAAAATTTGAATCGACTTCAAAGTGCTGATTTATTAGTAGAGATTAACAAGACAAATAAGGATTGCTGCCGGGACTTCTAAGAATCTTCCTTAGGAGAAGTTTGGTTCTTTCTAGGGTTAGTTATGGTAGTGGAACTCTATAAACATGATAACAGGAAAATAGATGATTTTCACACTAGAGGCTTATGCAGTATCTTGGACATTAGGTGGTTCAACTTTGTTACTAAAGATGAGGTTCAAATAACAAAGGCAAAGGAGTCGGCAACCTCCTTTAAACAGCATATTGTGCCGAGAGAGACTCCTTTGGTTTGGCCATGTTGCCCGTATGGATAATTACAGATTGGCGAATAGGGTTATGAACAGTGTGCTTAAAGGCCTCAGAAAGAGGGGGAGACCTAGGCTGTGGTGGGTAGACAATGTCAAACAGGACCTTATTAGAATTGGTGTGCAGTGGCCAGATGCTGCAGATGTAGCCCAGGACAGACATGCTTGGAGAACTAAATTGCACAGTCTGGTTGGACCTCAGTAGCCCATGGCTGCTTGAGGATGATGATGATGATGATGAAGAAAGGGGTTTCTTCTACTCCCTTTCTACTCATTTTTTTTCCTTTTTCAGGTTAACGACTGAGCTTTCTTTCTCCATTCTCCCCACCTTACAACTTCATCAGTTTCCGTCATACTCCTTGTGGCTGTTAGCATTTCTGAAGGTAGAATGTCAGCATTAAACATTGCTAAATTCTTCCCTTTGCATCTCGTTTCTACTGTATGTTGTATCACTATCATTAAATCTTTAGACATGCCATATCCCTTCATGCTTTATATACTCTATTTTACATAAGGAATGGAGGAACAAAACCTGAAGGTCAACGAAGACAAAACTGAAAAAGAAAAATGCCATTCACTGAAAAGATAGAACACTTTGAGAATGCTAGTAAGGGTAATAGAGGCAAAAAAAGGATTATATTGATATTTATATCATGCTTTTCTCTTTCAATAAATTGTTTGAAGAGCTCTGAAATGGACAGGGAAATGTTATACTTCAAAAGAAATCTTTCTAGCCACCCTTAATATTTTCTAGATCTAGGCCTGTTTTTGATAATACTTTTATTGTCTGTTTGAATGAGTTTATGGAGAGTTAATGCAATTTTCTGTATATGTTTGAGTGTTGATTGGGACGAGATAATTGATAGGGATAGAATTTTCTGTAGGATGGTTTACAACACTATTCCCTAAACCATTTTTATCCATATGGGCAACATGGCAAAACCTACAGATTCCCATTCTGCATAACATCTAGCCAAGGCCACCTTGATACACCAGAGGTGGACAACCTTGAACGAAAGGAGGAAAGAAAGGAGTTTCCTTTTTTTTTTCATTTGCAAAAAGTACAAATTTAACTATCAAAACTAAGTCTAGAAAAAATAACCTCTTATATAGTCTCATTTTAATATTTAGGTGAATACGCCAATTTCTCCACACTCTATAGAGATCTTCAAAAATCCCAACAGTAATTCCTACATTTTTCTGTTCATCTCATGCTGTACATCACCAATATCTCTGATATGGCTCCAATAATAATTTCAATGAGCCTCCTGCTCAAGAGTGTTACCATTCAAATTAAATGAACCACAGGCTGCCTGAACAATTTTCATCACTTTAGTTTTCTCTATGTTTATCATCAAACCTACTCTACTAGCAGTCTCATCAACAGCTCATTGTTTTCAAAAAGGGCCAAATCATCAGCATACTATAACTCAGAAATTTCAAATATGTAGAACATTTACCCATAAAATCTTACCCTTGCAATGAATTTCGCCTAACATAATCAATAACCAAACTAAAAAGGAAATGAGACAAAATGCACCCTTGTCGAACAGCAGAAGCAATGCTAAGCCAATTGCTACAAGCCTTACCAACTCTCACACATGACTCTGTGTCATTACAGAGAACTTTCATTATGTTAAATAACTTGTCTTGTATGCCATATGATCGCACAATCAATTGATGACAATCACCAGACTCAAAAGCCTTTTTGAAATTTACAAAGATAGTAACCACAGGTTTCTAAAACTCTGAATATTTCTTAATAATCTGCTGGAGTAAAAATATCTGATCTACACATCCCTACCACTTCTGAATCCACATTGCAAATCTCGCAATTGCCCGTCAGTCAGAATCTTAAATCTGTTAAGATAAATCATGCAAACAAGTTTACCTGGAACAGAAAGTAGGCTGATATCCCTATAGTTATCACAAGAACTGTGATCAAATTAAAAAAAAAATAGTAATAATGATTGCTCTAGTGAAATCCTTAGGAACAATGCTTTTATGACAAGGTAGACATTACAGCCAATAATGCATCTATCATAATTACAAACAATGGGAGTTGGAGTAAATACATTGTTTAGAACTTCTCTGAAATGCTCAGTCCACCTAACCATGATTGAATCCTCACCTTCAATAACCTTATCTTAACAACACAAAACCTTAAATATGTGGTTCAGCTATCTGCTGTTATGCTGTCTAGGTGCTTCCACGGCTATGTCAGCTAAGGCACCTCACCAGAGATTCTTATCAGATACTACCTTATCTTTTACACGTTTATTAAGCTCTCTGTAACACTTTCTATTAGGAATAGCAGGGTGCTCATTAAGGACATTTCTGCAGTTCTTTCCTTCCAAAATAAGCTCCAGTACCTTATCACTCAAATAATTTTATCTTCTGCTCCTTTTTACCCAAAATAGTAGTGTTAGTTTCAAGAAAATCCTTCGTAAAATGACCCTATTCTTCCACTATAGTAAGCAAGCCATGACCATCATAATTAGTAAGTAACATATCAAGGTGAGTTTTAGCAATTTCTGAGTCTTTCAGGGCTTCACTGTTAAAGTGCTTTTAATAAAGGTAATGGTCAGATTGATTTTCATCTCCCCTATAGCAAGCAGCTGCTTGAGGGGGGTATTAATTTTTTATTTTATTTTATATGCAGGTGCTGGACTGGTAAGGGTCATGAGTATTATAGGATCCTAGGCCTTAAGGAGAGCAGGATTTTTTCAAAATTATTATTTCTTCGAAACATTTCTACAGAAATGGGGAAAAACTCATGCTTCACATGTGAGCTCTCAAAAGAATAACTCTTAAAATCTTCTTTACTCAATGCTGTGTCTCTGAAAAAAAAAAGGCTAGTCTCTTATGCAGCCCATCAGGTGAAAAACATGTGTACTTATGTATGCCGTTGCGTTTAAAAAAAATGTTAATTTGCTCATAACATTAAGTTTACTTACCTGTATGAGGTGTTGCCCATTGCCATGTCAGTTAAAAATGCCAAGGGACCTATCAGCCCTCCTCAATGGTATGTTACCAACTTTAGCATTGAAGTTGCCTAGAACAAGGGATAAATATTTCCTATCTTGACAGAATTGAAAACATCCTAAAGTTGCCCGTAAAAACTATATATCTAATTCTAGTCAACACTCTCAGTAGGGGAATAACAACAGATAGCATTCCAGTTTTTAATGCTTGCCTGAAATTGTAACTGTGAGATACCTTTCATTAATGCACTCATATCCCATAAGTGCATTACTAGTGTTTCTTTTGAGTAGCAAACATACGACTTAGAGATGCTTTCCATCGTTCCTCACTGGAAAGAGAAATTTAAGATTAATTTCAGGTATCTGACCTTTCTGTCCATGTGGTCTCTTACAAGCCGAAAATATTTAATTTATAATGGTGAAATTCTTGTGTGAAACCATCAAGACAATAATATCCGTGCAGAGCCCTCACATTCCTACTGCCTGTGGTGAAAAATGGTTTCTGAAATACTTACAGAAACAATGTTTATTGAGAGAGGGAATGCCAATAATATCAAACAGCCCCCTAATCGCAGGCATGGGCAAAGACCTGTTCCCCCACTACTAAAAACTGAACCCATCTATCCTGAAAGACTGCAAAGGCCCTCTGACCAAGATTATCCACTTGCTGATAAAATGTATCGTGTGAATCTATTCATTGGGATTGTCAACCCATAAACAAACAGAAAACACAGTGGAAGTTTTTCCACAACAGAAAATCAACAATGCAGCAAATTCAGGATCTATAAACAAGCTCAGAACCATTATTTCATTCTGGTTGGTGTACATGATCAGGTCTGTGTAGTTGACTACTCCCCAACAGGGTAGAAAAAAAAAGTAGCTATAAGAGATCAAATCAATAGGCCAAACTGATTGGCTGCCCTCCTCTTCTGTTCCCCACAAAAAGAGAGTATCTCTTTTGAAAGGTACTAATGGTCTCCACCATCAGAAAGTTTGGTCAGACTTTAGCTGCTAAGCCCGGATGGTTCTGTGCATCATCACAAGTACTCTGAGTTAATAAAATGAAACTACAGGGTATGACTCGTAAATTTCTCTTGCTGGTAAATTTTGTAGTGGCTCTTTCTTTATTTTAATAGTCTCCTTCATTGGTTCTTTAAAAATACACTGCTCGACATTGAAAATACCCCACCTAGAAGGACATGTCGCACAAAGATGCAAATAGAAGGGTAGGTGTGCGCAGTTGAGATTTGCAAATGATGATAATCCGGAGCCAATGATGTGTGGCTCAAAAGATAAAAGGTGCAAGAAGGAATAAGGATGGCATTGTGTCTATGCAGATGGAAGTTGTGTGAACAGTTGAGATTAGGTGGTTTCTCTTGTAAATTGCTGATCAGGCCTGTCATCGGCATGTTTATCACCAATTGGATGCTTTTGAGAGAGGACGAATTATGTGAAGCTGGATGGACTGTATGTCGTACCACTGCCCTTGTTCATCGTGATAGACCAACTGTTGGATGCTCTTGGCAGCAGTGATGAAATGAGGATTCTAGTGTGCATTGCAGAGGGAGTAATGCCATCCAACAGACGTCAGCACGGCTTGATAGGCGCATTGTTCGACATGCTTGTTGGTATATATATATATATTTGGTATGCATATCTTTCATATTGCTTTTCTTATCTCGTTTAAAAAGAAAACGAGATAAAAAGCAACTATAGCAATATAGTAGAGAAAAAAATATATATTTATGTATTATTTATTATTGTTGTTTCTTTATAGAGATAAATGAAAAATTCTTTTTTGGGTTACATTGGAATTGATGAAATATTATAATTTACTCTTTTCAAATATTCCAAGAACTATAACTACGCCCTCTAAAAAGGTGGACAATTTTTTATAATTTCAAACGAAGGTTACAAACGATGTATTTATGCAAGAAATTTTGGAGGTCAAATGTGAAGATTATGTAATTTTCATTGGTAACAGTGAGTTAGCTTATTACACCCATGGCAGCTGTGTGTGTGTGTGTGTGTGTTGGGGGGGGTTATGTAAACACAATTTATGGTTTTAGAAGATATTTGCTTGTATTTAGAGATAAGTGAAAAAAATCTATTTTGGGTTAGATAGCAATTGATAAAATATTATGATTCGCACTTTTGGAATCTTTTGAACACTGTAATTGCTCCTTCAAATGCTGAAAAACATTCAAATTTCCTAAAATTGAAACAAATATTGCATGCATACATATATATACAACATCCTCATGCAACCATGTTCTACGTTCCTGTTTACTGCGCAATTTTTTCTGAGCTACTGTTGCTGCATTTGGCCACTCTAGGCCAATTCTGGCAAAGTTCTGTTTGACATTGTCTGTCCATCTCTTCCTTGGTCTCCCCCCTTTTTTTTGAAACCCTTAAGCACAGTGTTCATAATCCTGTTTGCTAATCTGCAGCTATGTATGCTGGCAACATGGCCAAACCAATCCAGTCTCTGCACAATATGCTGTTCAAAGGAGGTTAATGATGCTTTCTACTAAACCTCATCATTACTTACAAAGTCAAACCACCTAATGCCCAAGATACTGCGTAGGCATCTTCAATCAAAGGCATCAAGTTTCTTGTTATCCTGCTTAGAAAGTGTCCATGTTTCTCTAGCAAAGCTAACCTTAGTCTGTAAAATAGTTTGGTTCTTTCTAATTTTAGTCTTTAGATGTATACACCTAATTTTTCCACACTCTCCATAGATTCTTAAGAGTCCTAGCGGCAATCCCTATTCTTCTATTTATCTCATACTGCACATCACCAGTATCTGTTACATAGCTCCCAAGATAATTAAACTGAGACATTTGCTCAAGAGTGCAGCCATTCAAAGCAACTGAAGCACTATTTACCTGACCAATTTTCATTACTTTAGTTTTATTTCTGTTTATCACCAAACCTACTCTATTATCATTCTCCTGAACAGCCCTAATGAAAGAATTCATCTCATCAACATCATTCGCCAATAAGACCAAATCATCTGCCAATCATTATCTAAATAAAACCAAATCATAATCTAAATCACAAAATTTGAACTCTCTAGCCGTCCAGTGGCCGAGTGGTTAGCACGCTTAGCTATTGATCTAAGGGACCTGGGTTCAAGCCCCGGGTAAGGCATGGATGTATGTGTCGTTTTTCTGCTGAGGTCCTGCCATCCTCTCAGATCTTCTACTATGGCATATTAAACTGACAGGCTCCTGTCAGACCTATGTGGCAAGCAGCTGCTTGAGGGGGTATTTATTTATTTTTTATTTAGATAATTTAAGGCCAAAATCCTTCTGTTGCAAAGAATTTCTCATTAGATAATCAATAACTAAAGAGAAAAGGAGACAATCGCTGGAAGACGTACCAACTCTCACACACAACTTAGTGTTATTATAGAGAGCTCTCATTACACTAAATAACTTATCAGGTATTCCATATGATCTAACAATGAATCACAAATCATGTTGATCAACTGAGTCAAAAGTCTTTTTGAAATCTATAAAGCTAGCAACCTCAGGTCTCTGAAACTCTAAACATTTCTCTAGAGTATGCGTAAGTGAAAATATTTGATGAATACATCCCCTACCACTTCTGATTCTGCACTGTTCATCATGCAGTTGTACATGAACCAAAATTCTTAACTCTATTAAGTATAATCATGCAAAGAACTTTTCCTGGAACATAAAGTTAACTGATTCCTCTATAATTATCACAAGAACTGCAATCATCTTTTTTTAAAAACTGGGGACAACAATAGGTCTAGTAAAATTCTTATGAACAATATTTTAATCAAACAAAAATCATTAATAATTTCAGTTGGACATGTGACAACAGACACCAGTAATGCATCTATCCTTAGTGGAAACAATGGGAGTAGAAATAATCATATTATTTACAACGTCTCTGAAATGATCAGCCCACCTAGTCATCACAGAATCCTCACCTTCAACCACCTTGCCATGTTTATCCCCAATCCCTGTGTACCTGTCTGTTTCTTCCCACTTAAAATATTAATTATCTGGTACAACCCCCTGCTGTTGTGCTGTCTAACTGCTTCCTTAGCTTTGTCAGCCAAGTTATCAAGCCAAAAGTTTCTTACCAGCTGCTAACTGATCTTTTACACATTTATTAAGGATAGATTATTCGTATTAATCTTGCACTTCCTTCTTTCAGCAATTAGTTCCATAGCCTTACCTGTCAAATAATTTTGTTTCCTCTGCACCCTTTTACCAAAAAGAGTACTATTGGTTTCAAGAAAAGCCTGTTTAAACTGATCCCATTTTTTCTCAACTTCGGCACTAACCAAACCACTATTGTCATATTGACTAAGTAGCCTGTCATGTTATGTTTGGATATTTCTCAGTCTTTCCACCATTCAGTGTTATAGTTAATTTTTTTAACCTGAGCACATTTCTTACTGCTTAAACTTCAGCTGCAAAACACTTTTGACCAGATAATGATCAGACCCAATTTCGGCTACCCTGTATAATCTGGTATTCTTAACTGAACTAGCCTATTTGCTGTTAATTAAAATATAATCTGTCATATTCCTGTGAAACCCATCTGGTGAATACCATGTGCATTTATTAATGTCCCGGTGTTTATAGTCATCATCATCATCCTCAAGCAGCCATGGGCTATGAAGGTCCAACCAGATCATGTAATTTAGTTCTCCAAGCAAGTCTGTCAGCTACATCTGATGCATCTGGCCCCTGCACACCAATTCTAAAAAGGTCCTGTTTGACATTGTCAGTCCACCTCATCCTAGGTCTCCCCCTCTTTCTGACACTTTTAGGCACACTGTTCATAACCCTATTCGCTAATCTATAATTATCCATACGTGCAACATGGCCAAACCAACGGAGTCTCTCTCTGCAAAATGTGCTGCTTAAATGAGGTTCCCGACTCTTTTGCCTAACTTCATCATTAGTTACAAAGTTGTACCACCTAATGCCCAAGATACTGCATAAGCATCTAGAATCAAAAGCATCTAGTTTCCTGATATCTTATTTACAAAGTATCCAAGTTTCACTACCATAACCAACCCTAGAAAAAACCAAACTATTACAGGTTAATTTTAGTCTTTAGGTGTATACGCCTATTTCCCAACACTCTCCAAAGATTCCTAAAAGTCCTAGCAGCAATCCCTATTTGCCTGTTAATCTCATGCCACTCATCACCAGTATCTGTTACATAGCTCCCAAGATAATTAAACTGTGACACTGTAACGCTCCAAATAATATGCAAAATACTTTAAAGTTGGACCTTTTTCCTCATCCAATTAGTTTCATGCTCCGGATAGCTGAAACGGGCGCCAGGCAATAATTGACAAATTGCCAAAAAATAGACTAAATTAAAGTAGGGTTCAAAATGCCAGTGAGCGTTAATGAGTAAATAGATAGAATCAAAATTGATTGTCAAAAGGTCTAAATACTGTTAATCTAAATTCGCGTTGCTCCAGAGAAAAAAATTGTAAAGACTCAAAAGGTTTAAAATAACAAACAGATTTATTTCCAAAATATCAACTCACCATGCTACAACGTACTCTCTTCTCCTTTCTCACTCTACAACTCCGTGCACTAGGCACTCTCACACCTTCTAGTGCCTGCTCTACCAACTGCTTACTGGTGTGACTAGCAAGCCACCGGTTTAAAACAAGAACCAGACACGTGTCATATTGCACCACGCCGGAAAAGACATTTACATAAAATGATGAATGACTCAAACTATGACGCAAGAGGGGGCGTGTCCTTGTGCACGTGCTTTAGCGGTGACAGTCGGAAGATCGGAGTTGCGCATGCGCAACTCCTAACTCTTGTAAATGAGTGCTGTGATGCCAAAGAGGAAATAAAAATCCCCAAAATGATAAATATAATGTAAATTAAAAGAAACTGGTTAAGGTGAAGCAAACGTGAACGATGGGGCATCACAACATGTCCTCAAGACTGCTACCATTAAAATTAACTGAATCACAGCCTGCCGCACCAATTTCCATCACTTTAGTTTTCTCTCTGTTTATAACCAAACCTACTCTACTACCAGTCTCATCAACAACTTGAATGAAAGAGTTCATCTCATCAACATCATTTGCCAAAAGGGCTAAATCATCAGCATAATCTAAATCAGAAATTTTCGTTTCTCCATTCCATTTGAAGCCAAAATCTTTCCTTTGAAGTGAATTTTGCATATCATAATCAATAACCAAACTAAAGAGAAAAGGAGATAAAATGCACCCTTGACGAACACCAGAAGTAAAGCTAAACCAATTGCTACAAGCCTTACCAACTCGAACAAAAATTATAGTAGAGGTACATAGTGAGGTAATTAAAATTAAAGTTATTTAATTATCTATGACACTCTTAAATGTTTTTAAGCACTTGAACACATGGAACTATGCTACCAAATATAAATAATTATTAAGGAGAGATTTACGTACCATGCCTTAGAGGATGCGTAGCAACTGGAACTTCCTGGGATGCATTAGGTGAGAAATTTGAAATTCGACGTTCTTGCCAGCAAGTTACATCTCAGTGGAGATTAAAATAAGGATGATGGCTGCCAATAGTCTACCCACCTTGGTGAATGAAATAACCATTTAGCTTTTGATAGCATAGTGTGCTTAAAAAAGTTTCTGCTTCGAGGCGTGTTTCGTGCCTTTCCTATTGGCACTTCATCAGGTGGGAAGTGAGGAACTTAAGCAGATGCAGATGAGTCAGTTGGTTGTTCTGCATGGGGGAGGGGTGTGGTGCCATAAATTGACATGCCAGTGGCTCAGCTCTGAAGATCGGAGTGGTCGGCAGATGTGCTGGTGGCCGTAATGCGATCTGCATGTAACGGAAGTTGGGAGAGAGTGTGAGATTGTGGGAAATCACCAAGATCAGCATATGTGAAGGGAGTTTCACTATTTGTGGCTATTGATTTATAATTATAATGAGTGGGGTGCTTTCAGGAAATTAATACATTTCGTAAACTGAAATTTTACGTTAAGATAATTATGTTTTTGAGGATCTCAATAATGGTTTTCATATTGGTATTGCTATTGCGAATTTATTTTTGCTGAGGTGGGGTACTCTCATACATGAGTCAGTGCTATTATAGAGAGATTCATTATATTAAAAAACTTGTCTATTATACCCTATGATCTCACAATCAACTAAAAATTATGATGATCAACAGAGTCAAAAGCCTTTTTGAAATCAAGAAAGCTAGCAATCAAAGGTTTCTGAAACTCTAAACATATCTCACGAATCTGCCTAAGTGAAAATATCTGATCTACACATCTCCTACCACTTCTGAATCCACATTGCTCATTATGCAATTGCCTGTCAACCAGATTCTTAATTCTATTAAGCACAATCATGCAAAGAACTTTCACTGGAACAAATAGTAGGCTAATACCCCTAGAGTTATCACAAGAATTGCGATCACCTTTTTTGAAAATAGGGATAAGAGTAGCACTGGTAAAATCCTTAGGAACCATGCATTTATCATAAAATATATTTAAAATTTCAGTCACTCATCTGGTAAGTGAAACATTCCGAGCTCTATGCATTTCTATAGTAATTTCATCTACTCCTGGGGATTTTTGAAGTTTAAGTTTAGAAATAGCCAAAATAACTTCAGGTTGTGTTATAGGGCCAACATTAAAGCCACCAATGCATCTATCATCACTGCAAACAATGGGAGTAGAACTAACCACATTGTTTAGAACATCACTGAAATGCTCAGCCCACCTAGCGATGACAGAATCCTCACCTTCTATAATCTTATCTTGTTTATCCTTCAATCCCTGTATACCTGTCCATTTTCTACCACACAAAACATTAACTATCTGGTACAGCTCTCTGCTGTTGTGCTGTCTAACTGCTTCCTTGGCTTTGTCAGCCAAACCATCTAGCCAAAGATTCTTATCAGCAGTTAACTGATCCTTTACACATTAATTAAGCATCTTGCAGTTCCTTCTTTCTGAAGTGAGCTGAAGTGCTTTATCACTCAGATAATTCTGTCTCCTCTGCTCCTTTTTCCTAAACGAGTACTGTTAGTTTTCAAAAAAGTCTGTTTAAAATGATCCCATTCTTCCTCAACTTCAGTAGTAAGCATATCATGACTGTCATAATGACTAAGTAACCTATCATGGTAAGCTTTGGCTATAACAGGTTCTTTCAGAGCTTCAGTATTAAAAGTAAATTTTTTAACCCTAGCAGAACACTTGTTTAAGTTTAAGATGCAAGATACTTTTAACAAGGTAATGATCAGATTCAATTTCAGCTCCCCTATATGATCTGGTATTCCTAACAGAACTAGCCCATTTGCTGTTAATTAATATATGATCAATCATTTTCTTATGCAGCCCATCTGGTTAAACCCATGTGTACTTATGTATGTCGCGGTGTTTTTTAAAAATATTATTAAACAATCAAGTTTACTTTCCTGTAGGAGTAGTTGCCCATTTCCATTGCAACTATCAATACCAAAAGGGCTTATCACCTCTTCCGAAATGTCAGGGTCAGTACCAACTTTGTCACTGAAGTCACCTAGAACAAGGGTAATACTCCTTTCTTGACAGAATTCAAAATATCCTGAAGTAGTCCTTAAAACCTATCCTTCACATCCTCATCAGCATCTTCAGTGGGGGCATAACAGAAGATAACATTCAAGTCTTTAATGCTTGTCTGAAATTTTGCCTTAAGGAACTTTTCATTAATGCATTTATATCCTAGAAGAGTATCACCCCCTGCTGAGAAGCAGACCCACGCCTTCATGATGCTTATTACCTCCCCTCCCTGAAAAGAGAAATTTAAGATTATTTTTAAGAATCCGTCCTTATTCTGACCATCTGAACTTTTGTAAGCCCAGAGTATCTAAATTATAACAGTAATTCTTGTCTGAGGAAATCAAGAGAATAAGCTCTGTGCAGAGTCCTCACATTCCAACTACCTATGGACAGAAAATGGTTAGTGGGATGTTTAAAGAAACTATGATTATTGAGAGAGGGAATGCCGACAATATCAAACAGCCCCCTAATCGCAGACATGGGGCAAAGACCCGTTCCACCACCACTAAAGGCGGAAGTCTTCTACACTGGAAGACTTCCTCCAATGCAGAACAAGATTTCAGGTGCCTGTGATGAGTTTTGCTCAGGATTATCCACCAGTGATAAAACATATCCTGTGAATCTATTCATTTGGGGCTGTCAACCCACAAACAAACAGAAAACACAACGATAGATTCGTAGTCCACAGTAGCCCAGCATTATAGCAAATTCAGGATCCACAATCAAGCTCAGAGTCTTATATCAGTCTAGTCCAGTAAGTTTATATGGTCAGCAGGGTAGGAAAACAAAAAAGAGAAGTAGCCATGATTGTTCAGATCAATAGGCCACACTAATCTGGTAGCCCTCCACCTCAGTTCACTTCCACAAGAGAGTATCTCTTTCCAAAGGTGGAACTACCAATGCCAAAGGGACTTAAACTGGTGCCCAAAGATTAGAATCAGTACCATATATGGCATTGAAATGACCAAGCACAAGAGAAATACCACCTTTCTTCACAGAACTCAAAATATCTCGAAATGAGCTGTAAAACATATCCTTCTCATTCTCATCAGAGTCTTCTCTGGGGGCATAACAACAGATGATACTCAAGCCTTTAATTTTTATTTCAAATTTTGCTGTAAGAAATCTTTCAGTGATGCAGTCATATCCTAGATGAGCATCACTGGCGTGTCTGCTGAGAAGCAAACTTACAACTGGGATATTCTTTCCATCCTCCTTCCCTGAAAAGAGAAATTTAAAGTTATTTTTGAGTATCTCACCTTTATCTGTCCATCTGCTCTCTTGCAAGCCTAGAATATCAAGGTTATAATGCTGGAATTCCTGCATGAGGCCATTAAGAAAATAACCTCCTCACATTCCACAAACTAGCAGAGTGAAAATGGTTAATAGGATTTTTAAAGAATCTAGGTTTATTGAGAGAGGTAGGACCAACAATATCAAACAGCCCCCTGATCGCAGGCATGTGGCAAAGACCTGTTCCTCCTCCACTAAAGGCTGAAGTCACCAATACCTGTAGGAACTTGAGGCACCACATTTTCAAGTGGTCCTTTTGAAGAGTCATGTGGCCTGCCTGAGACACATTACTTCAGTTTAGGATTGACGATGCCGAACTAGCTAAGTGAGGGTTCAGGTACCTGAGGTGGTCTCTGAGCAGGATTATCTACCAGTTTTTATAAGATATCCCATTCCTCTGTTCACTTAGGGCTGACAACCCAGAAAAAAAACAGAAAATATAGTGGCAGATTCTCCCTCAACAGAGGCCCACCAATGCAGCAAGTCCAGGATCCATAATCAAGCTCAAATCCATAAACCAGTCTAGTGGGTGCAAATGATCAGCACCAGGCTCTGTGAAGTTGACTACTGCTCAGTAAGGTTGAAAATAAGAAGTTGCTGTGGATAACCAGATCAGTAGCCCACACTGAGTTGGCAGCCTTCCCCTTCTGTTCCCTTCCAAAAAAGAATATCTCTTTTGAAAGGTACTAACAGCCTGCACCATGAGAAGGTGACGTCGGACATTAGGTGCTAGACCTGGACAGTTCTGTGCATCATCACTGGGGATTGGTACACAGCTCTCCTTCCAGTTTTTGACTAGCTACCCTTTACAATCCCGAATATTGCAACAATGCATTAATTATAGGAATATGGACTTTTGATGGTGGAATGTGAACGTCATGAAGTTTCCTTTGGAAACAATGAAACTGATAATCAGAAAACTTTTTAGTGTGATTGGTTCTGACGAAATGTTATAATTTGCATTTTTTGTATATTTAGTTATTTCAGTATAATATCTGTACAGCTCACTAAATGTAAAAATCACAACTGTAACGAGTTTTACAAATAATACATATAGAACAGAAATTTGAAAAAATTGTGGTAGCGTTTGAGGGATATTCCACTGACAGAAATAATATAGCCACTTTTCAGACATAGGTGTGGAAAATGCAACTACTTCAATTTAAGAACTAAAAGACGAGTACTTTTATGTTGTATAATTATTAATGAAATATTATTTGCATTTATTTCCATCATCTGCTTGCTCAAATTAAAACTTTTAAAGGAATGAAACATTAGGGAAGGGGAAAACTTCATTCTCTTTGAAAACGAGATTCTTATGTATACCAGAGGCGATATTCGTTCTTCTACTTAAGGATATTTTTCTTTTTGTATTGGTTATAGAATACAGATTTCTATCTAGAACCTTCTTAGGAATGTAAATTTTATGCCAGTGGCTCTTTAAAGATATAGGTTTGTTTTTTTCCTGGCTTTTAATGTAGTTTCTTCTAGTGGCTATTTACGAATATAATTTATTTTGACTTTAGGAATATTTTAAATTTTTTTTTGCTGGTGATTTTCAGGAACTTGTTTTTTGTAGTGACATTTTAAGGATACAGTTTTCTTGATGGCTGTTACCTAACATTCGTTGACCACCTCTTACTCTAGATGGTGTGATGGTGTCACATTCCTTCAGAGAAAGAAGACAGCAATGGACTTTCCAAGTCCATCACTCTTCAATTTCTCACCACAGCAGGGTAAGAGGGGGGATCTAAATGTTGTACAGTTGCAACTAGAGACTGCAAATGGCAGATTGCCAGCCTGGCTTGCAATCTTCCACTAGTTAATTGGATTACTAAACAGTTTTCATCCTCTTTGTTTTAATTTTGTTCATTGTATATATTTTGCTTATTCTTGTGTCTGATTACTTATTTCATTTCTAGGTATATATAGCCAAGTACTTGAAACTTTAAAAAAAAGTAAAAGAAGCTTGGAACAAAGATAAGAAGTAAATTAACACTGATAGAAAGCAGAAAATTACAGAAGTTGAAAAAAATTCCTTTTAACATGCAATTGACACTAATCTACTGTTCGAAATTCTGTACATTCAAAAGAATAAATTTTAAGTGTTTACACATTTATATTTTCCGTACAGAAAAATATATATATCATTCATCTATAACCTAGATATTCTAGGCTTGCAAGAGACCAGATGGACAGGTAAAGGTGAGATACTTAAAAATAACTTTAAATTTCTCTTTACAGCGAGGGAGGATGGAAAGCATCACCAAGGCGTGGGTCTGCTGCTCAGCAGACATGCTAGTGATGCTCTTCTAGGATGAGTGCATTAATGAAAGGTTTCTTACAGCAAAATTTCAGACAAGCATTAAACACTTGAATGTTATCTGCTGTTATGCCCCCACTGAGGATGCCCCCACTGAGAACCTGTAAATGGTAGCTAGGCGTAAACTGGAAGGAGAGCTGTGTACCAATCCCTAGTGATGATGCACAGAACCGGCCAGGTCTAGCACCTAATGTCCGACCCCGCCTTCTCGTGGTGCAGGCCGTTAGTACCTTTCAAAAGAGATATTCTCTTTTGGAAATGAACGGAAGGGGAGGGCTGCCAGTTCAGTATGGCCTGCTGATCTGGTCATCTATGGCCACTTTTTTTCTTTGTTTTCAACCCTGCTGAGGAGTGGTCAACTTCACAGGGTCCTGGTGCTGACCATTTATACCTACTAGACTGGATTTGTTTATGGATTTGAGTTTGATTATTGATCCTGGACTTGCTGCACTGGTGGGCCTCTGTTGAGGGAGAGTCTGCCGCTGTGTTTTCTGTTTGCTTCTGGGTTGCCAGCTCTAAGTGAACAGAGACATGGGATACCTTATATCAGCTTTTGGATAATCCTAATCAGAGGCCATCGCAGGTACCTGAACCTTACTTAGCTAGTTGGGCATCGTCAAGCCTAAACTGGAGTAATGCGTCTCAGGCAGGCCATGTGGCTCTTGAAAAAGTCCACTTGAAAAGGTGGTGCCTGAAGTTCCTACCAGCATCGGTGACTTCAGCCTTTAGCGGAGGAGGAACGGGTCTTTGCCACATGCCTGCGATCAGGGGGCTGTTTGATATTGTTGGCCCTACCAATCTCAATAAACCTAATTTCTTTAAAAATCCTACTAATCATTTTCTCTCTGCAGGAACGTGGAACGTGAGGACATTACATAGAGATTATTCTCTTGATGTCCTCATGCAGGAATTCCAGCGCTATAACCTAGATATTCTAGGCTTGCAAGAGACCAGATGGACAGGTAAAGGTGAGATACTTAAAAATAACTTTAAATTTCTCTTTACAGGGAGGGAGGATTGAAAGCATCACCAAGGCGTGGGTCTGCTGCTCAGCAGACATGCTAATGATGCTCTTCTAGGATATGAGTGCATTAATGAAAGGTTTCTTACAGCAAAATTTCAGACAAGCATTAAAGACTTGAATGTTATCTGCTGTTATGCCCCCACTGAGGATGCTGATGAGGATGCTGATGAGGATAGGTTTTACGGACAATATTTTGAATTCTGTCAAGAAAGGAGATATTACCCTTGTTCTTGGTGACTTCAATGCCAAAGTTGGTACTGACTCTGATCTTTGGGGAGGGGTGATAGGCCCTTTTGGTATTGGTAGCTGCAATGGCAATGGGCAACGTCTCCTACAGGTAAGTAAACTCAATGGATTCAGAATAACTAACATTTATTACAAACACCGCGACATACATAAGTACACATGGGTTTCACCTGATGGGCTGCATAGGAATATGATTGATTATATATTAATTAACAGCAAATGGGCTAGTTCTGTTAGAAATACCAGGGCATATAGGGGAGCTGAAATTGGATCTGACCATTACCTTGTTAAAAATGTCTTGCAACTTAAACTTAAAAAGTGTTGTGCTAGGGTTAAAAAATTTACCTTTAATACTGAAGCTCTGAAAGACCCAGTTATAGCTAAAGCTTACCATGATAGATTACTTAGTCGTTATGACAGTCATGGTTTGCTTAATACTGAAGTTGAGGAAGAATGGGGCCATTTTAAACAGGCTTTTTTGGAAACTAACAGTACTCTTTTAGGAAAAAAGGAGCAGAGGAGGCAGAATTATTTAAGTGATAAGGCAATTGAGCTTATTTTAGAAAGAAGGAACTGCAGGAATGTCCTTAATCAGTACCCTACTAGTCCTAATAGAAAAGATTACAGAGAGCTTAATAAACGTGTAAAGGATCAGTTAGCTACGGATAAAAATCTTTGGCTTGATAGCTTGGCTGACAAAGCTGAGGAAGCAGTTAGGCAGCACAACAGCAGAGAGCTGTACCAGATAGTTAATGTTTTATGTGGCAGAAAACGGACAGGCATACAGGGATTGAAGGATAAACAAGGTAAGGTTATAGAAGGTGAGGATTCTGTCATGGCTAGGTGGGCTGAGCATTTCAGTGATGTTCTAAACAATGTGGTTAGCTCTACTCCCATTGTTTGTAATGATGATAGATGCATTGGCAGCTTTAATGTTGGCCCTATAACACAGTCTGAAGTTAGTTTGGCTATCTCTAAACTTAAACTTCATAAATCCCCAGGGGTAGATGAAATTACTACAGAAATGCTCAGAGCTGGGAATGTTTTGGTTACCACTTGGATGACTGAAATTTTGAATAACTTTTATGATAAAGGCATGGTTCCTAAAGATTTTGCCAGAGCTATTATTATTCCTATTTTCAAAAAAGGTGATCGCAGTTCTTGTGATAACTATAGGGGTATCAGCCTACTCTCTGTTCCTGGTAAAATTCTTTCCATGATTGTGCTTAATAGAATTAAGAATATGGTTGACAGGCAATTGCGTGATGAGCAATGTGGATTCAGAAGTGGTAGGGGATGTGTGGATCAGATATTTTCACTTAGGCAGATTCTTGAGAAATGTTTAGAGTTTCAGAAACCTTTGGTTGCTAGCTTTTTTGATTTCAAAAAGGCTTTCGACTCTGTTGATCGTCATAATTTGTGGTTGATTGTGAGATCATATGGTATACCAGACAAGTTAGTTAACATAATGAAAGCTCTCTATAATAACACTGAGTCATGTGTGAGAGTTGGTAAGTCTTATAGCAATTGGTTTAGCATTACGTCTGGTGTTCGACAAGGGTGCATTTTGTCTCCTTTTCTCTTTAGTTTGGTTGTTGATTATGCTATGCGAAATTCACTTCAAGGGAAAGATTTTGGCTTTAAATGGACTGGAGATACGATAATTTCTGATTTATATTATGCTGATGATTTAGCCCTTTTGGCAAGTGATGTTGATGAGATGAACTCTTTCATTCGAGCTGTTGATGAGACTGGTAGTAGAGTACGTTTGGTTATAAACAGAGAGAAAACTAAAGTGATGAAAATTGGTCAGGCAGGTTGTGATTCAGTTAATCTGAATGGTTGCAGTCTTGAGCAGGTGTCACAGTTTAATTACCTTGGGAGCTATGTAACTGATACTGGTGATGTGCGGCATGAGACTAACAGACGAATAGGTACTGCTGCTGGGACTTTTAAGAATCTATGGAGATTGTGGAGAAACAGGCGTATACACCTAAAGACTAAAATTAGACTGTATAATAGTTTGGTTCTTTCTAGGGTTAGTTATGGTAGTGAAACTTGGACGCTGTGTAAACAAGATAACAGGAAACTAGATGCTTTTGATTCTAGATGCTTACGTAGTATCTTGGGTATTAGGTGGTTTAACTTTGTAACTAATGATGAGGTTAGGCAAAGGAGTGTGCAACCTCCTTTAAGCAGCATATTGTGCAGAGAGAGACTCCGCTGGTTTGGCCATGTTGCCCGTATGGATAATTATAGATTGGCGAATAGGGTTATGAACAGTGTGCCTAGAGGCCTCAGAAGGAGGGGGATACCTAGGATGCGGTGGGCAGACAATGTCAAACAGGACCTTGTGAGAATTGGTGTGCAGTGGCCGGATGCAGCAGATGTAGCTCAGGACAGATATGCTTGGAGAATTAAACTGCGTGGTCTGGTTGGACCTCCGTATCCCATGGCTGCTTGAGGATGATGATGATGAAAGTGGAACATATTTTGTCAAATTGACAAAATATGCATCATGTTTGCAACATTAAAAGGTGCTTCATGTGCATAAAATATCGTGAATACGACACTGAATAAATTAGAATCATGAATTGTTTTAGCTGGAAAAAAAATATAATGTTTCTTATTTGTCATAAAGAACTAACAAGAGGGCAAAGAAATGCTTTATATTTGTGAAAAATGCAAAAAGTGAAATCAGAGTTGGAAGTATGAGTGTGAGCAGAACAAACTCTTGTGTGTAGGACATTTTTCCAGAAACAAAGATATAAAGAGCATTTCTGAGATAACATGCAGAAATTTTACAGCAGATGTCACATTATGTATTGGAGAATATTGATTGAAAAGCATTTACTTTCTAATACATAGGAAAGTCATATATTGGTGAAATATGCAAAGAAAGTTTCGAAAGCAAGCTTCTGCTCTAATATCAGTATTTTACAAACACATTACATAAGACAACCAAATCTTCAGAGTCTTCAATAATAATTTTCATGCACAGGAAAAGAAAAAATTGGGTATAGAAAGCTTTTCTTAAAATCTTTTATTTGGCACACGATAAAGAGAGGACATATATCAGTGAAGTACAAAACAAAGGTTTTGAAAGAAAGCCTGTGACATTTTTATTTTTCTCCTACAAAATACAGTCCACATATATGTGAAAAATGCAAAAATTCATTTAAAACAAAGAATCTTGAATAACATTTTTAATTTCACAAAAGAAAAAAACTCTGCGGTATGTATAATAATAAATTAGCGAACAAAGCTCATTTATGGTCTATTATCTCTCACACAGAGGAAAGATGACACATCTCCATTAAATATGTAGAGAAGAATTTACACAAAAAGCTCATATAAATAATCATTACTTCGCACATTTGAGAGATAAACTACATGAGTGTGAAATATATAACTTGGAATTTGCTGATAAATGGTATCTTGAGTTTCATAAAGTGATATGCAAAAATGGAAAATCACATATTTTAATGTGTAAAAATAGATTTTCAAGTGAAGGATCATTGAAATTTCACTATCGAACAGACAGAAGTGAAGCCACATATCCCTGAAATATATAAGAAGAAATTTCATATACAGATTTAAGGACCACGTTCTTACTCTCCCAGGAAAAATGAGCACATTTTAAAAATAAGTAAACAGGAATCAACAGAGAAATCTCACTCTAGGTGTTATTTTCTTAAACAGAGAAAAAAATTACATGTATGTGAAATATGTAATAAGAAATTTGCATTGAAATCTTCCATTAGGAAGCATGTTGTGACACACAGGGGAAAAACCATATGTATGTGAAATATGTAATAAGAATTTTGGAAAGATATCTGATCTTAGGGAGCATTTTCTAACACACAGGGGGAAAATCACATGTATGTGAAGTATGTAATAAGGAATTTAAGCTGAAGTCTCTACCCTTAGGAACCATTATCTGATAAAAACAGAAAAAACTGCATATATGTGAAGTATGTAATAAGAAATTTGCACAGATACCTTAGAAAGCATTTTCTGACACAGGTGAGAAACTGCATGTATGTGAAACGTGTAATAAGAAATTTTGACATGTCTCATCTTACAGAGCATTTTCTGACAAACACAGGAGAAAAACTGCATGTATGTGAAATATGTAATAAGAAATTTGGACAGATGTTTAATCTTAGGAGACATGTTCTGACATACCCAGGGGAAAACCTCATGCATGTGAAATATGTAATAAGAAATTTGCACTGAAATCTAACCTTAGAACGCATTTTCTCACACACACAGGGGAAAAACCACATGCATGTGAAATATGTAATAAGAAATTTACACAGATGTCTAACCTTAGGAAACATTTTCTCACACACACAGGGGAAAAACCACATGTATCTGAAACATGTAATAAGAAATTTGGACACGTCTCAGCTTAGGAGGCATGTTCTGACACCCACAGGTGAAAAACAGCATGTATGTGAAATATGTAATAAGAAATTTGGAGAGATGTCTCATCTTAGGACGCATGTTCTGACACACACAGTGGAAAAACCACATGCATGTGAAATATGTAATAAGAAATTTACACAGATGTCTTTTCTTAGGAAGCATTTTCTGACACACAGGAGAGAAATCACATTTATGTGAAATATGTAATAGGAAATTTTCACAGAAATCACATCTTAAGGTTCATTATCTGACACACACAGGGGAAAAACCACATCCATGTATAATATGTAATAAGAAATTTGGACGTATGTCTCATCTTAGGAGGCATTTTCTGACACACACAGGAGAAAAACCGCATGTATGTGAAATACGTAATAAGAAATTTGCAAGGATGTCTACTCTTAGGGAGCATTTTCTGACACACACAAGGGAAAAATTGCATGTGTGTGAGATATGTAATAAGAAATTTGCATTGAAGTCTACCCTTAGGAACCACATTCTGACACACACAGGAGAAAAACCCCATGTGTGTGAAGTGTGTAATAAGAAATTTGCACAAATGTCTCATCTTAGAAAGCATTCTCTGACACACACAGGAGAAAAACCCCATGAATGTGAAATATGTAATAAGATATTTACACAGATGTCTCATCTTAGGGAGCACTTTCTGACAGACACAGGAGAAAAACCACATTTATGTGAAATATGTAATAAGAAATTTGAACAGAAATCTACTCTTAGAATGCATTTTCTGACACACACACAGGGGAAAAACAGCATATATGTGAAATATGTAATAAAAAATTTGCACGGATGTCTTCTCTTAGGGAGCATTTTCTGACACACACAGGAGAAAAATCATATGTGAAATATGTAATAGGAACTTTTCACAGAAATCACATCTTAAGGTTCATTATCTGACACACATAGGAGAAAAATCATATTTATGTGAAATATGTAAGGAAATTTTCACAGAAATCACATCTTAAGGTTCATTATCTGACACACACAGGGGAAAAACCACATGTATGTGAAATATGTAATAAGAAATATGCACAGAGAGCTACCCTGCAAGCCATTTACTTACACACACTGAGTAAAAGCCACATGTATCTGATATATGTAATAAGAAATTTATATGCAAAAATCCACTTCAGAAACATTTTCGAACACAGAGGGGAAAATCGATATGTGTGTGATATATGTAATAAGATATTTGCATGCAGTTATCAACTTCAGAAACATTTTCTAAAACACACAGCAGAAAACTCATATGTATGTGATATATGTAATAAAGAATTTGTAAGTATGTCTAAACTTAGAAGGATTTTTTATGCACAGAGGGGAAATACTATATATATGTGAAATATGTAATAAGAAATTTCAGTTGAAATATAAACTTAGGCATCATTTCCTTACACAAAGGAAATGCCACATGTATGTGAAATATGTAAAAAAATTTGCACGTTGAATTGCGGAAAGGCCAAATGTATGTGATGTATGTAATAAAAATTTGTCTTTGTATCTCACCTTAGGAATCATATTCTGTCCCACAACACATAAATGTGAAATATGTAACAAAAAGTTTGCATGCAAATCTACATTTCAGAACTATTATCTGACACAGAGGAAAAGCTGCATGCATATGAAATATTTAACAGCAAATCTTCATTCAAGTCTGCAGTTAAGAATCATTTTTTTAACAGACAGTTGAAAAACAATGTTTGTGAAATTCGTAATACAAAATTTATCAATATTCCTTACCTTAGAATCTAACCTTAGAATTAATTTTTTTCCACATATTGGAAAAATCAGATGTATATGAAATATTTAATATGAAATTAGCACTAATATCTATACTTAGCAATCATTTTCTGACACACACTGAGGAAAATGAATAAATACGTCTATCTTAGGGAATCATTGTCTCATACAGACAGTGAAGAACCATATGTGTGTATAACATCTAATGACGAAAATTTGCAGTGGAATATACAATTAAAAATCATTCTGACATATAAAAGGGAAAAACCACATATATGTGAAATATGCAAAACGAAATTTTGAAATGAACCATCAGAAGAGTTTTCATGTAAAGGAAAACCACTCTCTCAAACAAATAAATGCAATCAAAGCTGAGCAAAAATCCAGTATCTGATATGAAAGATTAATGGTATATCTATGACCTTCACATAAAATTTCAAATGAAATTTTTGCTAAAATATCTTTTATACAAAAAGTAGACTGGTACGTGTGAAATATGCAGCAAAGCTAAAAACCGAAAGAGGAATCTTTAATATATTTTTCAACCAGGC